>CM067077.1:24926763-25456763 GCA_033980235.1 Diadema setosum | reverse complement strand
GTTGTTTCCCTCTTTTTTGTCTTTCTTTCATTCTCTTCTTTCTCAATATTGATAGATAGACAGATAGACAGACAGACAGATAGATAGATCTACAGATAGATAGATACTGATAAATAGATTGATAGATATACAGAAAGGTAGATAGATAGACAGACAGATAAATAGAGAGATAGGTAGATAGAGAGAGATAGACAAAATGTTCGTATTTCATACCCTTACAAAAACATTTCATTAAAACTTAACATATATCAACAGTTTGTAAAACTTCATCTTATTTCATTATGGAAAGGGTTTTAAGAGAACATTTAGCAGATTTTTTCTTTTTTTTTGCAAAGTGATATCATATCATGATTAGTGGAGTTTATTGCATCTTTATGTCATCTCTATATATCAAGAACATTGAAGCCCCGCTGTCATAAAATATTGTTGCATGAAATGGTTATTTATAAATGTAAATTAGCCTAACCCTAATGGAATGTAAGCCATTGCCTAATGCACCATAAACTTTGCCCAATCCATTATCTGCAATTGAACTGAAAGAAATGTTTTCAACAGGATATATAGGACTAGTCATTATATTCAGTTTATACCCTATGTACATATGAGATGGTTTTTTTTTTTTTTTTCAACAAAGTAGGTTCAATGAAGGAGAAATATCTTAACTGAAGACGAGTCCCAAGTAAACTCAGGCAAGTGTCTATAGGAAATGTGTGTTGTGTAGCAAAATCATACCGTTCTCAACGGGTTAAAGCTTAAGGTATTTCTGCAGAATTGATATCAGTCGTCCGCTGAAAATAGCATTAAACTCTCCGTGAAGCAATTCTGAATAATTTTTGTTTGTATCTTAATGATGATACCAATGTTGTCATGACAACCAAAGATGACGTTGCTATAACTTTCATCTCCATGAAATGAAAATGGATACAGATTGCATTGTTGTCAATTTTAAGCACCATTTTATTTCATATGGTAGTTGCTTTCTGAAAATCATATTCTTGAAGATACTTGAAGATTGCAGAGTCAAAGAGTGTAAAGAAAAGTACGCTTTCAAATCTTTTACATTCTCATATTAAGTAGCATAGAAAATGGTGACGATGATGATGATGATGATGATGATGATGATGATGATGATGATGATGAAACAGAAGTTATATATTGCCATTTATCAGTTCAGAAATATTCAAAGGCGCCCGACTCCCGTAATGTGTCACATGTCACTCACAAAGTTGCTCACAGAGTTGAAAATTTTTTACGTAGTTTGGAAATTAATACATGAATACAAATATGTTTTCTTTACAGAGAGAAAATTATTAAAAGTTGACATTAAAGGTAGGGGATACCTTTTACAGACCTCCCAAAATGCAGCAAAACATTAAATATGAACCTCAGGGGACTTGCTTAGGCCACTGCTTAGAAATTTGGAAGTCAACAGTTATCTAAAATTTGAATAATGCACAAAACTCAACTACTCAGTAGTTCTGTGTGTCAGCCACACTTAAGCCTTTTTGTTGCATTCTTCTGTATTTGTGATCTATAAACAAAAATCTAAAAGTACAAGAGCTGATGTAATAACATATAGAGTGTGTGGCAAGAATGTATATAGAAATGTTTGTAAGTGTTGATGAACTTTCTTCACAAAATATACATGATGGACACACATGCAGTACATGGGTCTGCAAAGGTAGCCTAGTAATGTACTGGAATTTACGGTGAGCCCCGAAAACAATTCAATTCAAAATCTAACGGTCAAAAAAATGTACTAAATGTTACCTTCCACTTTCAATACTTAATGGGAGTTTCTAAAATGATACTCTCTTCAACATACCACTGTATTTATACAACTCTTCATGTATGGCGTGCAAATGGGATTCCCTACCTCTAAGATGTTAATCCATGAAGACTAGACCAAATGGTGAATTTTACGTTATCTTACGTTATCTTAATTGCGCAACATCAATGCCTAAGATTAGAATTAATCATGCTAGCACCTAGAAATCATTTAAGATATAATTTGCTCATTCACTCATTGACATCAAGCTTGGAGACCCAGGAAAGTGTGGATTTCTTTTTTATTGCAAGGATTGCAATTTATGTGAAATCTCTGGATACCCTTCTACCCATATTGGTTGGTGGAAACACATGTGCTGATTGAAGTTTCCAATATATTCAGTATTAGATATTTGCCCTTTCCATCGAACCTGCTTTGTTTACTAGCTTTCTAGACAGAAACCAAAACAAGAAAAATCATATAATAAAAAAAGAATTATAAATAAAATCCACATGGTGAAATGTCAAGTCTGATAACAGTATAATGCAAGCTGGCCCATGGGTGGGGGTTAGATATGAAAAGTCAGTGGTATGCGATGAATTTATTTTCTGCCATAAATTTCCAATCTAAAGAAGATATTCACCTGCCACAGTCGGAAAGATGGAGGAAGCAATAGCCAGCAGGGAAAGATGCATGGAGGCTGAGGGATATTATTGGGTTTGGGATTGCAGTTTGAGTCATAGACTGTTAGGATTTAACCTGATTCATCATCCTGATAATGTTGACGCAAGATTCATTTCTTAATGACGTGTTTACCCACCACGGAATATTGATTTGGTTGTGATATTTCCCCCTTTCTTGATTTTCGGTGATCATGCTTTTTCTTTGGGGGGGGGGGGGGAGGGGTTGTCAAGAGTTTAAAGCTGAAAGTCTGAATCAAGAAGCAATATATATTTTCCTGTCTTTTGAGGAAGTAAGAGTGGTTTTGAAATGTTGGCACAGAAGGTAGGATTATTCCAGCATTGTATTTCCTTACTTGGAGTGTGTATGGCAATGCTTGTGTGAACATGAATGCGACACGAGGAGTGAGATTCATCTGCTGCAGCTGTCTTCCCTGCGTGGAATGAGATAATGCTGTGGAGTGAAACAGAAAAGAGTGAGACGTTACAGATGAATGCATGTATTTCATGCAAATTTCATGCAAATACTTATCGTGTCTGGATTCATCAAAGAAGTTCAAATGACAAAGAACATTATTCACAGAGGGAACAAAATAATGATGTTCTGGACAGATTATTTCCCGTTTCTAATAAGCTTTTAGAGGCTTGTTTTTTATTTCCATATAATTCATATCATAATTTATTCAATTGTCCTAAAGGTTATTATTAAGTATACACCCAAAGTTTAATTCCTTGCCATTTTCCTCCTGAGCAGGTAATAAATGTCGCGTGGTAGTGTGCTCAAAGGTGACTTTCCATGAAGTGGATTCAGAGCGCTTAAGAGTTTTGCTTTTGCTCCACTAGTTCGAGACATGTAATTAGACATGGAGAGGGGAAGGGTCGCCATGGCAACTCAGATTATTTTGCATGGATACATTCAGCCTCTAAAAGCATCTAGTCTTGAGCTGTGTGCCTTTCCTTTAAGAGTGCAGAGGGGTTGCGATGTATTGTGCATTTAACTCTCTCAGTCCTGTCTTTGACATGTTTATGTGTAGAATCGATAGCATCTCAACTGTTGATGCTGATAGGGTTTAATAGAATTCCGTTCACGGAGCAATGTGGTCTTAACAAACATGTTGCAGGCAGGCGTGGCAGCAAACAGTGATAATTGGGCAGTTGGGATATTCCATCGTTGTCGTCGTACGCCGCGGCGGAAGCACGGCCGCGATGACGAAGCTGTCTGCTCGACGGCCAGACTAGCAACGGCTCTCGCTAATTGGTCGTTTCAGCCCGGCAAAGAGGGCCCCTGAGAGATTATAATGGTGAATTAGGCAGGAATGGGGGCAGGATTGTCAAGAAAAGGATATCAAATGAGAAGCATCAGTGGAAAATGCCGAGATGGCGAGATTAAGAAGGATGAACCGAGAGAGATGTACCACAGTTTGATCAGAGATATGACATATCTTTCTTGACCTCAGTCTTTTTTGTGATTAAAACACAAATTGTCATCATCTCAGTTCCAAGTATTCCAAACTTGGATACATGAATTCAGATTGACAGCAAGGACTGTCGCATTTAATTTTGGTTTGAAATGATTTGAACGAGAATCAAAATGAAGTCTGGAGCAGTGAGTAATAACGAGGAAAGATGTTATTATCCAGTTCAGATCCAATTATGACAACATATCAGTTCATCAAAGTTGTTGCCTCCTGTAATGGGCCAAAATGTGTAGACAAAGATAGGAACTTAGCAGGCACTCTATAAATACTAGCCAGCGTGCCCACAGCTTGTCTAGGAGTCGCAGAAGGTTGGTGAGAATGAAGAGGCTTTTGAGAGATGGGGGAGAGGACCTGGGACCTGGGAGGGGGTCGTTAGAGGACATTGCTGACTGTTATGGAAAGAGCAACTTCGCTAGCTTTCACACGTACCCCGAGTGCTTAATTTGAAATACGATTTGTAATGAGGCATCACTATAATCATTTTTCAAGTCAAGCATTTTTGCCATGTGAATGCAAACTGGAATTGCGAAGGGGGATTTGAATCATAATTCTGATTGTATTTCAAATGGCAGTTTGGAGGTGTTTTCCAAACATGTTTTGCCAGAATTAAGCAGGGGAACAACCTTGGGAATGAAACTGACCTCCAATCAAGTTTTTGGGCGGATCTTATGGTGACCTTTCAACCACTTCCGCAGAAAGACTGCCCTCCTCAAATGCTCACACTGCAGTAAAGTGCGCACTACAAATGGCTCAATAGTGATTGATGGGAGCTCGGAAGGAAGCCACAACTCCCCTCCTTGCTCTGAAATTCAAAACTGCAGAATCTGTGAAGCCTTCCATGGTCATGTGATCGAATGTTGATTTTAATTATATTTGTAATCGTGTTCGTAATTCAGCATTCAAATTAAGCACTCCCGGTACGTGTGAAAGCAAGGTAGGAGTCCTTGAAGACTGGTGAGGATGAAGAGGGTTTTGGGGGCAGGGGAGAGGAGGACCTGGGAACAGATGAGATGGAGAAAAAGGGAGGGGTCGTTAGAGAACGTCGCTGACTGGAGAGAGCAACTTCATCTAATGAGAGCTCTGGGAGGAGTTAAGAGGATGGCATGGTTTGGGTTAAGATGGGGATTCAGGTTTTAAATTTTTTTGGAGATAATTAGAAACCACTTATATGAAATATAAAAGAGCTTACAATTCTAAGAGGAATAAAAAGTTTTTGATGAAATTTTGTTTTGAAATGGGTTAGATATCCAAAAACAACGTAAAACAAAATAGTTCTTTAAAAAAAAATGAGACCCACCTTTTGTCAGGACCTCTTTGTTTCTGGATATCTCAGCCATTTTAAAACCAAATTTCATCAAATAAATTTTTAATTCCTCTTAAAATTGTATGCTCTTTCATATTTCATAAGTGGTTTCTAATTATCACACAAAAAGTTGAAACCTGAATCCCCATGTCAACCAGAACTGTACCATCCCTTTAAGGCAGGTGAGAGAGTGTGATAGAGAGAAAGAGAGAGAGAGAGAGAGAGACAGACAGACAGGCAGAGAGACAGACCGAGAAAGATAGATGTAGAAAGTCTATTGCCCTGCATTGCCTGAAAGAAGTATAAATTGACAAAGTCTTATGCAAACTTTTCATTAAAATGACAGTAAAGCAATAACCATGGCATCCCAACATATTTGGGCATACATCACAGTGGGATGAATGTTTCCTCTACAAATCCAGCTCATAAAGTAGGAGGATTAAGTCCACTCCAAAAGTGAATGATAGCTCAGATTTTGGATTAATTGTCACTTTTTTCCCCTCATGGTAATATGTAGTCTGAGCTAAAAGATGAAGTGACATAGGGAGGGAGAAAGAGAGAGAGAGAGAGAGAGATAAGAGATTAGAAAACTAAAATGAGAGAAGAAAGGGAAGAGATGGAGATATATAAAATGAAAGAAAGAGAAAGGTATATGAGAGACGGAGAAGAGAAGTGGAGATTGAGGGAGGTAGAGCGTGAGATGCCGTGCACTAGAGAGGAGGGGATGGATGAGAGAGGTACTTCGGTGTGGAGAGAGATGATTAGATGATTGGAGATGAGTCACGAAAAACCTCCTCCTGTACTATCGATGTTTAAAGGGGCATTCCAGACAATTCATATACTGTATACGCCATACATTTCGTGAGTCTAAATTTTCGTGAATCGAAACTTCCGGACGATTTTGCGAGTGGTTAGATTTGCGATTGTGGAGTCCTGTACTGAACGGAGAAATGTGTACGTGTACGTCACATTCATATCAGGATCAGAGTCAATATTTTTGTGTGTTTTTAATTTCGTGAATAGCAGCTGACTCGTGAAATTTAGCGAAAATAAAAACCTCTTGAAATATTTGGCGTATAAAGTAATCTCATGTCAGATAGCACATAAATCAATAATGCCATGTACAGACTTATGGAATTTATCATGGTTCTTGAGCAGATAAACCAATACTCTGAAAAAAAGAAAGAAAAACAAAACATGATACACTAAGCAAGGAGGACGACATAGGAGGCTCACACATTCCAGTAATTTAGCAACGTTATTCCATAACAGTACGACCTGCTAAAACAAGTTCACATGTGTAGAATTTATGTGTTCTTTCTTCGTTTGTTGCACTTCCTTGAGCACCCAATCACGCATTCTTATGTGAAGCTGCTATGGCATTATCCTTGTTCACTCTGATTTGCAAAATAAACTAAAACTGAAAATAAACTGAACTGAATAATTGACAGCATAGTGAAATGAATTCACCTGAAAAGATGGGAAGTTTTCCATTCAAAGGGTAGAGGAGCATCTTCAATTTCACTTTTAGATTAAAAAAAAATCAGCTTGTAATTATTCCATCTTTTATGATTCAATTTCATCAACACTTTTTTTTGATAAATGGGGAGGATTTGGTGTGTGTGTTTTTATTCCAGTTAGACCTGCTGAAGTGTGGTTTATATAAAATTGATAAGATTTTGATTGTGAACTGAACATTATTCACTGCAGTGTCATTAACTTCATGTTTCATACAACCCCTGATTCCTTTTGGTAGCTTGCTTTGATGACGAAGTCACTGCCCTTGCACAGGCTGTCTTTCCTTTACACGAGCGGAAAAAATGATGTGTTAAGGTCAAGGGTGAATGTTTGGCATTGACTCTGTTGCAGATCATTTCGTCCCATTCAATTTTCCGAGTCCTCCAATCCACACCCAGAGGGGAATTAGGTAGGGCAAATGGGAAAAGGTTATGATGCAGGAACTCAAAGAAGAGATGATAAATAACAACATGTCCAAGTGCAAGATTACATTAAATTGGGATTTGCCTCCCTCAGTGATTCGAAGAAAAGACTTGATAGATTGTCTGTCAGACATCTCAGAAACAGGAGCCATAAAAACGATGCGAGGCTGATGGACATCTTTGTGGAGTATTTTGGCTTCGATGCATTTAATACTTATTGGAGTCGCAGATAGGAATCAAACGTGGGAGGTGATGAACCCACAAATTTACTTTGCTATATGTGGTGCCTTTATAATTTAGTAATTCACTGAACACTGTATAGTTTAAAAGCTGTTAATCAATTCCCAATTGCTAGACAGATGTATATGAATATTGCTGGGCAAGGCTATCCTTTATAACTGATTGCGGGTTAATTGACACAGATGATATTGTGAGTGCCATGTTTTTCAAATCAAAATTTTGGTGGAACAGAATTTCATGCCTGCCTTGAATCATGAATAATTTGATCTTGACATCACCATGCCTCATCCAGTCCTTTGGACAAATATGTTTGTACATGATGAAGTTTTCGTGGTGTAGAAATTTTCACGTGTTTCATGCAACCAGAAACTAGCATGAAAATAAATACAGATATTTTTGGCTTGCCGTATCTTCCCGTAATCAATGTCTTGATTGCATAAGAATTAAAAGCACATGCAATTCATCCTATCCAGGCAGAGTGCAAAATATTATTCGTGCAAAAATATCCTCTTTCACAACACCAGTAGGATTTTAGAATACCCATCGCAGCATCCACTGCTAGACCAAGACAATGAGTGTAGTAGTCCTGCAATTTGTCATTGTCAGTTTGTGCATTGGCCATTGTGAGGTCAATGACAAATGGTGCTCCCTCACCCTAGTGTATTAGTCTTTATTTCTCGCCTTGCATTATTTCATTGACGGCAATATGAGCCACAGATTGTTTGATGGATAGACAGATGGTTAGATTGAGAGAGAGAGAGAGAGATGGTGAGAAAGAAGAGAAATATAATGGAGAGGGAAAAAAGAAAAGAGAAGATAAAACAAGAAAGAATGAGGGAGAGACAGAGAGAGGGAGAAATGGAGAGTGTGAGATAGAAGAGAAGATGAGGTGAGAGAAAGAGAGGAATTGTTTTATCATTTTACATTGTTGTGTTGGTCTACAGATTTTAAGCTCAAGAGGAGTGATAGTTCAACATTTCATTTTCTTTTCAGCTGAGAAGGATAGAAATTATAAATCTAAATATAAATTAGTTGTATCCGCATATGTTTCTACATCAACAATGGAGTTCTTGCCACCTGCTCAACAGTAGTGTCCCCAACCAATTGAATGCATGATTTGGGGGATTCCCCTTGTACTATATTTGTCATCATATCCTCATTGTTTGCTACTGAATCACAACAGGAACAGGTAATACCATGGCAAATTGTCCGTGTACAGCTAGGGCTTGCATTTCTTTCTCTTTCCTATTATGGTTATTATTGATCCCTGTAATACAGGAGGACATGTGTGCTGGCATTATGGAGGGGGAATTCCCAGTTGTTTGCAGGTGGAAAGGATTACCTCGCAAAGAATCAACCTGGTCCATATTTCACAATATTACCTTATCTGTGTCATGAAAAGGAGTTCATGTAGGAACACTTTGAACTAGGAATCCCCCCCCCCCCTTTTTAATTTGCAAAGACTGCTCAGTGTATATACCTGCATGGCATTATAAAAGGCCTTGCATAAATAAAGATGTACATGTACCCCAGCACTTAAAGACTTTTTCTTTCAACACCTAGTCATTCCTGCCCACAGTTTATGTCTGGATAGTTAAAAGATTTGTTGCTCTTTTGGATATGCATACCATGTGTTTATCAGCAGGATAAACTTGGCCTTTTAAGTTAGAGTACATTAGGAAGATTGGGATAAATTTGGCTTGACAACAGGATTTTTTTAAGGAGGGTATTTTTTGTTTTCATCGGAGCTTGAGTTGTTCTTAGTGTGCTCAAAGGACAAGATCCAAGTTGTTTTATTAATTCAAGTGTTTCGGGAATATTGCGTGCCGGTATAACTTCAGGTTGTGATTGTGGTTCCTTGAAATGCTGCCATTTATGTCAATGTCAGTTGAAAAGTTTATCTTTGTGTGTGTTTGATTCAGCCAGGATGTGTCTGCTTGTGTTATGCTGCAACTATCATCAGTTAACAGTGACTTGCTTCATCTGAGTATAGTTCTATCATATCCCGAAGGGCGGAGCAAAGTCATTTTTTTTTTCTGACTACCTTATGAGAGCTTTGAACGTTCCATCACTGTAAAACGTTGAGACAACAGATTTCTTCCTAACCCACCGAAAGGATCCGAGCATCAGCTTTCGCATCAGCACAGTGTATTCAGGACCAATTTCACTGTCTCTATCCTTCAAATCAGGAGGAGTGAACTGCTTGGTAAACTCCAGTGACCAAAGTGTCTTCCGTCCAGGTGATAAGAGTTGATCCAATCTCGCACACCTTTTGAGGCACTAGTGCACACAGCTTCGTAACAGCGAAACTTGCATTAGACTGTCGCATGACATCAGATCTACTCACGCCTCGTCATTTATCATCAGTTTAGAGCTGGAAGAGATATACCACTGTAATTGAATTTGCGGACCCTACTATTCCTTGCTTGGATGGTGTACTCCCACGGAATCTGTCCAAGAGACCAGTGAGACACCCAAAGAGATTCTGCGACATCACATTAAACCCCACTATCTTCTCCAGACTGTACAGCTGCAGAGTAGCTTTACTTGACGGACTGGATATAAAGAGGGGACAAAAAAAGCCCAAAACTCCTAATCATAACCTTGAAATGGAAATTCTTAGTCACCTCCTCGTCCTCTCGCTAACCTTTCTTGCCTCTCCGCCTTCCCTCCTCGCCTGGCCAGGGCCGTGCGACAACGTGCTCTGCATCTTCGGCGCCACCTGCGTGGAGAATGAGGTGGGCCGGGCACAGTGCATCTGCAACCAGGAGTGCCCCGACGTGGTGGCGCCGGTGTGCGGCTCGGACGGCTCCACCTACCTCAGCGAGTGCTACATGGACGTGACATCGTGCCTGGAGAAGAGGCGCATCGTGGTTGCATCGCAAGGAGCCTGTGGTGAGTGCACATATCATATCTCTGTTTGTTAGTCTGTCTTTTTGTCTGTCTGTCTGTCTGTCTGTTGCATGTTCGTGTCTCTCATGCATGAAAATATGTTATTCTTCCTCAGAAAGAAATTAAAATGTCTAACAATTCATCCAACTGTTACTAGGTCTACTTTTGTAGGTGGACGGAGTGAGATATAATTATGTGTTAATATGCTAGCACACCAGTCTACAGATATGATTTAAATTGCCAGCAAAATAAGAAAGGGGGGGGGGGGATATTGTAGGGGGATGTTCATTCATTCATTCATTCATTAAAAAAAATCATACTTTTAATCCGTTGCTGCTCAATAAAAGTTGTGGTAGTGAATGCTGGAAATTGGGCAGAGTAAACTGCCGTTGCTGCACTCTGCCGAAGTCTGATTTCTCATAACATGTTATGACAATGCAGATACCGTGTTCCAAGTCTTTCAATTGTACAATGTAGCCCTCGATAATGGATGGCCGCAATGCACTGGTTCTAATCCCTGGCTATACCGTAACCCAAACAAACTTGGACTACAATGAAAACAGGGGTGTTTTGACATCCTATTAGGGAGCAGTCGCCAGAGAAAAGGGTGCAAGCGGGAGGAGAGAGGGTGATGATGTGCTCCCAGAGTTACCCTTCTCCGACACAATACACTACATGTGACCTTGAAGTGTCAAAGGCTTTTTAAGCTCTGGCCTCCTTGCAATAGAAACTTCCTTGTGGTTAAAGCTGGCTGTTGAATCCCCCTTCCATGCTCAATTGGATTGGAACTAACTTCCAAGCTACAAATTGTATTAAAGAAAAAAATTATTGGTACACCTGTACATTCAGTTTATTTGGAGTAGTGCAACCTAAGTGTCAATCACATCAAGAGAAGAAAGAGAAATTTTATAGTCTTGCTAAAAAATTGCTCAATCATAATAAAGGCCTAATCAAAAGATATTGTCTCCACTCATGCATAATGAGTTTTGCCTCGTTCACTGTACCGTATGTCCCCCCCCCCAAAAAAAAAAAAAAAAATTACAACGGGACTCTCCACAATGATAACTTTAAAAATATCATATCAATCCAAATACAATTTCAGGGTATGAAACTATAACTAATTACCCACATCTTACAGAAAACCCCATCTGATTTACTTCAGTGGTCAAAGAGAAATGAGGAGTTTTGTAGAGCATCATGCCATGTCAGGAATCCCTTCCCTCCAAGTTCTGTCCATTGATTGTGTTCACACATTATGCAGTTCCAAGAACATCCATGTGCTAAATTTGGAAGGATCAGACCCATGCCATGCTTTACAATGATCCACATTTCTCTGTGATCACTTAACCAAATTTAATGGGGTTTTCTGCAAAATAAAGCTAAGACCCTGAAGTAGCATTTAGACAGTTTGATCATATTGAAAGTTATCACTGCAAAATCTGATTGTAATTTTTTTTTTTTTTTTTTTTGGGTGGGGGGGAACATACTGTATGCTGTAAAGTGAGAAAATTGGTATCCTTCTGTTACTATATACCATTAAGCAAACATTTGTATACCTGTATCCCGTTTAGGTAGGTAGCAGGACCCTGAAATATGACAGTGGCAATGACATAATAATGCATTTGCCTCCAGAAGAGGGATACCAATTCTTCAACCACACCACATAGCTTTCCCATCATTCCCATGACTACCCCACCACCAACCCACCTTGCACCCCTCTTTGCTAGACTAATGATATCAAGAGCCCTATCATATTAACTAGGTCACCCTTAATTGTTCTGTATGGCAAATACAACTCAATGGCCCGCTTTCCTACCAACCACCTGTAAGCAAACACATTTTATCCCCCACCTGCCATGCAAGTCTCCCTTTCGGTGGAGCTCACATTCGCACATTTGTATTCTCCGCCCCTTTGTTCCCCTTTCCCCCGATTCCGGTCCCTCCCGCCCCCCCCCCTTCCTTGTGGCACTATTACCCCATCCCTATATTCTTTAAAACCCTCCTTTCTCCCTGGCCTTCATAAATGCAGCCAAAACAAACGGGTGGCCTGAAAATGGGGTTGTGAGTTGGAGGAATGGAGGGGGTGTAGGAGGAGGGGGTAGGAGCAGGAGGAGGAGGAGGAGGAGGAGAAAAAAGGACCACTGGGAAAGGATGAAGGATGGGGGAGAGAAAGGAGGAGGAGGGCCGGCCCAACAGAGGGAGCGGCATGGCTCCCTGGTGCTACGCTTTGTCCTGCTAATTCCTTATTGAGGGAAATCAGAGTAGGTTGTGAAAATATAATTTGTATTTGTTCAGGAAATAGCAAGGCTTGGAGAGAAGCATGGGTGTAGTAAGGACAGTCTCAGGTGTTAAGGGTACCTTTTAAAGGAAGAGTTCCTCTTTGAAATAGCTACCAGGGCAAGTCTGTATTATTGGCAAGTTTACACCACTAGGGGATGAAATTATGCAACCTTCTTCTTATATTGGTAACTTTGCTGAACTTTTGGTCCTGTATTATTTACTATGACAGGGATAAAGCTTCTGAAATATTCACAGATTGATGGGCCTTTGTTTCAAGTCACCCATCAAAAGTGGATATTACATTCATAAGTCATTGTGGTTACAGTGTCTGTAGAAATAGCGTGGAGGTACATGTAGTGTATCATTAGTAGTGATAGTAATGACACTCCCAAAGAGTGTCCTTTAAAAGGTGCTTTTTGACAGTGCGGCACATACAGTGTCTCAAAAGTTGGAGGCTGCAGAATTTAGTCACAGTATGGGGGAGGCAACATTGTGGGCACTCTTACACTTGTCTGCATGTGTGTACACTTATCTTTAGCACACGAAAAATGAGGCCACTACAAATCTTTCACAAGGACAGCCCAATAATTATGTCTGATGGTACTGAGATTTCGATGTACTGGTACAATGTATGTGTAGACTTCCCCAAAGATCTCAAAGTGCAGTTGAAAATGTTTTTATTGACCCAGAAGTGCTAAACATGCGCTTAACTGACAAAGCATCACCACGATAGAAGAGCTGAGCTGGTGAATGAACTTTATTTGTGGATTCCCTCATAGCTTGCAATGTGTGATTTAACTTTTCTTTGTAACCGTATGTAGGATCAGCTGATAGCAAGGTTGGCCATTTAAACATAGGTTTGTTTACTCAACTTTATCCACTGTGCCCTGCACATTTTCACCTGCGCTGGCTTGCTGCTGGTGTTGAGTACCATACAAGTAATGAATCCACGGATGCCATGAATGGCCAAATTTTAAAGGAAACCCAAACCCAAAGAGAAATGCGGATTGAGTGAAAGCAGCAACATTAGTAGAACACATCAGGGAAAGTTTGAGGAAAATCGGACAATTGATGCAAATTACAGTTATGAATTTTTAAAGTTTTGGTATTGGAACTGCTGGATGAGGAGACTACTGAAGATAATAATGTACATGTGGAGAACAATATAAAGAAAATATAAAGGGAATTCCACAAAAATTCACTTTTCTAACATAATGAAAGAGCACTTGACTAACCGCTTTCAGAAAGCAGGGGGAGTAATTGCTACCCTTGACATATGTCAGTATCAAGTTATGGAATGTGTAATTTTCATGAAAAATGAATTTTTGTGGAATTCCCTTTATATTTTCTTTATATTGTTGTCCACACATTTATTGCCATAACCTTTAGTAGTCTCCTCATTCAGTGGTTCCAACACTAAAACTTTAAAAATTCATAACTTTTGCATTGATTGTCCCATTTTCCTAACACTTTCACTGATGTGTTCTACTAATGTTGCTGCTTTCACTCAATCCACATTGCTCTTTGGGTTTGGGTTTCCTTTATTAAAGCCTTTTAGGTGAATTGCTGGTTCCCCTCCATTCCACATAATTTTTTCATTGCAAATGTTTTCAGCAGCATAAGTGGGTGACATCTTAATTGGCGTCGTTGTTCATGTTCCCACTGCTATAAAGAAAAGACTCCAACATACACACATAGTGAATAAGATGTAGCATTGCTTCATTTGGTCGAGTTAGAATGCAGAGAGTATTGTGAAGAATCTAAAGAGGCAGATTCGGCAGATAAAGAAGAAAGAGGAATAGGAGAAGGTGAGGAAAAGGGAAGAAGGAGATGAAGAAACAGGAGAAGACAAAAAAGGACAACAAAATTGTGTGTTATCATGTGCCTTACATTCATATTGAATTTCTTACCATTATTGAAACATGAACAGTTTTGATAAAGATTGTCCTCAATCTGCAAGCAGGATTGTGCTGAATGCCAATTAACTTTTTGAAAATTATTGTAAACTGCAACAAAGTATAGCATAGGAAAGCCTAAGAAACAGTAGAGCATGAACTGAGCAAAAACAGTTCCGATTAGTGGATTTATAAACTGTTGGTTTTGGGGTTGAAATGTTGTAGAACAAAATTTAATCTTGTTAAATTTGGTATTCTGTGTAGTGAGTGATGTAATTACCCACATTGGTGGAAACAAAAAGAAAAATTAAATATAAATGTGTGATTTGATCTTCCTTCTAGATGAGAGGGACCCCTGTGAGGGCATCACTTGCAGGTTTGGGGCGGAGTGCGTGCAGGACCGGGAGCTGGCAAGCTGCGTGTGTTCGGAGGACTGCCCCCTGGTGTACGACCCGGTCTGCGGCAGTGATGGCTCCACCTATGGCAACGAGTGCCAGATGCACGTGGCCTCCTGCATGCAGCAGAGAAACATCACGCTTGTCGCCGACGGAGAATGCGGTAAAAAAAAATGCGGATGGGATTGATGCTCCTTATATCTTAGTACCAGACTGGTAGTGATGATGATGGTGGTGGTGTTGGTGGTGGTATCATATTATTTTTTCCCATTTTGAGCAAAAACTCCCCTTATTTGTGACCTCATTTAATCATATACATAGCTTTTCTGGAATTCATCAAAAGGAGATTTCTTTCAAAGTATGTGGAGAGTTTGATAGTTTCTTTAGACTATAATAAATGACTTTGTGAAATCAGCTATGATAGTAAAGGATAGCAAAGAGTTCATCTTCTTCAAAGGAGAAGGCATTGGTCTACCATCTTTGGAAAATCTGACATACATATGGTCAAACCTGCCTTAGTGATCACCTGTGCATAATGGCCATCTGCCATACATGGCCACTAATGAAAATTCCCCATGAGAGAAAAGCCATGTAGAAGAACCTGTCCATAATGGCCACCTGTCTATAAAGGCCACTTTTTGTATCCCATGGGTAGCGACACTATGAACAGGCTTTTCTGAACTCATCTCGTTTTGCATTCGTCCTCTGCAGAAGAGAGAGATCCGTGTGACGACGTGGTCTGCCGATTTGGTGCCCAGTGTGTTGAGGAGGGTGGGGTGGCTGAGTGCCTCTGCCCGGAGATCTGTCTCGAGATCTTCAGCCCGGTCTGCGGCAGCGATGGCGTGGACTACCCCAACGAGTGCGAGATGAACGTCGCCGCCTGCACCCAGCGCAAGAACATCACTATCGTATTCGAAGGGGAGTGCGGTAAGTATTTGCATGGTCAGTCATCTTGAATAGATTTTTTTTGTTGGAGAGCTTGAAGCCTGCAAAGTCCTGTTCAAACTTTCATCAGCAGGTTACATGTGATACTCATGACAAAATCATATAACAACAGAATATCTAAATATGAGAAGGGTCCAAATCCAAATGTGGCTTTCGTCTTTGGAGACCCCATCGAAGTAAAGCAAATACAGATAATCATTCAAATGACTGCTTTACATTTCAGTTTGCATACATCACTTTACAATAACTGAAAAATTGAATATGATTGGATGTTATTTGCCTTTTAATTTCTTCAAGTTGCTCAAAATTCTCTAAACTGGACTTGGGTCTTTTTTATACTCAGGTATTCAATTGTTAATTGTCAGGTTTTCAAATGTTAAATGCTAAATCTGAGGGGAAACCGCGCCACTCCACACAAAATGAAAAAGAAAAGTTGTAATGCTCTATATTTGTGTGTTAGATAGGTATGTCTATACTATAAAAATGAATGTATTATTGCAATATATTTTAGTGAAGTGTTGCATAACATTAACTCAAGGAGTGATGCTTTCTAAGTGTGTGTCTTCCTTTTCTTCCCACTTTAAAAAAAAATGCTATAAACCGGACAAAAACAGATCCATGCCAGACGGTGGAGTACGAGAATGCCATCTGTAAGCTGGACAGGAATCGTCAGCCGACGCCCAGCTGCGACGGTCTCTGTCCCGGGGTTCCGACTGGACCCGTGTGTGGCTCCGACGGGGATACGTACCCCAGTGATTGCGACCTGTTGCGTGTGGCATGCCTGAGCGGCCTGGAAGGCTTGCTCATCGTATACACGCAGGGTCCTTGCGAAGAGGGAACACGTAAGTGTTCTGTTAACCCGTTGAAGACTAGTCCTGAGTACTGTAAAACGAGGAATGTTCGCGTGCATTTTAATTTCGCGAATTTTGCGAGAGCCAGGATTTGCGAAATTAGAATGCACTCAAAAGTTCTTGTGTACACTATATTCATTGAACGTCAGAGGCAACTCCAGAAAATTTCATGCCGCGAAAATATCATGTTTTACAGTATACTGGGGGCAGGCGTCTATGGGGAATGCATGTTTTTATATCAAAATCAATCTGTACTCGATTGGTGAAATGTGGCTTGGCTGCTTCTCCAGCTATAAAGCAACAGAGAGGCGAGATGCTGTGCAGAAGGGTGTAGTGTAACTTCTTGTACAGTTTGGTTCAGTTTTGTTTGACTTTATGTAACGGGGATTGAAAAAAGTGTCATGTAACAAGATTTAGTAATGCAAAGTGGAAAAGTGTGATATGCACTATAGTGGCCACTTGCCATGGTACCATGTTAAAGTCGCAGATGATGAAGAAAATTGCAGAATAATTTGATTTGTCTAATTAAAATGGAAATTTGATATTGACACTTGTTTATATTTCTTGTTATATTTTGATAAAGTCTCATATGTAATGAAGTGAACTGAACAATAGTTTATTTTGATTGGAAAATGTAAATTTGCTGTCCATTCAGCAAAACAAACTGATGTTTGATATCTTTACTGCAACGTATCAAAATGTCGAAAGTGAAAATTTTCCCTATGCATTTTGCGTCTTCCAGGCTACAGGTACAGTATGTTACATGTAGAAAGTGTGGTTCAACAATCATAAAATATATTTGGTGTTGATGCATTATTGATCTTTTTCTCTCATCTTTTGTGTACTGGAACAAATGCATGGAATAAAATCCTCATATTATCTATAGTAAACCATTTAAGTGGAGAACATTTAAAGGGATCGTACAGTTTTGGTTGAGACCTAATTTCGCGTTTCTAACATTTTTTTGTGAAATAATGAGAAACCTCTTATAAAATATGAAAGAGCATGTAATTCTATGAGGAATTTAACGTTTATTTGATGAAAATTGGTTTTGAAATGGCCGAGATATCCAAAAAAGAGCGATTCTAATTAAGTGTGGGACCCACACTTTATTACGATCACTTTGTTTTACTTTGTTTTTGGATGTTTCAGTCATTCCAAACCCGATTTTCATCAAATAAACTTTGTATTCCTCTTAAAATGATATGCTCTGTACTATATAATAAGTGTTTTCTTGGTATCTCGCAAAAAGTTAAAAGCCCAATTCTCATCTCCACCAATACTGTACTATCCCTTTAACCATAAAGTGGAGAACCACACAGCCCCTCTGACTTCCTG
Source organism: Diadema setosum (assembly GCA_033980235.1). Classification (NCBI taxonomy): domain Eukaryota; kingdom Metazoa; phylum Echinodermata; class Echinoidea; order Diadematoida; family Diadematidae; genus Diadema; species Diadema setosum. The sequence goes on along the minus strand of CM067077.1, from coordinate 25,438,758 downwards.
ATTTTGCCTCTCACCCCTCCAGACCCATGCGCTGACCACACGTGCGACTTTGGAAAGTGCATGGTGGACGAATATGGCATGCCCCAGTGCGTCTGCCCAGTATGTCCCGACATCTATCGACCCGTGTGCGGCAGCGACGGGGTGACCTACCACAGCCACTGCCACCTGGACAGCGAAAGTTGCAGCACAGAGACCACCATCACTGTCGTGGCGGAAGGCGTGTGCAGTAAGTTTTGGGCGACAACATCCAAATCCAATTGGTCATTGAACATAGCATCATTTCAGGCATGACCCGTCATGTTTGGATGCTGGGTAGTCAGAGAACAGTTACACTTTTCTACGTTCCTTGGTACTCATATCTATCGAGGCTCTTCAAGTAGACAGAACTAATATATTATAGTTTTAGTGGGCAGAAGATACATAAATTCTGGCTTCTGTTTTGGTTGAGTGGGTATTTTATTTCTTTGTGGAAGTTGTCATCTTCATCCGTACAAAACATTCGTTATCAACTTCAAATGTTTGATTTCTGGGAATGTTATTCCTTTTTTTTTGGGGGGGGGGTTTGTTTTTGGTATATTTTGTTCTCAACTCAAGTGAGTAATAAGGCACTGTAGCGATGCTAATGGAAAACTTTGACTCTGTTTGAATAGTTTTAACTTGTGTTGCTACTTCAGCATTTAAGGCTTCTTACAATTGTGAATTCATGTTTTGTTTTACTCTCTCTCTCTTTCACCATCTTCCTCTGCTACCTATATTCATATCTATCTAACACATGTATCTATCTTTCTATCTGTTCATCTATTCATCTTTTCACCTTTTTTCCATCTACACGTATCTGTTAATCTTTCCATTCATATATTTACTTGTCTACCCGTCTATTACCTCAATTTGTCTCTGTATCCCAATATATATTTGTATATCTGTCTATCTCTCAATCTATCTCTTGCTATTTCTTGTATCATTACATTTTTTTTTTCATCTCTTTCTCTATTCTCTCCCCTCTCTCTCTCTCTCACTATATATATATATATATATATATATATATATATATATATATATATATATATATATATATATATATATATATATATGTTTCTCTCCATCTCTCTTTCACAATCTCTCTATGTTTTCCACTATAATCTCTCACCATTTCTTCTCATCTTCATCCGAAAACAGCCCAAGAACTCTCTGACCTGTGTAGCTCCCTGGAGTGCATGTTCGGCAGCACGTGTCTGGTGGAGGGCGACGCGGCCGTGTGCTCGTGCCAGATCGAGTGCGGGGAAGGGACGGACAGCTCCGTGCCGGTCTGCGGCAGCGACGGCATCGACTACCCCAGCGCCTGTGCCCTGCGACGGGCAGCCTGTGAAACGCAGAGAGAGTTGCAGATTTCGTCCATTGGATACTGTGGTACGTTGTACCTCTTTTGTCTTTTAGTGGTCACTTGCAAGTACAAATGTCACATAATAATGTTTGTTGTTGTTTTATTCTTTTTAATGGAGTCCTCTTGAAAATGTTTTGCCCCAGCAAGTGCTAATATCAAATGACATGATATCATTCACAGATCAAACAGTATCATTATTCAAACCTATGCTAAGGAAATGGCTTCCTGAGGGAGCTCATAAGAAAAAATCTTATGCCAACCGATTGATGAATTGCTCCACATCGACATCAACGTACTTTGTCAATCAGGTGCAATAAAAACAACTCGACACAAGAACTTCATTGATTTGAAAAGAAAAGATTTGATGACTAAGACCACTGAGAAATGATTGCTCTTGATATTCTTGAAAGTCTCTAACTTTTTATGTCCTTAGGCCCTAACCAGGTCCATTTAACTTATATTTAGTAAAAATAACTGCATTAAAATAAAAAACAGAAACCAGAGTTGCCAATTTGGCCCTGACCAGTTACACCTAATTTTTCTCTTGTAAAAATAAATGCATTATTGATTAAAAAAACTGTGTTGCCAATTTGAAGATGGACAAGATGATAATGTCTCCAGCAAGATTACCTTTAGACTTAATTGGTTTTAACCCTCCTACTCCCAGAATCCTGTGACTCTGTGGTGTGTACCCACGGAGCATTTTGTCTGATGACGGAGAATGGGCCCATGTGTACCTGCAGTGACCGCTGCCAGCCGATCAACCTGCCCGTCTGCGGCTCCGACGGCCAGACGTATGCCAGCGAATGCAAACTCCACGTCATGATGTGTAATACGAAGAAGAACATTTCAGTGGCCTCCTATGGCACATGTGGTGAGTCCTCTAGAATAAGATGACATTGGAAGAATAGAATGGAATGACTCCTACATCACATGCACATATACAAAGAATTTGGCATTACGCTTGCATTCTGACTAGCTTTTGTAATGTAGTCATCACAAGTAGAAGTTGGTGACAACTGCCCAAATATTACATTTATTGCTGACATTCTTGTGCTTTGGTTAATCTACCCTAAACAACAAGGTGATATATCCTTGATTAATTGATTAATTGAGTGACTAGTGATTGATTGATCAATTGATTGATTGATTGATTGATCGATTGATTGATTTAGATCTGATTCTGTATGTGAGAACAAAAAAAAAACACACACACAAAAACAAAAAACAGTGCAGTACAAGCCTGTGCAGGAAAGATTCTTGGTGTGCAGGAGTGTATTGCACTCTCAATGAACAAAGCAAGACAGGTTCACACATTGCATATCATTCAAATCAACAACAACAAATAGCGTTGAGCATATGCTTTAAAATACATTGTGTATGGGAATATGGCAAGCTCTATGCGAAGTCTTTTTAGAAATCAGAGTCTGGTAGCCAGTGTTTAGGGTAACATACAATAGCATTCATATTTCTCAAAACATATGGTGATATCCCCGTTTCATTGGGCAATCTCTCGACAGACGAGTGCGTCGGAGTCGAGTGCGACGTGGAGAGGTACAACCAGATCTGCAACCAGGGCATGTGTGTGTGCCAGGATGCCTGCCCCCCTGGCCAGGCGGATGAGGACAAGGTGTGCGGGTCGGACAGCAGGACCTACGAGAGCGTGTGCCTCTTGAAGGCTGTTGCCTGCCGCCAGGAGTCCAACCTCACCATCGACTACTATGGTCCTTGTGATGGTGAGTCCCTGGATCTAACACCGTCGCTGGGGTGACAAAACCTTGTATCTCTAAAATTTGGTTAAAAATCTCTATTTTTGAATTAATAGTCAGATAACAATATAAAGAAAATATAAATGGAAATCCACGAAAAAAAAAAAATCATTTTTATGAAATTTACACATTCCATCAACTTCATACTGACATATGTTAAGGGGTAGCAAATATACCCCCTGCTTTCTGAAAGCGGTTAGTCAAGTGCTCTTTCATAATGCTAGAAAAAGTGAATTTTTGTCGAATGTTCTTTATATTTTCTTTATTAGTATAATATTGTTGTCCACACATACTTCTTAGCCTCTATTACTGTAGTCTCCTCATCCAGTAGTTCCAATACCAAAACTTAAATAATACATAACTTTTGCATTGATTGTCCCAATTTCCTCAAACTTTCACTGATGTGTTCTACTATGTTACTGCTTTCACTCAATCCACATTGCTCTTTGTGTTTGGGTTCTTTTAAGTGAGTTGATATCTAGAAAATGTTGTCGCTTACAGAGTTTTTTCATGGTTCTCTTTAGGACAATTAGATGTCAGCGAATTGAAAGCAATGTTAAATAATGTCACATTGATTAAAAAGGGGTCAGTTTGAATAAATTCTTCCTCTATTCTCATCTACAAAGGTGTTGGCTACATTTTGACAGAATGATACATATTACAGTGTGATCTTCTTCCTTGGTTTTGTTGAAATATTTGCAAGAAATGTAAGGGATTTTTACGAGCAGATGAAATTTTGCCTGAAATCTGATGCAGAATTTTCTGGCAGCGGATCAGAGATCTCGGGCAGTGGGGAACTTCCCGTGGACATCTCGGACCTCTGTGACGAAACCTCCTGCAGCTTTGGGGGAGTCTGCCGCCCTCTATCTGTGGACACCTACGAGTGCGTTTGCAAGTTCAACTGCCCGGCGGTCAGGCTGCCGGTGTGCGGTTCGGACGGGGTGACCTACGGCAACGATTGCCAGATGCGGGAGGCTGCGTGCGAACAGCAGGTCGCCATTGTGATGGACCAGGTCGGGACGTGCGAAGGTGAGAATCCGTACGCAATGATCAGTGGATTTTCAGAACGCTCTTCTTGCATAGTGTTAGAAATTATGCTTGAGTTTTGTTATGTAGATCTAGGGAAATATGATGAGTAATATCTTTTTGGATACCTCATCAAAATTATACAGGTGATCTGAATTGAAGAAAATGACTGCATGTAAACAGAAATGCATGTACATAAGTGTGAATAATAGTAAGAGTGATAGACATTTATAAAGGGCTTGATATTAATGTTTCACATGAGATATAGAAAAACAACAACAAAGCAATCCTAATAAAAGAAAGGACCCACCTTTTACTAGGATTGCTTTGTGTTACTTTCTTTTTGGATATCTCAGCCATTTCAAAACTAATTCTCATCAAATGAACTTTAAGTTCCTCATGGAATTGTATGCTCTGTAATATTCCATATGTGGTTTCTTAGTAGCTTGCGAAAACTTAAAGGCTGAATCCTCACTTTAACCAATACTATACCATCCTTTGAAATAACTTTTATTTTTTGACATCATCAGATGTAGAGATGGAGCCTTGTGACGGTGACACGCCCCTGACCCAGGAGGGCTCCTCAGACCCCTACACCTGTCAGGAGAGCAATGGGGGCGAGGACTGCCCCTCTGGGAGCTACTGCCACATCCACCCCAGGGGCGTCTTCTCCGTCTGCTGTGCCGGTGAGAACCCATTTAGTGAAAAAAAAAGATAATAAGTATCTGGTGCTTTTGTTTCCAGGGTTGTTCGGGGTTGCCTAGGACTGTCTCGTACACGTGCACAAATTAGTGATGCCTTGATTTGTGAGACACACTCTCCACCTTTTGATATTTGTATAACCTAGATTGTTTGGAAATATGGTGCGTCCAGAGATGTGTAATACACTTGTGCAATGATTTTAGCAACGTATCCAAATGCATTTCAGGCAGATCGACTTTTGTTCATACTGTACTTTTAAACCCTAACATATAAGAGAATTGAATTGTGCCATCGTTAATACAATGTAGTCAGAAGTGCAGTGTTATATCACAGTATTCAGTGAAATAATGGCTAAAGAAAAATGAGTCTTCCTAAAGTCTTCTTGTATTGAAAAATGCCAGAAAAACTGATATCGGTAGGTAAAATCATGAACTGGCATGTGTGTTGATTGTAATCATCTCCAGCAAGTAGTTATGAAAGAGTTATCTAAATTATTTAAGTGTGGAAATTGTGATCACCTGAATAAAATGCAATCCTCACTAAAAGCAAAAACAGACAAAAAACCTCTTTATTTCATAAGGTCATAACATCTGTTTAATGGCTTTTGCCTCCACGCCCTATAAAGAGAAAAAAAGGATATTTAATCAGTCACACTGAACACAGAGCACAAAAAAGATTACTGCACACGAATACTTCAACTTTATGTGACTGCGACACCATTCTTGCAATAATACAGGAGAGGACACTCGGGTATCTTAGCCTCTTTTTCCTTAAGATCCTAAAAATGTTTGTAGACTCTGCACAATACCCACAAGGTTTACGTTGTCAGTGGATTAATGAGATGATGATAGTCACAAATAGAGGCATGCTGTATGCCACAGAAGTGAACTCGACGATTCATCAGTTCACTGCACTTTTTGTGTGTTATATGTCTTGGTAGCCCATTGGTAGAGTCTGTTGTATACTTAAGTGCACAGTAAAGACCACATCATGTGAAAGAAAGTGTTTTCACACTTTTGAATGGATCATGTGTTGACACTGCAAGGTGCTTTTAACATTTCTAGATGTTAAGATTAACACATATGTACTTCTTTGAGTATCTCACACAGTGCCTCTAGTTGCTAATGAAATTGAGTCGTATACCAGTACTTTTCATATGCGTCAATAATCCCCTTTATACTTCACACTTCTACCTCTCGACTGGAACGTGCATATGTTTATAGACTTAATACAGATCTTACTACTTCTCTGTCATTGATTATTTATAACAACATAGCATGCCCGTGATACATTGTAGAATATTCATAGACACTCGACATTTGTGAATGTTAAAAAAAATCAAGTGTATTTAACCAGTGCTGTCTTGTGACGAGGCGTATATAATTCTAGACAGAACTTATATGTTCAGTACTAGCTCATGCAAGTTACTAATCGAACCATTTTGATGTTCTCTCTCATTTTACCCTATTCTTTCTCACCCCAATCCCATTCTCCCCCTCACATGCATTTCTTTGCCACTCAATAATGTAATTTACCCCTCCCCCCCCTAAAAAAAAAAAACCTTCCAAAATCATCATGTTACCACTTTATTTTGGTAATCTTGCCTTCATTTTTTGGGGGTCGTTCTCAACCATGCATCATTGTCTGTGACATCCTTTGTTTATTCATTATTCTCCTTCCCAACCAATGCTGAAATGATTTCCGCTTACCTATTTCTATCCTGTGATTTATTCTTCGAAAATCTCCATCCCATTGTTGTTGTGTGTGATTCTCATGTGAGGAACTTTCTTCCTTCTTTTGAATCTTCATATACATCCCTCTGACATTGATTTCATCCATTCCTTTTGCCAATATGTCTTTTCAAAATTTTGAGAATTTTCCTCATTCTGGTAATTCTTGTCTATGCTATTTCCTCCTGTATTTATTTGTCATTTTTTGCTCTATTGAACTCTCTTTTCTTCCATCATCACTTAACTCATCTTTCTTGTAAATGATGTGCCCACCTTCATGCTGATCGAACATCACTCTATTTTTCTCCCTTTCTATGATGATTATATCAATCGATGACGTCTCCACGGCTGCAATCCTTTTTTTTTTTCCACACACATTTCTCTTAACCCACTCTCTTTTGTTTCTTATATGTTCACCATGACTCACTCCCTTTCCTCCTAAATACCAATGACTGCCATGTGATGATAAACACCATCTCAATCTTCAAACCTTACACTGTTCATCCTCCCAACCTGTTTTTCTCCTCCTTACATATTCCAACATCACCTGATGACCTTTTCTGTATGTCTTGGCCCTTTGTCTTTAAACCTATCAATCTGCTCCTATGCCCTCCCCGTGCCTGTTAATCACACTTCACACTCCTCTATGTGTGCATTCTTCCCTCCTCCTCCTCCTCGCATCCCGTTTCCATGGTGACAATGGTCCTCTCCTCGGGCATCCACCCCTCTACATCTGGTCGGTGTGTACACCTCCATGGGGCACTCATTCTCTTCTCCGTTCCCCTCGCCACCCTGCCCCCTTCCTCTCCACACACTTCTGCTGTCTCTCATACAACTGTATGTGGATTCCGTCACATTATGCCTCCAATGGACTTGGGTCCGCTTGCCGTCAGTAGTTGCCGAAGGTTTGTGTATAGCTTGCATCAAAATTATTACCCCTCTCCCCCACATATTTGCTCAATCCTTAATGATGAAGAAGATAATAAGAAACAAACAAACTGCCAAACAGGACCACACATGGATATTGTAGTAATTCAATTCATATAACTTTCAATCCAATAAAATGTGGCAACATTGTGATTTTTTTTTTTTTACTCTTGTTTGTTGTATTCAAGTTCATTCGGCCTTAATATGAAGATTAGACATTTACAATACAACTGATTTGACAAACAAATTTTTAGCTGTTTTTAGAGGTAGTTTTTGCAATACACATCTACATGTACTTTTATAAACTGCATCAAGCAGAATTATTGTAAAAATATTCCATAGCTCAGTGCTTAATATATAGTTTAAAGCTGTACTTTCTTTCTTTTTCAATTGATTCATCAAACTACGTCACTTTGTGATGTATTCATTTGTTTTGCAGACGTGTACAGTACCAAAGTGCACACAATTCATCAAAATGTAAACCATAGAAGATCCACCAGTGTTTAGATGAATAAACATGTACAATACTAGCCACTTGAGCTGTCCACTTTGTCTTTTTACAATCTTTATTTTCAGACTAATTTAGATATCTAACCCAATAAATGTATTATTTCAACAACTTGCACTTCATTTATGAGTAGTTCAGTTTCCATGTAAGTACAGTGTACAAGTAGTGGGCAGGAGATTCTATAGTTTCCCCAAAGCTTGTAGAATTTCATATCCTCAAAATCATTGCTTTTGCGCTCTGAATCAAAAACCCTCCTTTTTTTTTCTGAGGCTGGCTTTTATTCGGCCGCTATCCCAGCATGCCTTTGAGTTCCTGTCTCAGTCATCCTGCTGTTTGTCCACAGATCAAATGTCACAGCCAAGCTGTGCCAAGTCCACGTACGGCTGTTGCCCTGACAACCAGACCGAAGCTCTCGGTGAGAACAACGAGGGATGCCCAAGTAAGTTTAATACGGTACTGCAAGTGGATTGAATCGAGCGAAAAGTAGTGGGAAGTTGATAAAGGCTGGGACTCCTCTCCAAGGTCTAAGTTCAAATGTAAAGTCAGATGAACAGGATACTGAAAGTTACATTCATATTGGGCAGAACATGTAAGCTTTGACTTCCAGAAATATGAAAATTTGAATTTTACAGGTTCTCAGTAAATCATATTAATATATGTAGTGATCATATCATTTATGCAGATTAGGTGGAGGATGATACCGTTGCACCACACATGTCCAAAATGTTTTGTACACAAATTATGTAGTGAGAATCTTTATGTTCCCAAGTGATGAAGCAACCTTAAGTCCCCATTTGAAAAGTTATGACTTAATCAGTATATCATTGGAACAGCTTAATAGAAAGGATAAAAATCCTTTCTGAAGTAATTAAAAAAAAAAGGGACAATGCTCATGGCAATTCACAACTTGCGTCGATAGACTCCTCATAACATTAGATTATGAATAGTTTGGAGTGAAACTGTTGGACAGATCAGAGCATAATATAAGAGAGGTTCCTGTAAAATGAGGAATGTTCGCGTGCATTTTAATTTCGCGAATTTTGGGAGAGTCAAGATTTGCAAAATTAAAATGCACATGAAAGTTCTTGTCTACACTATACACATTGAATGTTAGAGGCAACTCGTAAAAATTTCATGCCGCGAAAAAAGCCGCCTGCTCCAATTCGCAAAGATTTCATGCCCCGAAAATATCGTGTTTTACGGTATCCCGTGCGAAGTTGCGTGACATATAACACAGAGAAATGGCAAATGCTGTGGTGTCACTGAGACTTATCCATGCTTCATTTTCATCTACCCCAAGGTGTATGTGACTGCCATCCTCTGGGCTCCTACTCCCTCTTCTGCGAGCCGGTCTCTCAGCAGTGCCCCTGCAAACCGGGCGTGGGGGGCAAGAAGTGCGACAGGTGCGAGCCCGGCTTCTACCACTTCCTGGGGCTGTCCAGCAATGATCCGGGTTGCAAGCGTGAGTACAAACTCTCTTTCTCATCTTGGAGCTTGTGTATGCAAAGGTTATGAATGTGTGTGCTTAGGGGGGGGGGGGGATCTACTGTAAAACCAGAAGTATTAAATATAAATAAAGTTTTAAGGAATTTGCACCAGCATCCTTTTTAGTGATATTAAATTCTTTTTCATGTTTCACAGTTTTTCAATGAAAAAGCTCATATACACTTACATTTGTTACCAATCTAAGGGTGCATTTATGCTTCCATTTTGGGGGCCAAAATCAGGCTTTTGAAATGTGATTAGTGCTAAAAGGCGTTGCGTTCATGCTCATTTTGATAGAAACGCTGATTCAAAACGCCGATCCAAAACGCACAAAAAGGTGCGTTTACGATCGGCGTTTCTGACTAATCACGTTTGACAGGGAAGCATGAACGCAACAGCGTTCCTTAACGTGTTTAGAGTGACGTCATCTAAACGCCTTTCCGGTTCACGTGAAAAAGCGCGCGCCCGGCCAGCCAGCTACCCTGGCCTGTGCAGTTTTCCCGTGTACTGTGCATACGCATGTCTTTCCCAGCTGCTCTCCCAGGCCAGGCCACCGATTGCAGCATGCGCCCCAATTTGACCTGCCTCTGCTGAGGTCAGCGAAGCAATCGCAAACGCTCTTTCCAAGGCTCGAAGAAAGTGAGCATAAACAGTGCTCTCGTGAACGGCATTTTGAATCAGCGTTTTGAATCAGCATTTCAAAATGCTGATTCTGCCTTCGCAAATTGAGCATAAACACACTCTTAGTTGCATCCAGAGTCTTCTGAATTAGCAAACACACATCAAATAAATACAAAAAAAAATGGAGAAAAGATGGTATCCTATCTATGTGAGAATTATGCATCAATTAAAAAGAACTGCATGTATTGTAGCCACCATAGCAGTGACTAAAATGCTTATAGTTGATTGGTGAAGAAAGTTGCAGCTGTTGCACAGAGTTCTAAGCGAACAATCATCTCGAAGACTACATATGGGTAATATGCTTCAAGTTTGCTATTAAAAACTAAGCATAGGACAAATTTTTAGACCCTCTGCGACTGGGAAAGAAGAGATATGACCTCAATTTTTGGACTTGACAAACTTACAAAGATATTTACACTTTGCCCCTTCTCTTTAGACTGATTTTTTTTTTATCAGTGCCATAATGGTGACATAATAAATTGTTTTATCCCCTCTGAAACAATACAGCCTGCAGTTGCTCACCCTACGGTTCGCGGAGGGACGACTGCGACCAGACGTTTGGAGCCTGCACTTGCAAGAAGGGCGTGTCCGGGCCGAAGTGCAACACTTGTCGTGAAGGCATGGTGATGACACCCACTGGATGCATGACTGGTGAGTGTGGTGGTCAGGATTAGATGGACCACATAGGGTATCAGTATGTCCATTTGGATTCGGGGTATAACCTGCAAGTATATGCAGTTGGAGAAAAAAAAAGCAACAGAAATTGAGAAGGTCTAGTCTAAGTGTTGTCAATATTTTAAGGGCCAAAGAGGTAATAAATGGTTGAACATTTAGTGACAGCATTCTCTTCATATATTCCCTGTTGTTACAGCAGGAACGGTTGTTGCCTAATTTCTTATAAAGATATGATGGACATGGAGTCAACTAAAACTCTAAAAATTCATAACTTTTGAATGGATTGTTTGAATTTCCTCAGACTTAAAGGGGATGGATGGCTAGTAACTGATCAGTGGGAAACAGTGGGAATGCTGAGGGATGATTGTTCCGATCCCCGTGGGATTCATTTAAGAGTACATTGTGTACACCATCTACTGTTGTGTGAAAATTATTTGCTTCAGAACGGTCTCATATTCAAGTAATTTGCAGATTAATGCCCCGTCACTGACCAGGCACGCTAACCTGGAAACACTAAACTGCACACTACTTGAATATGAGACCATTCTGAAGCAAATAATTTTCACACAACAGTAGATATATAATGTACTCTTCAATGAATCCCACAAGGATTGGAACAATCATCCTCCAGCATTCCCACTAATTCCCACTGATCAGTTACTAGCCACCCCCTTTAATGATATGTTTTGATATTTCTGCAAACACTGAATCAACACATTATATGTTTGCCTTACATTCACGGCATGAAACTTTCTACAAATTTGAGCCAACAGCCTTGTCACAGCATGAAACATTTGTGAATTGACACTGGCATTCATTCATCATGTAGACCAACACTTTCATCATATACATTTTACTTTTGCAAATCACGGCTCCTCACAAAGTTTGCAAAAGTGTCTTGCAGGCAGTACTTGAAGAGTTTGTTTGCAAAAACCGATAAGTCCATTTTTGAAGATTTTGAAGTACGGTCTCTGTCATAAAGTACAAAATAGTACCTTTTAAATGATACATTGGTCACTACATATAAAGGTATATTTTTGAAGTTATGGTCAAAAGAAGCAAAAATTTTCTTATTATTCTCTTTATTTTTCTTGACCTTTAATCGCAAATATCTCCATTTGACAAATATGGAGTTATCGGTTTTTGCAAACAAACTCTTCACTTTCTGTTTTTTTCGTGTGAAAGAATTAAACGGCGTATTGTGTGTGGTTGTCATGCTATGGACCAAAGTTTTTCTAACAAATAACTTTGATTTTGATTTTGATTTGCCACTGTACAGAGGAAGAGCAAGTACAGGTCAGCGGCCTCACCTGCGCAAACGTGACTTGCCAGCACTACGCCCGCTGCCAGGAGGCGACGGTGGAAGGCGGGAATGCCACCTGCGTGTGTCCGGAGACCTCGTCCTGCCCCACCGAGCCGAGCCAGGTGTGCGGCGATGACAGCGTGACGTACGCCAGCCGCTGCCAGCTGGAGGTCTACGCCTGCCGCGAAGGAAAGGACATCCGCGTGCAGAACGACGGCAGATGCGAGAGTGAGTTTTATTTTCGCAATGATCAATGGCAGAATTTTTTTGGGGTGTGGGGGGGGGATTACAAGAAAGCTTTATTCCCTCAAAGTAGCATTTGGGATATGTGAAATTGTCTTATCTTTTGTAAGCTATGTGAGATTGAAGCTGCTGAAAAACAAGGAATATATCTGATGATTTTAATGATACGTAGAAAATATTTGGTGTTATGTGACAAGTTCATTATTATTGAAAAGATTTAATTTTTGTTTATATATGATGATAAACTTAACTGTGAAGATGGCATTCGTCTGTTTTTCATTCAAACTCTTCATTTCAATGCCAATAATCTCTTTTATCAGAATCTTACATGAACTAATAATTGTTACCTTGGTGAGTCTTTGTGAGTTCTGTTATGCTAGGGTCACAATTATCATTCTGTTCTCAACCCCCAAGTTCTCCTTCTTTTCCTTTTTTGCCTTTGCAGCTGTCATTCCCCTCCCGCCCACTCCCGCATCAGGCTGTGAGCTCACCCAGCACGGATGCTGCTCCGACGGCATCACAATCGCCCAGGGGCCCGAATTGGCCGGTTGCCCCGGCGCCGAAGCAGGTACCTTGGCCGGGGACCAGAGCTCCGGCGTAACCACTGCTGCCCATGTAACCGCAGCCCTAACCACAGCTGCAGTGGTGCCTTCATCTAAAGCCCCTACCACTGTCTCAGTCACACCCTTTGTTTCTGCTGCTTTAACAACAGGTGTGCATGACCTTAATACCACATTTTTATTTTTCCATTATTATTGCACTTCATATTTTGCATTTTACTTATGTTGCAGTTTTGCATTATGCAATGTCATTTTGTTTCATCTCTATCATTTCATCTTTAGATTGTATGTGAAGGTCTTAAATTGGAACTATTATAGACAATGAAAAATGGAATATCAACTCTATTTTTAAACAATTTTGGGAGGCAAAACTTTTTTTGCAATAATAATCAATGATTCTATTCTCCTTTCAGTAGTAAATGTGGAAAGTAGACTTGCGATTATACATGAGACTGTTTTTCATCTATTAATATGTTAATTTTCCAATATTTACATTACAAAATGTAGAAATTTAATGATTGGTTAAATCTGAAAATAATGATAATAATAAATAATAATATATCTGAAATAAAATAAGATAACATTTTATTTTATTTCATTTATTCCTGCATTCAATCAAATACAAATTGAATACAAATTTGAAAAGCACAAAGACGAAGGATAACAAGTGCCATGATTCAAAACGATAATGTAACATTACACAAATAGATACACATAAGCAATTGCAGAGAGCAGTATGTTGTAATAGTGGACAGATTCAATTATGAACAAATATACTGTTGTTTAAAGATAAACTTGTAACAACTTTTATCCACAATTGCAAACGAACATCATGGTAATGACTACATATACAGAAACATAAAATAAGATATATGGTATTTTTCAGTAAATGGCAGAGATAACTGAATGCATTGAGTCATCAAGCTTGAAATAGATGAGGTCTCAAATGATTTGAGTGTAATATTTGTGTCATATTTTTTAAAAGAATGTATTTAGAAGTGAAAGTCTTCCATGCGCAATAAATGCTCATTCTATGCCATTATGGCTCACCCATGTAATCATGACACATAGGAGGATGGCTAAGTGTTGTTTCAGCTTGCACCAGTTTGCCAAATTTCGGAAATATGTGGTGTATCATCCATTTTTATTGTACTATGGTGGAAAATTACATATTTTCTTTCTGCAATCAGGTAACTGATTTTATCAGGCAAATCAGGTAAATTCCTCTAGAGCGATTGCAGATGTAGACATCTTGCTTACATTTTATGTTTCAAAATAGATTTGAATTTGTGTTCTGCAGATAGATTTTGCAGCTGAGGAGTGACATCTTCAGGTTTTTATGACTTAAAAAAAAAATCTGTTTCCTTACTTACAATTTACAGAGTTTCAACTGCATGCATTTTTGATATTGCATTTTGGTGGCATTTTTTTTTTCTCGCAGCATTTTCCTATGCATTTTTTCAATTTCGTGCAAGTGTTTATCTTTAGCATTTTTTTTTTCTTGAGGGCATCGACCTTCTTGACAAATAGAAAGGAATTCTTTTCATCTTTCAAGAATTGGGCTTGAATGATGTAAATGCTGTCTGTTATAGGGATTCTACAAAGCAAATTCCCATTGATGGAACTTCAGTGTTCACTATATGTAAAGTTTAGAACACCTAATAAAGCTGACTCTTGCTGTAAAGGATATCATGATACTAGGTTTAATTGAGCTTCAACATTTAATTCCTTTTAATGTGTTCTCTTGCTTATTCATTTTGCAAGCAAGAATGAAATATCCTACTACCTTTGATGTGCTACGATTGTGGTGTGAGATCTCGTTGCATGAGGTATCATGTTTGGAAAAAAAAAAAAGAGAAAAGAAAATGGATTGAACAGTTCTGCCTAACACCAGGCATAATCTCCCAATCGCTAACACAACTTTTAACAGCAAGGTCACGGAAATGAGCCATTTGAGCCAAAAAAAGAATGAAACCCTATTCAACATGGCTGCATTCACTGTTTATCAGAGTTTACTCAATCACTTCTGATGCATTGCTGGCAGATATAACTGAAGATGGTTTATTGCTGACACGCATAACCACAAAATTTGCATTAATTATTCATGCGCTCATCTTTGTAGCATTTTGAGATTTCATAGAAGTGTTCAAAGTAGGATTTGGTTTTCAAAGTGCCTTCCTGAGTGAGTATGTGCAATGCTTGTTGTGTATTCTTGCATGAAATGCAATGGTTTGAAGTTTGGCACCTAATTTACAAGAATTCTTTTTTTATAACTTATCATTCAAGTTATTTCAGTTATCATTATCATTATTATTATTAATTTGGTGTGCCATAATGTACTGATCACAACAGATGTGTTTCTTTTTGTTCTTATTTATTTTTATTTTTTTTTCAATACATTTATCTGCACAACACAGGCTCATATCATTCCACTGTTTTTTGTCATGAGAGTCAACTAATTCGGTCCATTTCATGGATCCCAATTATGAAACACAAATATTCCAGTTTGCCTTACCTTTGATATATACTTCAATT
Source organism: Diadema setosum (assembly GCA_033980235.1). Taxonomy (NCBI): domain Eukaryota; kingdom Metazoa; phylum Echinodermata; class Echinoidea; order Diadematoida; family Diadematidae; genus Diadema; species Diadema setosum. Next base: position 25,423,233 of record CM067077.1, on the reverse strand, counting down.
TCATACTTACTAGTGCACAAAATTGATATTAATGATGCATTTTTTTGGTGAACTCATTTTAATATCCCACATATTTAATGGAGTGTTGTGTAGGTGCAATGCATATTGACATTAATTCAGTCCATTTTGTTCGGTGTTTTTTTTCACTTTTTATTTCAAGACATCAAAAGATGCATTCATGCTGCATGGCTTTCAAAATTATCACAAATTTTCGATTTTTTGAAGGAAGGTACAGTTGCTCAATGCTGTGGCTCCCTGATTCTGCAAGCGACTTCCAAAAAACTTAAATGTGTCTTCACGTCCCAATAGGAGAAGATAAAAATCTTCAGAAATTATTTAAGCCTATTGTGATGGAATCTACTTATTTTGCATGTTTGAATACTGACAACCCTGGGATTTATTTGACTGAGAAAAGAAATGGAATCACTAATAGACTCACATCGGTTCCCATTCAAAAGTGGCTAATACTATCATCCCCCAAAATTAAGAAACTACAGAAACTCATTGCATCATAGTAGAATAAAAATATATATATTCTTCCCTCACAGCTGCTCTGGGATTGATTTGAGTGAGAAAAGAATCTTAGAATCACTAATATGTCATCAGTTTTCCTTCAGAAATGACATATTGTATAACATCATACAAAAAGTGCTAAACTATTGTTCAAAATGGCATCACAGCAAAATAATTTATTTTCCTCCTGCAAAGCATATTCATCCTTCCATGCATAAAATTGCAGGCATATTGATTTGCTGGCTGGTCGTGGACAACTTTTAATTTGCACTTTTTTTCCTTTGTTTCTTTGCATCAAGCTAATTTCTATTTAATGTCAAATGTATCAAGTCAAAGTTTTTTATTGTTTAGGTTTTACATCATGATACATAGTGTACATGTATGGAAAAAGTTAATTGTGTTAGGGTTGGGGGAATATTCAGAGTTAATCAGAATGTCTGTTTTGTTAATTTGGGCCATTTTGAACCGTGTGTGAACTTCTTCTTTCAAAATTCATAATTGTATCATAACTGTTCAGTTTGCAATGCTCTGATGCAGCCTAAGCCATTTTTTTTTCTGTTGATTAAACTACAATGTAACATGTTATTTCTTTTGAGGGGCATGCAACTACTCATTGTGACAGAAATTACAGCTACCATGGTAACGGAACTGTTGCGCAGCTGATAGCTGAGTGGCTGATCAATTGTTGCTACCTGCTACTGTAGTAGTAACTGCCCACATTGAAAATAGTTATTGCAGGAAGCATTTAATTCAGTAATATATTCATTGATTCAAAGTGCAACGTGCAATACCTTCGTAAAGAAAACTTCTTTTGTATAGAATGATTTCTTTCTATGTCTGAAATATGCCAATGTCATCATCCATATGCCCCCCCCCCTCCCATATCTATGTCAGATTCGGTAATGCCCACGCCAACTGTGATGGTGGTTATGGGATGCGACAGCTCCCCGTGCATGCACGGCGGTACGTGTCAGAACGACGAGGTCGCCCCCGGATTCACCTGTCTCTGTCCACTGGGCAAGGGAGGACCGGTTTGCCGAGAGAGTGAGTCGAAATATGGCTACCAATATTAATCCTCAGTGTATACAGAGTGCTTAGTTTTAAGCATAGAAATATGGATAGATGAATTATGCAATACCTACTGCCATCTAAGGCTTGACATTAGCAGTAGTCCAGTGACACGGGCCACTAAAAGTTGGTGTCGGGCCACCAAATTCATCTTTTGGTGGCCTGATCAAGCAACTAGAAGATTCATAATGGATTGTAATTTTTACTTTTATTTTGGGCTGCTACATATCTTTTTTGAGCCACCAAAATTTCATATTTTAGAGATTTTAGTTAACCGGACAGTCCACCAGATTAAAATGTTAGTGTCGAGCCGTGCATTACGGATCAGAATCATTACTGGCGATGGGACCCAAGTTCAGTAGTCTAGTGGATAGGATGCCTGTCTAGCAATCAGGTTATGGGCTCAAATCCCACCCAAGTATGTATGTCCTTGATATTTACCATGGCTATTACTCAAAACAATGAATTGTTAGTGTTTATTTACGTAGATAAAGGGCAGTTTGTCAGTCAATTGCATAAAAAAATTGCTTGACACAAGAATCATATGAATAAACAGTGTTATAACGTACAGTTGCAGAAGCCAAAACCAGAAATACAAGTAATAACTAGCTTGCAGTTACATTTTTCTGCAGCATTTTGTACTGTTTTGTTTTGTTTTATCTTGGCCAAAAAATAATGCAGGTTTTATGGAAAAATTTTTTTTTTTCACAGAATTGTGTTAATACACATTTCTATTGCAGGAAAACTAACAAGACTTTAAAAAACACAAAAACAAAACCAGAAATACACATTTTTCAGTCCTCAGCATAAATATTTCAATGCTATGTACAAGTTTGGCATCCCTGACAAGGCTGTTATCAATAGGGTCAGTGATGCCATAAAGCCATTCATGCCTGCATCATATGTTTATTTCATCTTCTGTGATATACATGTACATATATGTGTATTTTCAAGAATCTCATCTTTCCAAGGAAATGTGCTTTGCTCATTAAAATGAAATGACAAATCTTGTCACACAAACACTCAGAAGGCTGCCCTCCTTGCAATGTAGACATTTTCTGACTTTGCTTCCAACTTTAAAATTTCTCAGTTCAGCCCTCAGAGTACTGTATACGCCGTTATCTTCGCGAGGGTTTAATTTTCGTGAATTTCGCGAATTGCAGTTGGATCGCAAATTTAACAACATGCGAAATTGTCTCCATGCGCTTTGTTAATAGACCATTAACGTAAGCCTCGGCGTCGATTCGCGAAAACAACATCTCGCGAAAATGTCTATGACCTCGTCATTCGCGAAAATATCTGTACGTGAAAATAATGGCAATTACAGTACTGCATTGCTTTTCACAAAGTTGACATCCCTGCATTCATAATTTTCTCCCTCAAATTTCTGCTCCCGTGCAGCCGTCACATTTGACACACCGTCGTTCGCCGGGGACTCCTACCTGGCCTTTGCACCCATGGACGATGCGTTCTCCGAGGTCGAGATCATCGTGGAGTTTCAGTCCAATGCCAGCGAGGGCGTGCTCCTCTATGAGGCGCAGAACGAGGAGGGCACGGGCGATTTCATCTCGCTCGCCATCGTCGATAATCACGTGGAGTTCAGGTGAGAACTTTTACGAAGGAAGCATGCGAGAATCTGTACAAGTTTAGAATTGACATACCTATGAGTGAGTGAGGATTTTTATGTGTGTATGTCAACTTTGGACTGATTTTTCTCAAGACATATAGTGGAAATAGAACTATTGAGTTTGCGTGTTTTTGCTGGGTGATGAGACCGACTGCGTGCCTGAATTGGTTCTATGTTAGGCAAGCCTTGTGCAAGTTTCCTGGTCATCTGGAAGGATCACTGTTCAAATTTGTGTCAGAAACAAGAGAACTGTAATGGTAGTAATAAAACAGTTTAAAAAAAAAAAGGTTGAATATCAATTACAGCAAGTCAGAAATAGATGAGGTAAAATTGTTTTAAAGAATCCTGTATGTTTCTAAACTAATGTCTCTGTGGCAATTATTAGTTGATGTTTATTAGGAAAGTGAAGAATTTTCTTTTCAATTGAGTATTTAGCATGACCGGCATGATTAGAATGATGAGTGTGGTTCTTCAATGGATTAAGTTCTATTTTAAGAGAATATTTTATGGCATGCAGTTTTCATATGACAGATTTTTGTTTCATGATATTGTGTGCAGTGTAACAAAGATGTATACAGCTCTGTATATTTTTTTTTGTTATATCCCAGTAACAAATATTTGCAGCTCATGACATACATTATTTTTACCTCTACAGATTTTGCAATTATTAAATCTTTTCAAAAGCTTTTCTGCCAAGAATTATTATGATTTTTGTTTTTGATGTGAAAGCAATTAGAATAGCTCTTACTTTCGGCGGCAGTTCACAATTGGAAATGGATTTTAAAGCCACCACGTCATTATGAAGTTTCTTGTAATATTTAGTGTAAACTCAATGTAAACTATGGCACAATGTGTTTGTTTTGTTGCTTGTAAATATGTGTGTATGTTTGTTTGTGTATGTTCTAAGTACTCTGTTATACAAGGACATGTGCCTGTACAGTACATGTATGTTTATATGTATGCAAATCTACTTGGGTGTTTGATACATTCATAATACACATAATACGTACATACATTGTGTCTGGGTATGTGCTAGATGTGTTCGTGTTTTTAGTGTACATTTGTACATATTGTCTGTGTGTTGTCATGTTTGAGTGATGGTGGATCTATCTTATTCAGATCAAGATCTTTCAAATAGCTGGTTTAGTCGCTTGTTTTATTTTCTGAATTGTCTGTTGCGTTCATGTACGTCCAGTCTGTTGTGAGAGTAAATTTTAGCTTTTATTCTCTTCTGAAGCTGCTTTGAAATTATTTAATTTCCCAATTTCTTCTTTAGTTTTATTTTTAATCCCCTCTTTTATAGCATTTTGCTGATAATGTAACCAACACACTAGATGCATAATTTCTCTGCTATGCTTCCCTAGTGACAAACTCGTTTTTTTTTTTTACACAACAAGACGGACCAACCAGAATTGACAGCAATTAGAATTAAACAGCTGATTAATATTTTCACCCCTCGTCAAGCAAACTAAAATATCAAATATCAGGTAGTGGTAGTGTAAGACTTTTCCCCTGCTAAATCTACATAAATCATTTTTGCTTTGATGAAACAATCACAGTGTGCCACCAATAAAATATAACAAATATAACAGCCATTTAGAAGATAATTTTGACATTCCAACAAGAGTGAGCCTGTGCAGTGCACAGTTTCCTGAAAGGAAAATATTGTAGGCTCTTTTAACTTAAGCCTTTTTTTGACAGTGCAGCCTAAGAATTGAGTGACTTTTGATAATATTTAATGTAATATTAATCATATTTGAAAGGTATTTTCATCAAAATACAAAGAAGATCAGAAAGGGGCAAATTCTTAATTACATTTTCCATAAATACCTAATTCTGATATGATATGTTAGAGCATGATTCAAATAGAATAACAATGATTATGTGAATAATGGAATTTAATGGAGTATTCAAACGATAAAAAGAAAATCATAAATTTATCTTTCACCTTCACACCTGCCCAGTGTAGTAGTGATAAATGGTCAAAGTCCTGCTCAAATTTTGTTTTTTATATGCAGCACTCCCTGTTTATAGGGCTCCATGTCTTTCAACCTAAGGAAGCTCACATATGAAGTACCATTTTGTGTGTATCTTGTGCAGTGCCATTTGGAGTCAGCATATTGGTCCAAATTATATCATCAGTTAAATACTCACAAAAAAAGTACTTGTGCACAAACATTGCATTCATTTCAAAGACTGGAATGCAAGGTAGACCTGTAAAAATTGTGGTGAAGTTCTTTTGGCTCAAAACTGTTATTAGGGAGATACCCATTACAACTTTATTAATCTTATATATTTGGTGCTTGGGCCACTATGATTGAAAAAAAAAAGTAAAGCTTGCAACCATTTGCTTGCTCCCAGCCCTAACATGGACGATATTCTTGTTAGCTGATGATGCATTCATTGCTGAGTATTAAAGAACCTCGACTATCCGAATTCAGTTCTTCCCAACATACGGTTCGTCCTCTTGTATTTCTCCTCGATTCAGGTTTCTTTCCAACGAACAATCCAATGGGTGAGTCAACGTCTCGTGGCCCCTCGTTTTATCCGTATTCACATTTGAGCGTGCTGGGGAATGAAGTAACAAAAACAATTCTTCTATATTTTTTCCCCCACTAGCATGGACCACCAGTCAATCAGATATTGGTGGTTTGTTGAATGTGTCTCTGCTTCCTATTCTGGCCAAATATTCTGCCCTATATAGATTGCTAATTTTTGCTTCAATTCTTTAGTCTTTCATCTCGATGTCTTTCATTTCCGTAATCCCTCATACATTTCCACAAACTGTCATGTGATGAGATACACACATTTCTGCTGTCAATTATGCAATTAATTTATGTCTGTGCCAGCTCGCAATTTTTTTATTTCTTTCGCTGTATTTCTTGTCTTTTCTGTTCCTTTTCTTTTTGCAAAGAAACTGTACTTACCTAGCGTGTGACAAAGCATGAAAATTTGTGAATATTATACATGCTAATTATTTCCAAATTCTCTTGCATAACTGCAGTGCAAATATATAATGAGCATTATTTAGATTTATTCAACGTTATCATATGCGGCATAATGAGAGAGAAGGTTATTGTTTGTGCAATTTTATTTGTCGTGCCTTTACATGTATTTCTATTAATTTTGATAGAAAGAGTGAACATATGGTATGTTCCATTTCTCTCCCTGTTGTATGTGTCGTAGTTGAAGGCAGAATATTATGATATATGATGCAAAGAGCAGGCAGCCAAACTGTACAGCATCGCCTATGTCAAAGAAGTTTTACGTATTCGCAATCTCAGTGTCATTGGTCTACCTCTACAGTAGTTCTCAGTTGCTGCTTCAACTTAGAAAGTCAACTTTATTCCACCATTCAGACATTTAGACTGAGAAGCAGAACAATATCATTTGATAGACTTGTCACAGTTTCAGCATGACTTGACTTAAATTTTATGATCTGCTCCTAAAGTTGTCCTTAGAAATAAACCATGCATGTACTCTACATCATTTTAGTACATTCGCCACATTTTAGAGAATCTTTCACTTTCTAATGAATAATTGTGCATTCGTGCTAACAAATTAATCCCCCTTTCATGACATAATCATATTAATGCATTTTATCTTAAGACCTGATGTCATTTCTGTAGAACTAGGTGGCTGTGAAGATATGTTTACCATTCTATGACATAAATATTACCATCCACATGAAGTGCATTTTGTTGATGAACTTTTTTTTATCATAGACGAGTTCAATGATATTGAGTATACATGTATGTGGATCAGTCAAGATTTTAAAACTCCCTATTTAAGTTAAGTATGATCAAAACAAATTAGTTATGTGAACCACTGATAAATTCTAATGAATGATATGATTTATGAAGAAAACTACACCTCCGTTTTCATGAAACTGATAAGAGCTTTTAAACCATGATCAGAACACAAGAACTCAATTTTCTTGACTACTACCGTAACCCTAACCGACATGATGCCAAAATGATAATTTATGTGCAAAGAACCAATATTGCCAACTCAGAAAGCAATCCCATAGTGTTGCCTTGTATTTGAAATGAAGTGTGTACATTCTGAAAAGTATACCATTTTGTACTATATAGGGCCTATTACTACGAGACATGAAACTCGTCACACTGACGAGTTAGGTGATACGCCTGGGGTCATCAGATGTCGGTCATCTGTGATCGACAAAGAAAAGAATGTGATATAGGCACTTTGAAGTTATATTGAGCGTGCATGCAAACGGTTTCTCTAACCACTCGGCCACGAGACATCCACGGAAACGTTAAGGCCAAAAAAAAAAAAAAATTTAGATATTACAGGGGGAAAAAGTCATGCCCACTCAACAATCGTGGCCGCGTGAACATGTATTGCATTGCTAGAAGGAAATGCGGCCTTGTAACGACTGAGGTCGCTGTGCCATTTCTGGCAATTTCGGAAAAATACGTCCCGCAGACATAAAACCTATAATCGGCTGATTTTGATACCTTGCCTTTAATCACAATTTTCAGTGTGATGACGTCATCAAAGTACAAAACAATGACATGGACTTGAAAGACAATTGCTCAAAGTACAACACCTCCGTTGTCGTCATTACATACTATTTGACAGAGTCAGGATGCAACATTCTGCAGCAGTCGAAGCAATGTGGTCTCCAACACAAAACAGAGGGATATTGTGTGTGTGTGTGTGTGTGTGTGTGTGTATAGGTGCGTTTATATACGAACTTAATTTCTACATGGACGAATGTGTAATACACCATTGAAGAAAAAAAAAAGTAAAATAGCTAGGTATTTTGTTTCGTGATCTTGTGGGGTTCGAACCCGCACGAGTGCAACCTCACGTCTCTGAGACGGCGCCTTTAACCACTCGGCCATATGTCTCGACGAGAAAATATGAGGAACGTAAACTTATGTATGTGAAAGATGAATCAGGAATCGATTCGTCCACATTCCATTCTCATTTTCAGTTTTAAACTGCAAAATTGTCAACCTCTTGAGAAGATTTCAAAACACAAAATGCATGATTACTGCAGCTTATTGTCTCAGCTACAACATACTGAAATTTCAGAGGAAATGAAGCAAAATCAGCTGAGATAAAGGTGCTTAAACGTTGTCAAGTCAATGGATGGTTTTAAAAAAAATCACCTCCCATAGACATAACACGTAAACTTGTCCGATTTTGCATCTTTACTTTTAATCACAATTTCTAGTATGATGACGTCATCATATTTCAAAACCATTACATGGACTTGAAAGGCAAATGTTCAAAGTGCAACATATCTGAATTTGGGGTAATATTGAGCTTAAACAACAGAGATACGAGCAAATGAATGTCAGAAACAGTACCTCAAAAAAATCAATTCCACTTTTTTGATTTAAAATGACGATATGATGACGTCATCGCGTTTGCCTGGCAATACTGATACTTGGAATGTTATTTACAATTCATATACTTTTGTAATATGCAATATAAATATAGGGTCAACGGACGATTTAAAGAGCTATGGCAAAATAAACAAAGACATGTTTTTTCACTATATTTGCAGAAAGACGCGCACTCGGAATTTCAACTTTGACGCCAGTGCATTCCTTTGTTATAGGTCGAAATCGATCGGAAATCAATGGATATTATTACTCAAAGTATCAGGAATCCAAATCAGTCAAAAAAATTGCATTTTCATGTTGCTTACGGGCTCTGCGCGCGAAATTGCGCGGACGGACGCGCACGCGAGAAAATGTTTGAAACGCTTAAAATTGTCTGAAACTTCGAGATTTCCCATTGGGAAGTCGTTTTGAGCCTTTTAAAATTTTGACGCGCGCTTACGCGCGCGCAATGATGACCTGTGTAACTAGCATTAAAAAGTAAGATAGAGCGTGACCTGAACTTCATGTCCACCGAAAATGATACAGAAATGACATCTAGTTATGAAGTTATGATCGATCATGTGACAAGGTCCGAAAATCACAAAATGGCGCCTAGATGACGTCATAGATATGTTACTGTCATGAAAACCTTACTGTGGCTAGATTTTGTCATGAGACATGTCGACTGAAAATGTCATGTTATTTCGTAATGTCATTCTTGAGATATTGACGACACAAAATTGTCCAGAAAGAAAGAAGAATAAAAAACGAGACATGAAAACTCGTCACATTGAGGACGAGTTAGGTGATACGCTTGTGGTCATCAGATGACATTCATCTGTGATCGACAAAGAAAAGAATGTGATATAGGCACCTTGAAGTTATATTGAGCGTGCATGCGAAACCGTTTCTGTAACCACTCGGCCACGGGTCATCCACGGAAATGGTAAGACAAAAAAAAAAAAACAATGTATAGATATAACAGGGGGAAAGTCAATGCCCACTCAACTAACGTGGCCGTGTGAACATTTATTGCATTGCTAGACGGAAAAGCGGCCTTGTAACGACAGAGGTCGCTATGCCATTTCTGGCAACTTGGGAAAAATACGTCCCGCAGACATAAAACCTATAATCGGCTGGTTTTGATACCTTGCCTTTAATCACAATGTTCAGTGTAATGACGTCATCAAATTACAAAACAATGACATCGTCTCGAAAGACAATTGTTCAAAGTACAACACCTCAGTCGTCGTCATTACATACTATGATCGGTTTGACAAAGTCAACCTGCACAATGTTGCTGCAGTCGAAGCAATGTGGTCTCCAACACACAAAAAAGAGGGATATGGCGTGTGTGTGTGTCTGTGTGTGTGTATAGGTGCGTTTATATACGAACGTGATTTCTACATGGACGAATATATAATACAAATTGAAGAAAAAAAAGTAAAATAAAAAAAAAATTGTTTCGTGATCTTGTGGGGTTCGAACCCGCAACCTCACGTCTCTGAGACGGCGCCTTTAACCACTCGGCCATACGTCTCGACGAGAAAATATGGGGAACGTAAACTTATGTATGTGAAAGATACATAAGGAATCGTTTTGTCCACATTCCATTTTCATTTTCAGTTTTAAACTGAAAAAATTGTCAATCAGATGAGGAGATTTCAAAGAATAAAATGCATGATTACTGCAGCTTATTGTCTCAGCTACAACATACTAAAGTTTCAGAGGAAATGAAGCAAAATCAGCTGAGATAAAGGTGCTTAAACGTTGTTAAGTCAATGCATGCTTTAAAAAAAAAATCACCTCCCATAGACAATACACGTAAACTTGTCCGATTTTGCGTCTTTACCTTTAATCGCAATTTAAGGTATGATGACGTCATCAAATATCAAAAGCATGACATGGACTTAAAAGGCAAATGTTCAAAGTACAACATATCTGAATTTGGGATAATATTGAGCTTAAACAACAGAGATACGAGCAAATGAATGTCAAAAACAGTACCTTAAAAAAATTAATTCCACTTTTTTGATTTCAGATGACAATATGATGACGTCATAATGTATTTATGGAAATAATGATAGTTGAAACGGTATGTCCAATTTATATGCTTTTGTAATATGCACTAAAAACATAGGGTCACCTGACGTTTTAAAGAGCTATGGCGAAATTAATAAAGACATGTTTTTTCACTATATTTGCACATAGACGCGCACGCGAAATTTCAACTTTGACGCCAGTGCATTGCTTTGTTATTTGTCAGAATCGATCAGAAATCAATGGATGTTGTTACTCAAAGTATCAGGAATCCAAATCAGTCAAAAAAAGTGCATTTTCATGTTACTGACGCGCTGTGCGCGCGAAAATGCGCGGACGGACGCGCACGCGCAAAATTGTTTGAAACGCTTAAAATTGTCTGAAACTTCGAGATTTCCCATTGGAAAGTTGTTTTGAGCCTTTTAAATGTTTGACGCGTGCTTACGCGTCCTAGATGACGTCCTAGGTAATTAGCATCAGAGAAAGAAAGATAGAGCGTGACCTGAACTTTATGTCCACAAAAAATGATACAGCAATGTACCTTAGTTATGAAGTTATGATCGATCATGTAACATGGTCCGAAAATCACAAAATGGCGCCTAGATGACGTCATAGAGACGTTACTGTCATGAAAACCTTATTGTGGCTAGATATTGTCATGAGACATGTTGACTGAAAATGTCATGTTACTCCGTGATGTCATTCTTGAGATATTGACGACACAAAATGTGCCAGAAAGAAAGAAGAATAAGAAAAAAGACAGATTTTGACAATCACAATAGGTGATACGCTAAAAGCGTATCACCTAAAAATAAAGAGAGATTTTGACAATCACAATAGGTGATACGCTGATAGCGTATCACCTAAATATGCATTACTTTCTCCTATTATTTACCGCCATTTACTTCTGTTTACTACAAGCTACAAAAGTATACCTCTATCTAGTACTGGTTTCCTGTTTTTATACTACTAAATGATGTGAACTGGAATGGGGTGGGGGGGGGGGGAGGCAGCTATTGAGAACGTGAAATGAAGATGAAGTGTAGAATGTATTCAAAGTAAGCATTTCTCTGGCCAGTAAAAATCACTGTCAGACCAGTAACATTTTCAGGAATGGACCAGTAAAAAATGGAAAAACTGGGTACCTACTGGTCCAACAGACAGACAGAAGAAAAAATGGGTTAGTGTGCAGCCATGATGGAAGTGTCACTCAATAGAACAAATGTTTTATCTCATTTTACGGTGAATATGCATAAGAATTGTGCAATTACAATTGTGTATTTATTAATAATCAATGTATTCATCAGTGGGTATTAACAACTAATTTGAAGTATGTTGGTGGGTTTTTGATGTGAATTTGCCAGAGTTCTGTGACTTCTTCTACCACTAATTCTCACCGTGTGTGTGTGTGTGTGTGTGTGTGTGTGTGTGTGTGTGTTTGACACTTCTGTTTGTCTGTCCTTGTGTCTGTCTCTTCAAATGAAACCACAGATGAGTGAAATGTGGAATAAAAGTGTGAATATATGCACTAACACGTTTTTCTTTATGTATTGCAAAGGGACAAAGAATGCATGGTGTCCATCACTATATCTCATGTTCAACTGTGTGATAATGGCAGTCTATGAATTCATGTAAATATCTTTTTTTTTCAATGGGAACATATCGTCGCTGGGGTGACAAGACCTCGTATCTACAAAATGTCAAATGTTCAGGAGAGCCCAAAATTATGGCGGCCAAAGCACTGTAGCGAATGGGAAAGCCTTTCCTTTAACATGCCATGGTGGCTTCATTCTTGGGGTAAGACAGTTGGGATTTGGGCAGGACATCACTTAACCCATTATTTGACCATTATTCAAAAAAAGTCATTTTCACCAAAATTGCAGATACAAGGTCTTGTCACCCCAGCAACGATATATGCCTTTTTATTCAAATATACTGATATGATACATCTCTTTTGAAATCTTTATTGAAGTGTTTTACTGGGGCATACTATACACTTCATATTGCATTACAAGCAATGAAATAAAACACCCTCCCTTTCCATCTCTCCCTCTATCTCTCTCTCTCTCTCTCTCTCTCTCTATGTAACAAGTATCATTAATATCCTAATGAAGAGATTTTACAATACTAGTCTGTTAATATCTCCTAATGAAGAGATTTTACAAAACTAGTCTGTTATTTCAGACCTACTCTGTTGTTCCTTCAGCTTGGCATTATGTTCATAATGATATCACATTTATTATATGCATTCAGCATAATTAAGTGCTTGTGTATAAATTATATCGATGGTTCTCTTCCCCACCTCCCTGCCCCCCAAAATATGGAGGGAAAAAAAGATAAACATATAAAAGACCAACTTCACTTTGTTCATTAGCTTCTCTTGTTTCCTTGAATTCATCAATGCATAAAAGTATTATATCTCAATTCATGTTTATGAAATATTTTGACAGAAAACTAAACAAAAGGGGCCCATATTTTGCATTTCTTCATATCATGAAAAATCATGAACCACAGAGATTAATCTCTCAATAGATCAGAGAACAGACTAACACTTTCAGACATGATCAGTATATATGAAATGATTTTGATGAAATGTAGCCCACACATCATACATGTCCTTTCTCAGTTTAACGTAGACCATCGTGATGCGGTATGCTGCATTCCATGTATTTACTACTGTTCGCAGCGCACAGACAAGAAATAAACCAGACATTATAGACTGCATGTAAACAATGATAGACGATATCCATACATTTAGTACATGATAACAGCTCAGCTAACATGCATGGCTATATAGTGTATCTATGGCCATCCAATATCATATGCTTATGATTTTTTTGTATAACTAAAGTATAACAGCATGTATAACTATCCATCACAACATTACAAGTAAAATATTGCTTCTTAAAACAATTATTCATGCACAGCTGAAGTAATGATTAGTAATATTATATTAGAATATTATTATGTTAAAGTGAAAATGTTTTCCTCAGAATCAAAGTTGCAAGATATTTTTGCAACTAATCCTGACTTTTTTTTTTCATGTAAACTTTAAACCTGTAAGAACTCTTCAAACATCTCAACATTTGATCTTGTTTCATTTCTGTAACTTTTTGGTAGTTTTAACCTGACATTCTTAATAGCAAAAGTGTGCTCACTCCTAACTTATGTCAGCTGTATACTAGTACCTGAGCATGAAATTGTGCTCAGATACACAAATAATAGAAATTTTGTGTACAGTTTGATATCATTGAGACAAATCTTCCTTTCATATCCCTTGTATATATCATAGAGATTTGTTTTGCAATAGAATTGCATATTGCTCTCAAATTATAGATAATGCAGACAAAGGGTGACAATGCAATCTTTGATTTTTTTAAAAAATGAAACTGTGGATTTGCTCAGCTGAGCTAACTCTTCTACCTGGGTCAAAGGTCATCACAGAGCCCTCATTAATTTTTATCCCTTGCAGTTTGCGATGAGCGCATGCAGCCAGAATAGCACTTTTGCAAGTCAATGCAAGCAGCAAACCTAACACTGAAGCATTTTACGCTTTCTGTATTAAAATAAGGTGGTTCATCTTTTATAGAGATAACTACGTACTGTACAGAGTGACATTTGGTCTCGGCCATTTTTCTCTCAGATTCGACTTGGGCCTCGGTGATGCGGTGGTGATTCGCAGCCCATCCATCGTCAAGCCGCTGGAGTGGCACCACGTGAGGGCGTACCGTAACAGGCGCGACGGCTCCCTCAGCGTGGACAGGGAGCCTTCTGTCACCGGCACCAGCCGCAGCCTGTCTAGTGCCCTCAATCTTGGAGGGGATCTGATTGTAGGCCACACCCTCCCAGCAGAAGTGTAAGTGCATGTGATGAGCAGTTTGCATTGTAATGTTGATATTGTGAAAGTGGAGTAGACATCGCAGATGACAATCATACCACATGTTGGATGTTGTTTCTGCATCTAAGGCTGCATTCTAGTTCTCAAAAGTGAATCAAAGTGAACCAAACCGTATTCTGTAACCATGACCATATGTGTAATGTGTTTGGCTTGTGAGATGAGAAGCTTAGAAGTGAGTATTATATATGGTGTGTCATATTCCTGCAATTTTTTTATTAGCCTCAATTACCGTGATCTTTTACCAACTACAATGGTCGTAAGACGATGAACCTGCAATGAAAAGTATGATGAGAGTTCAAACAAACTTCGAACCCAAAATGTGAATGTAAAGCCTTATTTAGCCGTTCCACAATTGTAAGTGTGCTGAGGTATTTTCTAATGATTCGAATGATACTCCAGAAAACTAAAAACCAAGTAGTAACCCCATTTGAATAGATCAGTGTGCTTTTATTTCACCGGCAGCGGGCTGAGGCTGGTTGGGGCAAGCCAGGGCTTTGTCGGGTGCATCCGCTTTGTGCAAGTCAACGGCAGGCAGCTGGACTTGGCTTCCAGCAGCAGGGACATAGAGTATGGGTCTAACATTGGACAGTGTGGCCACGACCCATGCCAGTCACACCCCTGCCTCAACAATGGAACCTGCCAGGCCCTCAATGCGGAGAACTTTCGCTGCACCTGTCGGGACTCTTTCCTGGGTGAGTCCATTCATTACTACATGTATAGAGGGTGAACAGACAGTGTGTCTGATAATATATATATATGAAGGGTTTGTATGCAAAAACCGATAAGTCCATATTTGCCAAATGGAGATATTTGCGATTAAAGGTCAAGAAAAATAAAGAGAATGATAAAAAAATTTTATGCTTCTTTAGACCATAACTTCAAAAATGTACCTTTATATGTAGTGACCAATATATCATTTAAAAGGTATTATTTTGTACTTTATGACAGAGATCTTACTTCAAAATCTTCAAAAATGGACTTATCCATTTTTTCAAACAAACTCTTTATATATATATTTTTTTCACACTGCAATCATGGTCATGTGTTTTGTTTTGTTTTGTTTCTTTCTGTACAGAAAGAGAAAGAACATACAATAGGCCTGAGATATGGTTTGCTTGATGAGATGTGATAAGATTTTTCTACAGGAACAGAATTGTGGACAAGTGTAAAAGTCCTGTAGAGGTAATTTTTGCCAGCTCAGTCTCAGTCTGTTGTATTTAGATGAGTGCTGGGGACAAGTGGGCTTTGAAGTTAGAATTTCATGTATAGTGGCAATGTTTTCATAAAAACAGAAAAGAAGCTTTTCTTAATGTCAGCCATTTGAACTGCATTGTGAATAAAGGATCTCAGAAAAAGTACTATGCAGCTTTCATTTGCTCAATTCTGACAATGAAAACCCTGGAAGTTTGAGTGAGCAAACAAAAGGAAGGGAAAAGGATCATATTGTGGACACCAAAAAAAAAAAATGTATTCACATTGAAATCATGCTTCCTCTGTTTTGCCTATTATTGCAGGTCCATTGTGTGGAGATGTACTGGTGGACCAGTGTGAGGGCAACATGTGCTACCAGGGCTCAGCCTGCGTCCCCCTACCGGAGGGAGGCTACCGCTGCGACTGCCCAGAGGGCTGGCAGGGAGAGCTCTGTGATGATGGTGAGGATCGGAGTTCACAGTCCATATATCAAAGTGTTTGTATTTTCCCCTCATATGTAATGTGGTGCTGGCATGCAGTTTGCTGTATCTCCTAGAGTCAATTCAGACAGTGCCGTGTGTAAAGAGAGTCTGGCCAACTTGGTTTTCAGCTTATGAGTTTTGAAGACTGTGATTGGTCAAAAGCTGGTCAAGTGCCTTTTGTGGAGCCATGTCGTTACCAAACTGTGCTTGTACGCAGTGCCCATTGTTCACCAACACAACACAGAAAACAACTGGCAAAAAGTCCCCAGTCAGGCACAAGTGGTGTCTTCAAAATGTGATGCAACCTGTGAAGTGACCACTAACCTCTCAGATTGTGATTTGATGTCAAAGTTTACTGGCTTCTTTTTAGTCTTTTAAAGATGTAAACCATTTTTTCTCTTTCTGTCATATATATCTATACACAGAAATCAACCAGATCTTCATTCCGGCCTTCACCGGCAATTCCTTCATGGAGCTTCCCTCCCTCCGCATGGCGACGGAGTCGCTGTTTGACGTGGAGTTCCTGACGTCTTCCCCCGATGGGGTGATCTTCTACATCGGCCAAGCGGACAACGGCAACGGGGACTTCATCTCGCTCAACATGCGCGACGGCTACCTCGAGTTCCGGTTTGACCTGGGAACCAACATCGCCAACATCAGGTGAATATGCCAGTGTCAAATCAGTTTTTGTGACTCTTTGGCCCAAATTCACGAAGGTGGTACAAATGAAACCATGGTTTAAACCATGGACAAAAACCATGGAGCGCCAAGTGTCGCATGGAATATTTTGTTACAAGATCAGTCATTCCGTTGATGAAATGATTATTTTGTAACGAAATGACAACATTTTGTAACTAAATGAACATAACGTCCACGACATGAAAATTTTGTGAACGAAACGGTCATTTTGTCGACGAAATGACCAATTTCATAACGAAATATTCCGTGCCACACTTGGCGCTCCATGGTTTTTGTCCATGGTTTAAACCATGGTTTAATTTGTACCACCTTCATGAATTCGGGCCTTTGTGGACATGTTTCATTGCTGCCCAGGTATAATCATGTAAATGATTCTTTTGGTGCATTTGATTTGTTGATCTTATTGATAGAAATTAAGGAAAAAAATTCAGGTGAATATCTGACGTAGGATGAAGAAAACAGGGCCAACTTGTGAAAATTTTGACAAATGATCCAGTCTTCAATGAATGAAGAGACTAATTATTATCTCAGTGACCAGTTAAGTACTTTATGTACTGCATACACTATATATTTCGCGGGTCTAAATTTTCACGAATTGGGAATTTCTGACGATTTCGCGAGTGGTTAAATTCGCGATCATGGATTCCTGTACTGAACGGAGAAATGTAAACGTGTACGTCACATTCACATCGGAATCAGAGTCAATATTTTTGCGTGTCTTTAATTTCGCGAATAGCACCTGACTCGCGAAATTCAAGAAAATAAAAGCCTCGCGAAATATTCGGCGTATACCGTAGTTTCCACTACCTGTCGCTCCCTCGACACATGCACAAAATGAAACAAACCCAAACCTTTTTTTTTAAAACTCCAAACTCCAAATTTTATTGTCCAAGAATGGAAATTCTTTTTGCCCAATTGATTGTGGGCCCCGGCAGCCACTGAGCAGCGCCAGATCGACATTGCTCTAACCTTTTCAACTGTTGAACGGCGAACAAGGTAGCAGCAACTCCCATCTTTTTTAAAGTCTTTTGTTATGACGCAGCTGGGGTTTGAACCCACGACCTCCCGATTGTGAGGGCAGCCGCTCTACTCACTGAGCCAACACATTGGTCCTCACCTCACAATGGTTAATTCAGAATATGCCAAGTGTTCTTCACAAATATATCAAACTTGTAGTTTTAAAATCATGTCAGTGAAAGATTAGGGAGAGGATATACGTACCACAACTTTGCTTTTATATTGGTTGTGTGCTGTCTGCAATTATATAAGAGTTGAGTTAAGTAACATAGTATGGTTTAACAAATGTATCTTTAGTGTTAACACAACATTCAGAGAACCATGCTCTTACTGTTACCACATCATTATCAGATCATTGTCACTTTTACCTGGGGCAAGAGGGGCATCTGAAGGAAAAAAAAATATTCAACTTGTGCAATGATATTAAACTTTGTTTGCATGATCTCCAGTTTTGAATTGAATTGAATTGAATTGATTTATTCAGCATAAAAACAACAGAGAAAGACATT
The DNA here is from genome assembly GCA_033980235.1 of Diadema setosum. Lineage (NCBI taxonomy): Eukaryota > Metazoa > Echinodermata > Echinoidea > Diadematoida > Diadematidae > Diadema > Diadema setosum. The sequence continues at coordinate 25,404,829 of CM067077.1, read as the reverse complement.
GATGAACAATCATGACAGACACAGAGAAAAAAAAAACATAACTTTGGAATACATAAAGCTGATGGGAAGCAGCCAACGAGGAATTAAGTTTCCTTAAAATCTGGCCGACCCAGAAAATCAATTTTGAAAAATGCATTGGTGGTAAATTATTTCATATTTATAAAAAAAAAATGAGATGAACAGATATACCGTTGCAAGAACAAAACAGAAAGCAATACAGCATGATACACAATACACTACATTTACATTACGAAGACAATACGAACAAAGTGAGTTACAATCATTAGATAGAATACATGTAATGCCAGCCAAGCATGTCAAAAACTTAGGAATGATAATTTTGTATAAAATTCTACTTAAGTTTACGTTTGAATACATTAAAAGAGGTAACTTTACGAATATCATCTGGTATTGAATTCCATATAAACAGACCTTGATAAAACACAGTTTAAGATCCCAGTGCCTTTTCCACCGTGAAAGGATGCTCCCAGAATCTTGGAAGACTAGTTCATGAAGACACAAAAACTGGCACCACATCTGGAAAAAAAAAAAGTTTTCAGATTGAAACATTTCGAATGATTGTCTGCAGGAACTGAACAGAGAGCTATGTATGTACTACTGTGCACCAGACCCAAGGATATTTTGTTTAAAGGCAATATGACCATTTTCCTCCTTTTTTTCATTCTCTCCTCGCAGGAGTGTGGATCGTATTCCACTCAACGAGTGGCAAGTCGTGAGGGTCAGCCGCAGAGGAAAGTCCGGTGAGATGACCATCAACCAGAACCCCACAGTGACCGGATCATCACAGGTAAGACCTATTATATAGCATCTCCTTTGGTCATGCAACTTTTCTTTGAACAGGAGTGAGGAGAGATTTTATGTGTAGGCAAGACTCACAGGTGGACTCTAATGTGGCACAACAACAGAACAGTGATCATTATTTCTCCATTGAATCATAGATTCTAAATTTGGTGTTTTTTTCATGTGGGTTTTTTTTTTTTGGGGGGGGGAGGGGTTCAGAAACTATCCTCCAAAAGTTCTAATCCCTAATAGCATGCAGCATGTGCTGCACATTTATTGAGATTAATGAAATTCGTGCGTGGAGTTGTTTTTATTGCAACATCGTTGTAAATGAGCATTAAAACAAACATGCAGTGATCAGGAGGTCATAAGTTCGAATCCTGTCAGAGTTTGTATGCCTATGATTTTTAACATGGCCACTGCTAGACACTGATTGGTTTGATGTTAATTCTTAATACATATATGTCGGGCACTTTGTCAGTCAGTTGCAATTTACACTACTCAAGAATGTCATTTTTACAACTTTTAATGGAAAACTTTGATCTACCTTAGAAGACATTGGTGATTAATAATAAGAAATGTGTGGCTAGAAAAGAGCACAGAATCATGTTTTCAGGGGCTTTAATAATGATTTTAAGGAGTCATCTCTCATTCATTATGTGTTTATTCTGTAGGGAGGAGCATCACAGCTCAATCTTCGTCTGCCGCTGTACCTGGGAGGGGTGCGACACTACAACCAGATAGCCCGGCGGGCTGGCATCACAGACGGACTGAAGGGAGCCATCAGATACGTAAGTTGATAAAACATCTCAAACAGCGTTAAACATCTTCCAGAACGTTTTCAGAAAGTAACATAGAGCTGCACGTTGTTGTCAAGACATTTTACAATCATTTGTTGCTATGATCCAGGTTGATTTCAAACAGTCTGTTATTCTAGACATATATATAAATGTGAGTGTGTCTGTGTTACTGTAAAAGTAGAAATATTTGTGCGTTAAGATTGTGGTAAGATGAATTTCGCATTAATCATTTGCAATGAATTTTGCATGTTTTAATTCCATAAAATGAAAACAGAGAATAGTGTTACATGTAAAAAGCAAGAAATTCACATTTTTTATTTTCGCACTAGCGTCTTGTCATGTGAAATGTACAAAAATTTTCACTTTTACAGTTGGACATGAATGTTTTGTGTCTTGTCTGTGCATTGTAGTTTGCTGTTGGCGAAGAGGAGTACGTGGATCTGAAAGCCTTGGCTATGGCAGAAGTAAACATCGAAGAGTATTTGGATGATGCTGTGAACATGATACCAACTGCACCGCCGAGTGAGTTCTGCAAGAACTTACATTGTATCTGCTCGATAATTGTTCCCAAGGTTTTGTGAATATCAGCATAATTTAATGAATATTCTCAGCACCTTTTGAATTTTCTTTGAAAATGTCCTGCCATGACAAATTTCAGTTGGTTTGTTTATCAATAATCCAAGATGCCTATTCTATTTTTACCAGTAATTTTCTTGTGCATGTAAAGTTCCACTATCTGCCTCATCCTATGACCCCCTAGCCTCAACTCAGTTGTTTCAGTTAATTGTGAAATTGTTCTATTCTGTTCTGAAAAAGAAAAGACAAAATTATTTATTCTAAACATTCTGTGAAAGTTGTTATATTAGCCTCCAACCCACTGGAAGTTGACTTCAAAATCAAGTCAGCAACTTCGCAGCATCGTACGTTTTAAATCACAAAGATGCTCATGTAATTATTGCATTGAAGGAAAATTTTAACTTGTGACCTTGATCATGTGGCTTTTACCGACATAAAATCCTAAGACTAGTCTATCTTGTCAGTTATATGTACAAGTAAAGTTTCAGGATAGTACGTAAGTTGTTATATGGTTTATTGGTTGCAATAAACTGCTATTATACTTTTTTTTGTCATCTGTTTCATCATTTTTCACTACACCAGCGAGGAGAACACAGCAAATGGTACAAGTATCAGAGACCACCCGAGGTAGAACTACGCCCTCTATGTTAACAAAAACCGAAGCGACCACGGCCCCAGTTCAGGTTATTGATGTCAACGACCCAGTGCGATTTGATGGGCAGTCTACTTTTAAGTACCTCAATGGAGTCTCGAAAAAGTAAGATATCCTTGATGTTGGTGGTAGTATGGAACAAAGGAAGGCGTATTTTGATATTCGTATCAGGAGGTGCAATTTCAGTGGCACTGTCACTTTCTTTTGATTGTGTAAGAGTAGGAGAATGTGTTGTTCTTTGTAGGCAGGCAATACAATGATTCCACAGACTGATTAAAACAAGCACCAAAGCATCCTGTTGAACCTCCCAAGGATGACCGTCCCAATGTTAAGTTGTTACATTGTATGCAGTCATAATTGGCAATGACCAGGTTAACTAAAAAACTGTCAGAGAATACACTGTACTGGTATCACATTTATTCATAAATATCTTCGTTGAAGGCCAATTACAGTAGATGATGGTTGAGATGTATTCATCAACAAAGCTGCTTGTGAGCACCATCACAGATATTATTATTGCTGGTAATCTTTTTAGTATTACTGGAACTGGTCGTGGTTCATGATTTGAAAGCAATGTCCTTGGCTATGTTAAATTTCAAATAACAGTATGCCTTTTTGTCCTTTCATATAACCCATCACTAATTATCTACGATTTGTTCAACTCTGTCGGCCATGCTTGAACGGAGACCATAGTTCACTGGTATTGTCTGATCATGTATACCTTTCACCTTTGACCTCTGACCTGTCGTACACATTGCTACCATCAGGCGGCAAGCTCTGAGGACCCACACCTTGGAAGTGACCTTCAAAACTGACCAGCCCAATGGCGTCCTCCTCTGGAACGGCATTGGAACGGCCGACTTCCAAGCGGTGGCCGTGTCGGACGGCTTCGCAGAGTACGCCTACAACCTCGGCAAGGGCATCACAAGGATACGCTCAGTGCAGAGGGTGGACGATAATGTCTGGCACACAGTCACAATAACAAGGTAATGTTCAGCCCATTGTTAGCCTCTGATCCTCTTTCCCATTCATGTTGCTTGTGAGGCCATGCTTCAGTACAGCACTTCTTGTCCCTTGACCCTTTTTATCTCGAGGCCCACTTTGGCTCTTATGAATTTTTTCAATATCCAGTTTCACCACATACAATACAAATCTCTTATTTAATTTCGCAACCCAACTGAGAGCTTCGCAGCCCACTGGTTCAGATGCATGGCTCTAATATATCTCAATGATGTGACTCACTAGTCGTAAGGTCTCTACAGTGTGGTTTGAGTTCATTAGCTGCAGCAGTAATGCCTCTGGGCAAGGAACTTTAATAACCTTCATGGAAAGACTGTTCGTTTCCTTCTGACAAGAGCCTTGTGATATATTTGGGAAAGATCTGTTACATATTTTCAGATTGTTATGTTTGGTATATGTAAATTTTTGGGGAAAGCACTGATGCAGCACCCTGCCGTGTATTTCATTGTGCTGTGCAGGCAATGTATTCCCACTTTCTGCCCCTTGATAGTTCACTAGTCACCTTATGCTATTCCTCTCCCACTTATCTCTTTCATCTCCCAGAAATCTAGTGACTGCTTCTATGCAAGTGGATGATGCTACTCCAGTGATGGGCGAGTCAAAGAGTGGGGCATCCCAGCTGGACACTGATGGCATCTTATATCTAGGTAAGATATAAGCTTCAATAATATCTAGTTATGAAGAATCTCATGCCTGGATGTGGATGTCCTAGTGTCTGTGTGAATTTGCCATGGAACGAAGTAAATACTGTATACGCCATATATTTCGCGAGTCTAAATTTTCGCGAATCGGGAATTCCCGACGATTTCGTGAGTGGCTAAATCCGCGATTGTGGAGTCCTGCACTGAACAGAGAAATGTAGACGCGTACAGAGTCGATATTTTCGCGTGATTTTAATTTCGCGAATAGAATCCCACTCGAGAAATTCGCGAAAATAAAAACCTTGCGAAATATTTGGCGTATACAGTAACCCTTTCAGTACCAGGGAATTTGGACAGTGTGTATAATGCTATGGGACTGTCTGTGCTAATCGGCACTCAAAGCACACAAAGGGTTCAGACTGCTCGTTGTGATATATGTCTTTGAGTCTCTGTGGTATATGACTTTGAGTCTCTTTGTGATATATTACGTCCTTGAGTCTTTGTGGTATATGTCTCCGAGTCTCTTTGTGGTGTATGTCTTTGAGTCTCTGTGGTATACGTCCTCGAGTCTCTTTGCGATATGTGTCTTTCAGTCTCTGTGGTATATGTCTTTGAGTCTTTGTGATATATGTCTTTGAGTCTCTTTGTGGTATGTGTCTTTGAGTCTCTTTGTGATATATTTCATTTAGTCTCTGTTTTATATATCTCTGAGTCTTTTTGTGATATATGTCTTTAAGTATCTGTGATATATGTCTTTGAGTCTCTTTGTGATATATGTCTTTGAGTCTCTTTGAGATATATGTCTTTGAGTCTCTGTGGTATATTTCCACGAGTGTCTTTGTAGTTTGAGTCTCTTTTTATGGTATATGTGTTTGAGTCTCTGAGAGATATATGTCTTTGAGGCTCTTTGTGGTATATGTCATTGAGTCTCTTTATGGTGTATGTCTTTGCATCTCTTGGTGATGTATGTCTTTGAGTCTCTTTGTGATATGTGTCTTTGAGTCTCTGTGATATAATCATGTCTTTGAGTCTGTTTGTGGTATATGTCTTTTTTTTTAGTCTTTTTGATATATGTCTTTGAGTCTGTTTGTGGTATATATCTTTGAGTCTTTGTGGTATATGTCTTTGCGTCTCTTTTTGATATATGTTTTTGAATCTCTTTGTGATATATGTCTTTGAATCTCTTTGTGATATACATCTTTGAATCTTTTTGTGATTTATGTTTGAGTGTCCATGTTAGCGATCTTTTGCTCCTAACTTAACTGGTGCATAATATGGTTGGGTAATCTATGGACTGCTTTCACATCAGGATAAGGAAACCTTTTCAAATAGGTCGGACTGGTCTCCCATATGGGAAATTTTGTTTTTGTACTTAGCAGACATTACCTTATATATGAAGGTGAACACTTACGACGAAGAAATACTGTTCCTGTCTTGGTATGACTGCTCTCACGTATAGATAAGACTCTTCTTTTTGAGCACAGAATCCTCTGCCATTATATTCAGCCAAAACTGCTTTAATATGTGTCAGACGAGCAAGATGACACTGCCCGTAGTTTTCAATTCAACATCTCTTGACTTACTGAATTTTCGCATAAGGAAAGAATGATGTGTGCTTTAATCTCATCAAGAGCAATTATTCATATTTTCTTTTCATTGTTTATTCCCATGGCCTTCCCTCACAGGAAGCGGAAGGAGTGTGCCGGGCAGCATGTCATCAAGCTACATCAATTACGTCGGCTGCATTGGCAATGTTTTACTGGACGAGGATCATTTGCACCTATACGAAAACACACTGCCACAGGAGGCAAAACCTTCGCAGTTCTGTCCCAGCGAAGGCCCGTGAAAAACTAAAAAATTGTAAAAGTTACATGGAGCTGCTGTTTCCCGTCAATATGGGGATATCAGTGTGTAGACAGAGTGGCGGGAACTTTTTGAGAAGAATGTTAAAAGACCTTTACTATTTATATGTATAAATGAGCATTATATTACGAAGACACTATGCTATATGACACGCGGAGTCAGAGTTATGAGCGAACACACACCAGGATCATCTGGATTCAAAAGTATGCATTTTGTGATTTTGATTTTGATTTATCTGTTTTCCTGTTGTTGTTTTTTATATGAGAAGAGAAGATTTAGTCATTTTGTAGAGATTTGAGTGTAGAATATCGTCCAATGAATGTGACCAAATTATGTTTCTATGAAGAGAATGACGTAAATACATTGACTTTCAGTTTATACATTCATAGCGAGTACCCATCGTCTCAGCTAACTTCAAAGCAACAATTCCTGGTGGAGATTTTAGTGATTGATATGATTATGTCAGATCAGCATTTGTATACCCCATCTCTTTAGCTTTCATTCATTCAGGTGGAAGAGATGAGCGTACCATGTGATAAGTTTCACCATGCATCCTCCCCCCCCCCCAACCTTTTAGATATATCTACCATCATTCTAAACACTTTGATGTTCTAATTGAAGTGATGAAGACTCTAAAGTTTTGCATCGTCACTCTTCTATTCAACGAAATGCCCAATGCTTTCCATTTCCACCTATAAACAGGTGCCATTCGGGGGAAATATGGGGATCAATACTCATTTAATTTGCACAAGATCCTAAGTCTGGTTTTAAGTCTACAATTTCGTGTTTTGACTTTGATTTAAAAAACAAAACAAAACAAGAAAGCCGAAGCGATCAAATTTTGTGATGTCAGAGATGCTGCAAGTCCCTGGTGTTCATTCTTTGCAATGGGTAGTGTACCCAGGGGAGAAGGACATCAAACTATGTACTACTGTGATGTTCTAATTTTAATGAATTTAGAAAATGTTGAAGAAATCATGGTCTTGAAATGTTTTCTTTTACATGTTGATAAACGTTTTTACTGGGGAAAATGTTTGTATGGTATATACTGTGTGCTTATATGTCCTTCTGCTGTCATTGTTTTTTATTGCCCACATGGGAGATACTCGAGTGTATTATTAAAAGCTGAAAAGGAAAGTTACAAAGTGAATTGATGTGACATGGAACTACAGTGTACTTTGGATTCAAATTTAGAAATAAGGGTAAAACTGAACTTAAAGCAAAAGAATATGGTTTGTGATGACTTAATTTGAAGTTTGCGTAGGTGGGTAGCAATTTATTCATGAAGACATTTGCAAGAAGTCTAGTTTGCTTTCTCATTCTGAAAGCTTCATTCTGTTTGATGTGTAAGTGACACTCTGCCATTTTTGTGATATAGGTACACTATTTTCCACTGCCGACAGTTATAATTACTGCCTTACGAATGATGTGTTCGAAAATACCATCACCCTCTTTCATGATTTTTGTAATCAAATTCTAAGCAGCCTAGCTTGCACCTTCCCTAATTTTTTTTTAATGCACACGTTCATTATTGCACTCGGATTTACCCCAAGATGACCTTTCTTTATCAAAAGAAGTAGAACAATTTTTTGTGAAACATATATCTGTATTATATTATACATTCTAAAGACAACAAGAGACTAAATTGAAATGAATGTTCTTTGTAGTATTGCTTTCAACAAGTGTGTTTTGTTTCTCAACTGGCACCGTGCTATTCTGTTTGCAAAATAGTGAGAGAAAGATTCTAAAAAAAAATCCTTCTTTGTTGGCTGCCTGATCATCGGCTTGCGCACCGCTAAACCAACTTCCATCCCACGTGACTAGCAGTCGGACGAGAAAAGACGCTATCTTGCTGTAGGCTGTCTTCGATCTCGCCAGTTTCTGTCTTCCATTGTGAAACACTCTACAGTACTATCTGTCAGTGGAACAAAGTCGGCCACGCATCACAAGCTCTTTAGAATCGATCAGTCGCAAAATGCCGCGAGCAGACGATGGTTACCGGGTTATTATTGCACTTGTAGTCCACCATCATTACGGAAAAATCTAGGACTATGCCATATGGTTGTTGTGAGTTTGATATGTCAAGATATGTGTCTTATTTGCAATAAGAATCTGTTGATGTTGTGATTTAAAAAAAAAAAAAGTGTGACGTGTACCAGACGTTATCTATTAAGCAGCTCTTTTGAGCCGATGGAATTCCCCGACGTATCTTGATTTCGCTGAGCTGCAAACAGTGTAATGTGACGTGAAAATAACTGGTGAGAAATACTTGTGTCATGGTAATATTGAAAGAGATATTACAAGATGAGTCTTGTTCATATTGTTCATAGTACACTTTCATACTAGATATATATATATGTACAATGTTTGAATGTGAATACGTTGTTTATGATATTGTTATTATTACATATTGTATATGCAAATGTAACCTGTACATTTTGGTCACATCACAAGCCATCATACTCTGTATTTATTTTCATTTTGCTTTCACGTTGTTGAAGAGAGTCATTGTGTGATCACAAAAAAAAAAAGAAGTGTATGTCATGTTTGTATAAAGCATTTTTAGTGCATTTACCATTATATGTTTATTATTGTTATTAATATCATTCTGTTTGCAAATCAAACATGTTTTCTATTTGCATTTTATTAGTTGCTTGTGTCACTTGTACAAAGCGTGAAAGGGCACATACAGATAGTTTGCTTTCTTTCCATAAAAAGACACCTTTTCACTGTAGAAAAAGGCATATTCCCACAGCCATTTTGATATCTACATTTTTCAAATTTTCAATTAATTTTTTTAAAATCATATACGTTGTGACGAAAGCGATCAGTTTCGTGCAGATACAAGTATATCTCAGTCCTAAATTACCTGTAGTGACAACTGTGCATGTTTCATGGACAATGGATGTCAGTTGTGTCTGTCTTGAAATGTTTGTCAATCTGTGAGTCGGTCTCTCTATCCTTGTGTACACTGTCTGTGACGCGCTATGTGTATTTTTGGCATGGGCAGCGCCATTACTGCGGTGTCTCAGCCGACCCCCTCTCCTCTCTCCCCACCCTTCTCACGCGCGCAGAATGAAAAACTGATGCATGGTTGTTTTAGCCAATGGGCGTCTCATACTGAGTGCGCGAATGCTTGCTTAGTGCGCGAACCTTTGTTACAAGTGCACGATTAACATGTTGCCCGTGGGGTGGGGGAGAGGAGGGGGGGTCGGCTGGGACATCGCAAAATGAGCTTATGGCTGCACCCAGTGCCACAAATTGTCTGCTGCCCTCAACGAACCCAAATCGGTCTATACTCTCAGACGTGTGTATCCCTTTCAATGTGTATTATTGTCTCTTCTTGTCCACACTTTTCTACTTTTCTATTTTCCATCTGCTCATCTACCCCCCCCCCCCCCCCGTGTATACATCATTCCATTCCTCCTGTTAAAAGTGGAACCTCATAATAATGTCTGACATAGCAAGATGCCTGGTACATGTATAATGAGGTAACATATTATCCCTGATGTAACAAGGAAATTTTAGAGGTCCCAAGGAGCTTGTTATGATGAGGTTCATATATCTGTATCAGTCTGTGAATATGTACGTACAGTCAACCTTGCTTCAGTTGACCTCGCATTAAGTCAAAGGTCTCTTCAAGTCCTCTTCTCTTTATATTCTATTGATTTTAAAGGGATCGTATAGTTTTGGTTGAGACCCAACTTCAGGTTTCTGTCTTTTTTTGGTGAGATATTGAGAAACCCGTTATGAAATATGAAAGAGCATGTAATTTCCAGAGAAATTCAACGTTTATTTGATGAAAATTGGTTTTGAAATGGGTAAGAAATCCAAAAAGAGCGATCCTAATAAAAGGTGGAACCCACCTTTTATTACGATCGCTTTGTTTTACTTTATTTTTGGATGTTTCAGCCATTCCAAACCCAATTTCCATCAAATAAACCTTGAAGTCCTCTTACAATGTTATGTTCTATGCTATTTCATAAGTGGTTTCTTGCCATCTCACAAAAAGTTAAAAGCACAATCCGCATCTTCACCAATACTATACCATCCCTTTAATCCCTCATAAGTCAAATTTTCTCAAAGTCGAAGCTACATTGTATTTCTTCAGTCCAAAGAAATTCGACTTAGGCAAGGTTGACTGCAGTACACCCAGTGTCCTCTCTGTTGTGTGTGGGTGCAAGGAAGCAGAGTGAAAAGCATTAAAATCTCAGCAAGTTGAGAGAGGTGGGACGTAATTATCTGCCTTGTGTCAGGAATGAAAACTCTTTGTCCCGAGAACGTCGTCATACCAAGTTTTCAGTGTACGTACAGTTGTCTTCTTCCAATGTGTATATTGAATAAGTGCGAGAGTAGAGAACAAATGTAAAGCAGTGACTATTGTAGCCTCAATAAAAATACATTTTATCTTTTTGTTTTTGTACTGTCTGATCTGCCTCTACCAAGCATTACTTGCATTCTCCATCTGGCAGAAAAAGATGGGAAAGAGAAACGAGAATGTGAAAGTCCTAGAGTCTTCGTGTATAAATATTAGAAACTTTCAATGTCACCAATTGGGACAAAAATGCACTGTAATTTGTAAAGTTCAGCGCACCATCTTTGAGCTCTGCACTAACTGTACACAGCTCTGTACGAAATCCCATCTGTTTCAAATGTGGAATATCCCCCAGGATATCGTTCATTTTTTAAAAGTTTGTCAGAAAACTATGGACAAGAACAGGGTTCCACATAGCATGCACTCTGATTTGGAAGAAAAATTGAATGTGATTTGGTCCATTTGGTGCACACAAACTGCAACAAGTTCTTTCAGTGAACATTTCAGCAGTAGCGAACTCACAAATTTAATTTGTAGACGGAGACAAATTAAAGAAAATTCACACTTCAACATTTATCCTGTTTCGAACAGAGCATATCGCACTTTTGGGCCTCAAGCAAACCAACAAAGACAGACATTACGGGAACACAATGTACTTTCTCTTCCTAGTTTCAAAGTTAATATGTGCCTATCAAAGCAACCAGTAGAGTGTGAAAGTCTAAAGCATCACTTCATTGTCGAGTACTCTGTTTTTCTGTATGTAGTTGCATCAATTCTATCTGCATATTATATGAAAATATTATTCCTAGAAAGATTTTTTTTTTCTAAAGTAGCACAGAGTTACAAGAGAGAAAATGCATAGAAATATTTAAATGTAGCTTTGAAAAAAAAAGTGCTTGCTTGTGTTGTATAGTGATATGCATTATATATTTTTTGTTGAACTAACTGAGAGTCAATACAAACGGTAAATGTATTGAATTTGAAAGGGTGCTTCATTGTAAAAGTCAATAAAAATGAATATGTCGAGACGTGAGATGGTGCTCTCCTGCACTGTTTTTCAGTTTGTGTCCACTTCATTTTGATTTTATATCTGTCCAATATAATTCAAAATCCTTCATATTGAGGATTGACATGCCCACACATACGCACACTCAAACAAACTCTCCACGTAACATCAACCTTTACCTATAGTATACTCTTTGTTATAGCATCTTCAAGCTATGATAATAATTACAGCGTGTGCCAGTACAAATATTTTTTTTTTTTAATGTTTTTAATTTATGAATCATGAGATGAAACACTCCTTGGCATAAAACTTTGTACAAAGTATTTACAGAAAGTACTGCTGGGCATTCACAAGAACAGATTGCTGCAATTTTCACATAAACTCTTATTTCTCTGTGCAAATTTTTTTACAAAATAAATAACACTGCAATGCTTTGACAAATTCAAACTTGAAAATGACTTCACAACTTTTGACAGCCATCCCACCCCCCCCCCCCAAAAAAAAAAATAAATAAATGATGGCTTATTCTTTATCTGTGATGACAGTGGAAGACATGAATTATCGCTTTTATCTAAATTGAAAATACACACACTGTTTTTCATCACATGCTCATACATTCATGCTCAGCATGTGCAACTTTGGCAACAGATATGTAAGTAATGTGTAAGATAGAATGATTTCTCTGATTGCATTGTACAGACACACACAATAGCACACTCAAATACTAATTCCCTGGTTTTTCTGTGGAAGAAATTGAGAAGATTGGGCAAAGTTTACTCGCTACCACTTACATCTGATAGTTTCACTCCACATTTCCCAAATACCACACCTGGTTTCTGTAAACGATGGCAGTGCTCAAATCACGTAGTGCAGTTTTGTGGCACATACACTTCATACAAACGTGCTCTAAAACAACACTTCAATAAGCCATTTCGTTGTTCCACTTTCTGCACGAACAGAAAAATTCACTGGTGATAACAGACCTGTTGGTTTTTAATTCACTGAGATAAACGTTTTTAACCTTTAACCCTAATCCCACCGGGCTTTTTGAGGGACTTGAAACCACCGGGGGGGCTTTTTGGCCCCCCTTCAGATCTCGGTCGTGGATTGCGCGATCCTCGCGAAAATTTGCAATAAGGTAGAGGCCAATGTAATCTACAAGACTGTATAGTTAATTTATGTATTTTATATTAATTAATTTATGCTAATATATGCCAATTTCTTTTTTTTTGCCTATAAATAAAAAAAAAAAAAAAATAAAGCTCCAAGACTATGTCCGAGTATGTACGCCCATGATTTTTTTTATCATGGCTACTACTAAAACACTGATCAATTCAGTGCTTATTTACGTCGATGTAGGGCAATTTGTCAATCAGTTGCAATGAAAACATCTCGACGGAAGAATTTCATGAATTTGAATAAGCTCCAAGACTTCTAATTTTTGGTGAACATATTCTTTTCAATATCCTGAACAATAACACTGAAGCAAAAATTCGGCTTCATAATTATTTCTTATGTATTTTATTGTTTATTGAATTTCTTATGTATTTCTTTGTTTTTTACTTCAAAATTTGTCGCAGAAACTTTTTAAAGCATAATCAGGCTAAAATAAATTAAGAGCCATTGAAAGTAAAAATATTTATTTTTATATGAATTAATTGCAAAAACACATTTTACATTGGATTTGTACACAAAATCATGTTTTTGAGCAATTTTGGGGTCAACGAAGCTTTTTCAAAGGGGCGTGGCTTCAAAAAAGTATGCCTGGGAGAAACAAATTTGGTCTCAAAAGTTGCGCGATACTTGAAAGAAACAAGTCATAAAATGTGGCAGTGAGAGCATCACGCCTTGTGGAATAATCACGCAAAACGTCGAGGGGGGGGGGCCAAAATGCCCCCCCCCCCCCCCCCCCCGCTAACTGATGGACCCTTCTGGTAGATAGGCCTAGCACTGCTCAATGTTTATTATTTATTTGAACATGAATTCCATAAAATTGTTACATCAGGCAAGCCTATGCGTTAGGTTACTTTGAAAATGAGTGAAGTGCCTATTAACCAACTGAGGAAAACAGAAAAGACGTTTTGGAAATGTGCACAAATGAAATGCAAACTGGCTTTATATAATGCAATGTTTTTCACCCAAGCATGTGTTCAGTATGGTACATGTAAGTACAGCTTATCCACTGTGAGTATTTTGTTACCTCACACAAAATCAGGATAGTTCAGATTTTGCAAATCTACACTACTGAAGCAAAAGATCTTAGATTGTCAATTTAAATATGGAAATTCAGGGTTGAAAAATAAAATCAACGATCAAATTTTAAGCATGAATAGGTATCTATAAATTCTATTGCGTAATAATCATTAGATATTATATCAGGAGAGCCCGCCATGTTCGCATGCCCAGTAGAGCCAATACGTCATAGTACAGTTGAACCTCTATTATCCGGCCTCCCTTTATCCGGATCTCTCTATTATCCGGACGCAATCTCGCCGTGATTTTTTTATCTTTTTTTTAATAATTACGGTAGGAAAGGGGGATTCCCAACTCCTTGAGAACAAACACACATGAATTACATATACTTGATACATTTCTTAATAATTATTTAGGTAAATCATCCCAAGAATTTATAAAAGAAAATGATTTCATTCTTGCAAACACGAACCTCTATTTTGGGGTCTGTTACTGAGTGTAACAATGAAAAGGTTGCAGTATACACATTACTACATGTGGTACTACAATGGGCTACATCAGTACATGTGTATGTATATGTACATGTATAAAGCATTGAGTCTCCCGTATCCGGCCAAATCCCTTATCCGGATGAGCCCCGGTCCCGACTTGTCCGGATACGAGAGGTTCAACTGTACATGTTGTGAATCAGATGGAGGATTTTATTTCTCCGTTTTATCTGGCAGCTTTTCTTTGGATTTGCCAATCTCATGAATGTGTTCTTGGTAAATGGGTCCCAGACGTACTAGAACTGTATTCTACAATTGGGTAAACTAGCCTTCTGTAGGCAGTTTCGAGCATCGAGTCATAGATTCACTGGCATCGCAGATTTAGTGAAAGAGAAATTTCACGCTGCTGCTCCATGTGAGCCTACAGCAGCTCCACACGCCGCCACGGGCGGATAACCAGCCGCACAGGGAAAGCTCACAGAGCAGTGTGCACCTGCACAAGATGTCGGGAAAATGAAACCTGCTCAGCGCAAAGCGCAAGTTAAGAAGAGCAAATCTACAAATCTTGCAAAAACCCCGTCACCGACAAGCTCCAATGTGAACACTAGACTGGGTAAATTGGAAGACTTGTTAGAGCCCGTTATTCAGCGTTTACCAGCTCAAACTTATACTGGAAACTCTACAGGAGTATCGCATTCGTCTGCAGTCACACTGCAGTGACAGCCACAGACTGTACACACTGCAGATGACACGTATACACACACACAGCAGCCATACAGTGGCGAGCACAGCGAATACTTGGGCGCCGGTTTGGGGCTAACACATTCGATCACAGATGATGAAGAATGCTACCCTATGGCAATGCCAGACGAAGTTCCACATATTGTGGCAAAGTTCGCAGTGAATGCTGATATCGGGGAACCGACAGAAGAAGAAATTGCTCAGTCAGCTACATATTTGCTCACACATCAACTGGAAAACAAAGCACTAGAGGAGACAGCAGCAAAAAATGCCCTGCCCAGCAACTGCCAAGCTATGGATTCTCCAAAAGTGAACCCCTTCATTCTTCATTCTTCATTCTTCCGACACATACCAAGTCAAGAGACTTGAAAGTGCAAAAAAATTCAGAAATCAATGACAAAGGGCATTAATGCCTTCATCCGTTCGCTTCCATCGGGCAACATCACGGACCCACAACAAGATGCGCTGGCCCTTCTTTGCAGTTCTTCTTTCAAGTTGAATTGCTTACGACGTGAGCTTATCAAACCAGACCTAGACACCAGATGTGCCAGACTGTACAAGCCAGAGAATATGGTTGGCAATACCAACAAACTACTGTTTGGCGACAACCTCAGCAAGGTTAAGGACCTCATGGAAGAACAAAAAGTTACGGCAGGGGTGATGAAGGGACAAAGAAAGAGCTACTCAAGCCCACATCCCTACAGGGGATTCAGGCCCTCGCCAGGATTCGAGCTACAAGGAGGCGGGCTGGTCCAGATCCCGTGCCCCTGCCACTGCCACTCCGCCATTTTCTGGTACTTGTGACCGGCCTTTTTTAAAGCAGAACCTGAGTCAGTACCGCCAGAACCAACCACTAGGCAACAAGAAGCAACTGCCCCAGCGCCTCACACACAACGGAAACGTTAGGTCTTGAGGGGAGAGATGAAACACCCCTTGTTTCCCTCATGATTCTCCCAAAGTTGGAGGTTGACTGTATGCCTTTCAGGATAATAGGCGAGCTGTTACATCTGACCCATATATTTCAGATGTCATAAATGGTTACAAACCAGAATTTGCGGCCACGTTGCCACCATCCAGAAACAAACCCCCAAGAAGCTACAGGCTTTTTGAAACTGATAAACGAGCTCTATCTATTGAGATAAATAAATTGTCTCAAAAGGGGGTCATTGAAACATGCTCTATAGAAACAGGGGACTTTGTCTCCAATATATTTTCTCAAGACCTAAGAAAAATGGAGGTACCCACCTTATACTGGATTTAACAGATCTGAACAAGTATTTACCTTAATACCAACATTTAAAAATGGAAAATATCCCTACTGCCTCACAGATCTTATCAGAAAAATGCCTACATGGCATCAGTCAACCTCCAGGACACATATTATGCAGTCCCCATCCACCCGTCTCACAGAAAATTCTTCATATTTGTTTGGGAAGGCCAATATTGGCAATATAAGGTCCTACCTAATGGCTTGATCACTGCCCCGGGACTATCCAAAAAATTGTTGAAACCTCTCTTGGCAGTGTTAAGGCAAAAAGGGCCACACTATGGTTTCCTATCCAGATGATACACTTATTATTTTGGACACTGTAAAACAGACAAAGAACTCTGTTAAAGCAGTCACTCAGGGCTTAGAAAGCCTAAGATTTCTGGGACACTGAGACAAGTCACAAAGAGACAGCCACAAAGAGTGATCCAATTTTGGGGCTTTATCTTGAACTCGGAAGACATGAATCTTTGACTGCCGATTGCATTGTTTCAAACAGGATTGCAAGTTCCCGTTATCTTTCATCTAGTGACAATCCATTTTTCACTCTTTGAAAATTGGTTCTACTGCGCATGCACACATGGCGGGCTCTCCTGACATAATATCACCCTCCTATTACTCTTTTCTTAGGATACTAAGACACAAAATTACAGCTATCTTAAATTGTTGTGCCAATGTGCATCACTCCAAACTGGTGTCATATGTTAATCGTTCTAAAAGTTTTCATAGTAACCCGAGTATTGGGGTTGAAGTGAAAATTGCAACCTTTTTTTTTTCTCAATGTATTTGCTGAGTAGAACGACTGCATGAGCAACATAGGCATTGATGGGGGACCATTGCCATGAATGATTTTCTTCAAATAATATCTTAATTTTTGGCACTTGTATTGACAGAAGCGAATGTATAAAAATGCAGTTGTTTCCAATGATTGCCGCTCATAAAAAGTGTCGTTTCGAGGACGACGAGTTAGGCAACAATGAATCAGCTGCAAAAACTTCTCACTCTTTACTGTGGTAACTACAAGCAATAGAACTTCAAATTGAAAAGACTGAAACCTTTGTGACATGTTACTGATGTCAGAAATCTAAAAGGCAGATAGACATTTCTGCAGACACAGGGTGAACGTATAAGAAAGCACCATCAAAGTTACTGGGAAACCCTGCTATAATGAGCTTTGCTTACAACAAGGTACCGCTTTTACAAGGTGAATTCGGTGGTCTGATTTCCGTAACTGTATTTCACAGGTCCCTTTAAGTACGTTTGCAACGAGGTACCGGTTATGACATGGTAGTACTGGCAGTCCCAGAAACATCTTAATAACATGGTTTCCCTGTATTTCACAGGAAGGCAAGTTGTCGGCTGTCTCAATCTCCTGCCCCGACGTCACAACCTGCCGTAGCTCTGGGATCGGTCCAACTCCATAGCAAGCTCCTCCACCAGTTCAGCACTTGTATTCTGGCCATATAAAACAAAACAAATCTCCCATATCAATATCAAAACACAAAACAAATCTCCCAGATCAGTAAGTGTGCCGGAAAATTGCTAATCACAATGAAAAATGGAGCAAATTAACTGTCTTCACTCTCTTTAAATTTCAGCCATTTCATGGTTCAATATATGAATGACAACAAATTACACTGAGTGTATATGAACCATGAAGGTGAATCTATACAAAGACAGATTCAACTTCTAGCCTATTTGTAGCTTTCACTACTGCATTGTATGTCCCTGAGAATTACGTTTGAAAACTAAAACAGAGGGGATTCCTCAGTGGTCATAAATTGCAGGTGGCCGCCATACACAGGTGGCCACTATTAAAGGTAGGTTTGACTGTACTCTGTCTGGGGAGGAACTCACCAATAATTTCTCCATCTTTTGATCGGTGAGAGTAGCGTGGTCCTTCTCTGCCTGGACCCGCCGGGCTAGGTTGTGCATCTGGGTCCTGGTCTCCAGCTGGTCTATCTCGGCCTGGTTAGCTAGCTGGTTCAGGGCTTCACGACTCGCCTATCAGCACATGGAGGGAGAGTATAATGTTCACTGCTATACCACTTGTCAAGTACAACCTCATGTAGCGTGCCTGGATCAAGTTCCTTTAACCCTTAACTAGGCCGGGCTATTTAGGTAGATCATAGAGCCCCCCCCCCCCCCTCCAAATCTTGGCCGTCGACCACGCGACCGCGACGAAAATTGGCACACACATTGCAATGACGTAATCTAAAGTACTACAAAGTTAAACTATCATTTATGTTAAATTATGCTAATTTAAGCATAATGCTGCATGAAATCAGACAATTTGGTATAAATCACTAAATAAAGCTCAAAATGGGCACATCTTTTACGTGTAAATATTCTTTTTAGTGTCCTGAGCAAATGTAAGAGAGAAAATTGTGCCATCAGAAAAAAATTTCTTAAGTATTTTATTGTTTTTTTAATTTCTTATGTATTTCTCTGTTTTTTCAACTTTATACTTTTCATTGTTTTTTCAATGAAACTTGTCCGCGACATTGTTCCGAACAAGAAAATATGTTATTAGTTGATTTTAATCGATAAAACCCCAAAATAATCATGCTTTTATGAAATTTGCCTGTAAGCACAGTTTGCATTGAAATTGTACACAAATTCACGTTTTTGAGCAATTTTTGGTCTGACAAGCACATACATATTTAAATGCGCAACCTCGAAACCGTGCCCCTGGGCATTGCAAATTTGGTGTCAAAAGATGCGGGAGACTCAAAAGAAAAAAGTCACGAAACGTCGCGGCGATAGGTTTTCGCATTGGCGATACATTGCGCGGAACGTCGAGGGGGGGGGGGGGCTCCGAGGAACCCCCTCCGGCCTAGTTAGGGTTAAAATCTATTGAGCATTATTTTTTTTTTCTCAGTCATGGAGCACTTTCTTAGCTGATTGGCACAGATGTCCAGAAGCAAATTGTCAATGAATACAGATTCCCCTCTAATCCCTATTGTGTCACCACGGCCTTCCTGTTGGACAGAGACACCTTGCTACATCCGAGTGAGCAAAGTTGTCCGAATTAAAGGTGGGTTCCGCCTTTTATTCGGACCTCTTTGTTTATGGATATCTCAGCCACTTCAAAACCAATTTTTTCATGAAAATAATTTTGAATTCCTCTTAGAATTTTATGCCCTTTTACATATCATAAGATGTTTCTCATTATCACACACACAAAAAAGTTGAAAACCTGAAGCCCCATCCCAACCAAAACGATACCATCTCTTTAAATGGAAAAAAAAAAACCCAAAGAGCCCCAAAATGTCAACTTTTGCAGTGATATGTTTCTCATGAGCTTGAACTGAGACTGCACTCACCTTGATCATTTCCTGAGCCTTCCTAGTCTGGGCTCCAGACCTCAGTCGCTCCTTGGTCAGCTCCTGCTGCTGCTCCAGGGCCGTCTGCTCCAGCCGGGCCTGGGTCTGCCTTGCCTCGGACAACGCCCTCTGGAGGCTGCTGTAGCGGGACTTGAACCAGCCATGGGCCTCTTGGAGATGGTTGGAGATCTGGTGGGTATGGATGGATGGAGGTGTGGTAGGCACACAGGGGAACACAATAGAGTTGGTCCAGATTTGAATTAAGCCAAAGGGGACTATGTATGACTGCAAGAAGGTCTTTGCTTTCCTGCTCTTGGGGCGCATGTTTGATTCCAATTAAATCAGTATTCGTGTTTCAATCACCACACAATATGATGTACTTGGATGGTAGCGCTACATACAAAGTACCTTCTTCTTCAAGGAAACCTTGTTATAACAAGAACCGTACAGTCCTGACTATTACCTTGTTATATCAGATTTTTTACTACATTAGCGTACAAAGACACTAAGAAATATAAACCGTTTGGACCTACAAATTGAAATTACCTTGTTATAAGTGATTTTTATTATATCTGCCTCTATACCTACATATAACGAGATTCCACTGTACTACTACAACTACTTAAACATCTTCATCTAAGTATTAAAGAGAGTTGATCATGTTGTTCTAACTTTTACTTTTATCACTTCTGTACTCATCACTGCAGTCACTGAATTGCTTGTCTCAGTGAGCTTCTCCTTGGCTTTTGTTACTTCTGCTTTTAGCATTTCTATAATTGTCATGGAAATTACAATCACTGAAGTAGCAGAAAATGAAGAATCAAGGCAGAGAGCATACAGGTGACCTCAAGGGACTCACTGCTAGCCTCAACGAGCTTCTCCTTGGCTTCATCACTTCTGCATTTATAAATCTATAATCATTATACACATTACAATCACTGAAGAAGCAGAAGAAGAATCACGGCAGAGATCACACAGGTTACCTCAAGGGATTCATTGCTAGCATCAGTGAGCTTCTCCTCAGTTTTTACACTTCTGCTTTTCTATAATCATCTGGACATTACAATCACTGAAGGAGCAGAAGAAGAATCAAGGTAGAGCTCAGGTTACCTCAAAGGATTCATTGCAATCATTTCTGCTTTAATCATTTCTTCAATCATTACTAAAGAACAGAAGGTGACGAAGAAGAAGTATCAAGGTAGAGATAATACAGGTTTAATACCTCAAGGGATTCATTGCTAGCCTCAATAAGCGTCTTCTTGGCTCTTATCATTTCTGCTTTTATTAGCTCTATAATCATCACTAAAGTAACAGAAGGTGCCGAAGAAGAAGTATCAAGGTACAGATTACAGAATAGGTTACCTCAAGGGATTCGTTGCTAGCCTCAGTGAGCTTCTCCTCAGCTCTTACTACTTCTATTTACAATCCTCCCTAAAGTAACAGAAGGTGCCGAAGAAGAAGTATCAAGGTAGAGATAACACAGGTTTAATACCTCAAGGGACTCATTGCTGGCCTCAGTGAGCTTCTCCTCGGCTGCATTCTTCCTCTCCTCCATCTCCTTGAGTTCCTGCCTCAATCTGGCATGCTCCACCTCAAGCTGCCGTCCTTTCTCCACCTCCTTCTCCAGCTGATCCATCCTTTCCCTGATGAGAGGAGAGAGTTACAAGCACCATGATTTGATGGAGAACACTGGACTTTTACAAACTCAGAATAGCACTTTTTCATACACATCACAAAAGGCCTTTTAATACACACCCCAACTTAAACCCTGTTCAGGACTAGTCCTGAGTATACTCGAGCAGGTGTCTGTGAGAAATGGTTTGACAGAGAACACTGGCCTTTCACAAACTCAGAAGTGCAGTTTTTCATACACATTAATAAAAGAAAAGAAACTAGATATATCGCTACGGCTACTGATATGCCTCCGCCATAATGCATGGTTCTCCTAATAGGTCTATAGTACAATGTCTTGACAATGTGTGATGACAGTTTCACACAAGTGGCAAAATATTAAAATGACAGGTTTGACACAAATGTGCTGAATGTTCACTTTCCTAGAACTAGGTTCAATTGGATGAATGATTAAAATGTCAGAGTGCAGGTATTTGGGGAACTGATGATTTTTACTTGACTTTTGACCCTTTTATAAGTTTATGCATTGAGTAATTTTCAAGGTATTGAGAAAAAGCATAATTTCAGTATCAAATGGGAAAATAGCATTATCTAAACCTGGCCTTTGACCTTTGACCTCACAGTTCCAAAGAGAATCACTGTTAGGTAGAACATGCATAAATATGTAAGTTTCATGATGATACCTTGAGTTACTTTCGAGATATGGAGGAAAAAGTGCAATTTAGCACTTTCACTTGACCTTTTACCTTTTGACCTTTGACCTTTCGGCAAGAAACTTCCCCAAAAATATATATTGGGTAATACATGCCATACATCAAGTTAAAAAAAAAACAACCTTCAGGCATATTGCATTTTAAGGAAAGTACTGATATTTTGAAGAGTTGACCTTGACCTTTGACCCCCTGACCTTTGACCCATGACCCCCAACTTCCCTAGATAATCATTGCCCATCGGTACAAGCATATATACTAAGTTCCATGAAGATACCTTGAACCATTTGCGAGATATGGAGAAAAACATGAAATTTCAATTTTTTTTTTCACAAAATAACCTGTGACCTTTGACCTTTGACCCAGTGACCCTAAAATCCACACAAAGTATTATCCCCCAAGGATATACCCTCATACCAAGTTTGATGTAAAACCACCACACGGTTCTTGAGATATCGACAAAAACAAAATGGGACGGACGGACGTACGGACGGACGACCCGAAAACATAATGCCTCCGGCCACTTCATTGCGGAGGCATAAAAAAGAAAATTGGTCTTGAAATGGCTGATATCGATCCGAAGAAAGCGATCCCAATAAATTGGGACAGGCCACAACTTTCATTAAGATCACTTTTTTTTTTACATTGTTTTATGGTATCTCAGTCATTATTTGTGACATTATCCTCCTGTAACATTTTTAAGCTGAACAACAGACATAGTTACGTGCCTTGCCATTTATTGAGGACAAGTCCTGAGTATACTCGTGCAAGTGTCTATGGGAAATGCGTGTTGTAGCAAAATCAGCCCGTCCTCAACGGGTTAATGCTATTACCTGCATGTACTCACAATAGCATCACATGCTCTTTTCTATGCGAATGTTTCAGACAAATGTTTGACAGAGTAATAAATATTTGTGCACGACTCAACAAAACATCACTCTTTATATAATAGGGACCCGACATCTATTTCTGATGGCCCTGGGCCACACCAGGCCACTGCTAGTGTCGAGCCTTGATTTAGATCTCTTAGGTGGAAGAGCTTTCTCTGGAGGGACACTGAAGGACCCACCTGGACTGAGAGGACTCCTGCCTCTGGGCGTGGGACAGACCCTCCAACTCTCTCTGTAGTCCCCCCATCTGGTCCATGAAGGTGGCGATGGTCTGGGCCTGGTCCCGGTTCTTGGCCGCGTAGTCCGCCTTGGTCGCCTCCAGCTCCCTCAGCTGGTCCTGGATCTGGCCCAGCTTGGATTCCAGGTCTCTGTTGGCCTGCTGGGTGCTGCGCACCTGGGCAAGCTGGCTCTTCTGGCTGCCGATGCGAGTCTGTAGGCATGCGGACACTTGGTAAATCTTCCTGCTGTTTATATCATATAAATCTGTTCCAAAAGTCTTGTTATTTTCTTTTTGCCCAATAATTCTTGAAAAAAAAGGCTGTAGACAAATTTCCATTGAAAATTGTGACTGCATTTCAGTTTAATAAACAAGTCTGAACTGCTCTTCATATCACATTAATCTGTTCCAAAAGTCTTGTCATTCACTTTTTTGCCCAATAATTCTGGACAAAATGCTGTAGACAAATTTCCATTGAAAATTGTGACTGCATTTCAGTTTATATTTTTATAAAGCTTCAAAGGAGAATGTAATTTTCCACATGGGCATTAACCCTAATCAGGCTGGGCTTTTTTGGCTATGCTATATCTGGGGGGGGGGGGGGGATTCCGCCCCCCCTTCAGATCTCGCCTATGGAACGCCTCAGCACACGCGACGCCCGCGACGTATTCTATCAAAATTTCAATTTTCAATTTCAATTTATTTTCATACTTCTCAATGAAGGAATGCACAGCAAATATAATAAAAACATAGTGAATCATAATATCCGGCTTGGATGTACAGTAAATTAATGTAAGAATATAAAACATAGTGGTCAATCATCGTACGTTTGGTTCTATGTATAACGCTAAAGAAATATGACGGAACCTACTTAAAAGCGAGCTTGTTAAGCGTAGGTCCCAAATTCTGAACAGAGTGTAAAGATGAGGAGCACGGATGCAACGTAGGACCAAAATAAAGAGAAACAAAAATGAAAGGCAAAAATACCTGGTGTACTAACAGAATCTTCTCAATACATTAATAGTGATATACAGACAACCACATTCTGCAGATGTAAGAACAGTTGATTTAACAATGTTGACAATAGTGTAGTAGTATGATTTGAATAACGGTGAAAAGAGAACAACTCGACATGCGAGTCCTCGGAGGAGATACGGGAAACCTAAAGAGTGAACATACAAGTACTAACATTCAAAGAAACTTTGGAATTAATTAGAATTAGAATTACCAGCCAGTATAGCACTAAGGGGAATACAACAAGCCAGCTGTTCACGCGTTCCGAAGTCTTAGGGTATCAAAAAGGGGTACTGGTGTGAAGGAATTAAAGAGCGCAAACAGAGAGGCTTAGCTGATTTGAATAACAACAACCAACACAGCAGGTAAAGGCACATAAACAAGAAAGAAGGAAATTTCAATGGACTTATGCGATGTAATTATTCAATAAATTATGTCTTAATTTGTATTTGAAGGTCGACAAAGACAAACAACCTGCGAGTTCTATGGGGAGATCGTTCCAGTACTTAGGCCCTGCATACATAATTGTTTTTTTCGCAAAAATGGTTCGGGTACGTGGTAGGTGATAATCGTCACGTTGGCGGGTGGGATAGTTATGAATAGAGTAATTTCTTTTAAACATATGCAAAAAAATATCAGGAAGATCATTTTTGGATAATTTGTACATGAATATCCCTAAATTGTGATAAAACAAATCTGACAATTTTAAAATTTTGTTCTTATGGAAAAATTCATCTGTATGAGATAGATACCCAGTCTTATTAATTATTCTAATAGCGCGCTTTTGTAAGAGAAAGAGCGAGTCAAGCAAAGACTGGGTCGTGTTACCCCATGCCAGTATTCCGTAGTTGAGGTAAGGGGAAATCATAGTCGAGTATATAATTTGCAATATATTGGTGGGGAAGTAATCTTTCAGTTTATTTAGAATTCCTGCATTCCTAGATAAAACTTTGGTTAAAAAGTTGATGTGAGACTTCCAAGATAAATCGCTATCAATATACAGTCCGAGAAACTTAACACTATCAACCTTCGTTAAATTAATGCCATTAATTTGGACATGACCAGGAATAAATTGCAAAGAGTTACTGAACAGCATATAATATGTTTTATCAATGTTTAGTGATAACTTGTTGGCATGAATCCAGGACTGAACAAGTTTCAATTTGCTGTTTAACATATGAATAAGCGTATTAGGATTACGATGTGAAAGAAATAGATTTGTGTCATCTGCAAAGCATATAAAAGAAAGAATCTCTGATGAATTTTGGAGATCATTTATGTACAAAATGAATAGTAGCGGGCCGAGTAGGGAACCCTGGGGGACACCACATGTAATTGATTTCATTGAGGACTCATGACCATTAAGATAAACATACTGCTTTCTATCAGTAAGATAATCTCTAAACCATTCTAAAGCCGTCCCGCGAATGCCATAATGGCTTAACTTATAAAGGAGAATATCGTGGTCTATCGTGTCAAAAGCCTTCGAGAAATCAATAAAAACACCGATGGTGTGTGAAGCATCGTCAAGAGCATGTGCCACTTTATCAATAAAAGCCAATAAAGCGTGGGTTGTGCTGTGTTGCTTTCTGAAACCGAACTGAAAATTCGAAAGAATATTACAATTAATAAGAAATCTGAGAGTTCTTTTATGAACAAGCTTTTCCAAAATTTTTGAAATTGAAGTTAAAGACCTGATAAAATGCTTCCAAAATTTTTTTATATGCAAAAGAAATGTAAAATATATGTCATGATTATCAATGTAAATATGTTGTCAGTGTCGTTCCGGTTTTTATCGCTTCTAGAAACTCCCCCAAATATCACATTTTTGGAGGACCCCGTTGCAGCTTTTGCGAAAAAGATAGTCACGTGACCAACACCCCTGAACCGATTGATGACGTATAAGCACGGAGTTGTGCTCAGTTAGCAGACGCCGCTCAGCACAAGCACTCAGATTACTAGCTTGGTACACGCGCGTACACGATAGCTAGCCCGGCCAGGCCCGGGCCCGCGGGATGTGCGCTCCCGGTCGACACACTGACTGTCGACATGTACGCATTACCACGTACATTATCACTAAGTTAGCTTGCACAGATACCTGGTACCTCGAGCATAATATCTTCCCCTATATGGGTAAACTTCGACATTGATGATGATGATGAACACTGCAGCTCTGACGATAGCGGAGAGGAAGAGGAGGCACATGAAGTTGAAGGGGAAGATGGGGAGGGAGAGGCAGCCGATGAACCAGAACGTTATCGTGGGGCTGCACCTTACCGATATGAACCAGCTGCATCTCCCCCGCTGCCAGTGCAAGAGCGTATGAACATGGCACCAAGCCCGAGAATAGACCTCACGGAAACGATCACCTGGGAAATACAGAGTGCACAATGGTATGTCTGGTATGCCCCCATATAGTTTAACGTTAGAAAGGATACACTGTATTCTACATGACTGACATTCCTTAATTGTAAGTTGTAACTGTCTAGTAAGTAGATTAGAAGAACAGGCCCAGCTCGCTCACAAAGTGAGCGGCTACTCCGGCCGCAGCAAGCAAGCGGGAGCGTCCCGGCCGTGGCCTGGCCCGTCGGCCGGCGCTTACAAGTTAAACTACCAGTAGTAGTCTAGTAGTAGATCTAGTAGCAGTCTACTAGTAGTTATAATAGTCTACTAGTAGTAGTAGTCTACTAGTACTACTACTAATAGTGTACTATTACCACTACGGCACTAGGTCTAGTAGACTAGTAAGTAGTAATAGCAGAATCTTTGGTAGTAGTACAGAGGCTACACTCTAACGCCTAACGGTTAGGGGGATATGTAGCCCCGGAGACCGCGCCGCCAGGCGCGGTCCTGGCGGCTTCCCCGCAGTTTCGCTTATGTTCGTTCAAGTATTCTGTGCGCTAAGTGCAAGTGATTGTGAATTCTGTGAACATCGGTGAGCTGCTTATAAGACATCATTTTGTGCATCACAAGCAATGAAATGCATCAAACAGTCACCGATGATAGTCATTTAGGTTTCATCGACCCATGTAAGTATTCCTAGTAGTTTCTGTTGAAAAATTAAGGAAATATAGCGCCGCAAAGGCACCCGTTTGTTCAACATGAAGATATGAATGGGAGCACGGCGCAGCCGCCACACGCAGTGTATACGTGTGGCGGCTGTCGCAGTTAGGGGATATGTTGTTACAGGGTGGGTCGTGGCTAAAAAAAAAAAAAAAAAGCCTAACCAGTTTCCCATAGTCAGTTTCTGCAGGATGATCAGTAATTTAGATGCGTCATTTTCTAAGAAAAACGATACCAAGAATGATCGTCAATTTTGGTCGAGTACTTTTTGTTTTATGCTAAAAATCATACTGTGGAAGGAAGCCCAAACGCCGTGCTTATCTACCGATGAATGCCACGGTGGGGCTGGATTCACGAGTAGGTCTAGGCCTATAAAGCAGGCGAGTCGCCGTAGTATTAGTACGTACAGACACGCAGTGGTGGTGGGGCTATCGTGAAACAGGCCCCACCGCAGTCACGCGTGCACCGTACCCGTGCGTTTATAGGAAGCAAGGGTAGGTCCTCCTAGGGTTTAGGGTTAGGTAGGGTTGTATTTATGGTTAAATTGGCCGTTAAATTAGTCGAGCCGAGGGCCATATTATGAAGTCATTTCGCCGCATTCACGAGTATTCACTGTGGAAGGCAGTCCCACCGCCGTGCTTACCTACCGAGATGAACGCCACACGGTGGGGCTGAAACAGGCGAGTCGCCGTAGTATTACTATTAGTACAGACACGCAGTGGTTGGGCCTATTTCACGAGTTCGCCGAAAATAATGGATATCCAAGCGTACCACAGTTGTAATCTGTATTATTGGCAGTATTAAATCCGATACAGTTCATTAAATATTCTTTTGTCTAAAGACTTAGCCAATGACAATAGTGCAGCGCAGCACCTGCTATGCGCTCGCTAGCTCGCTCCCCCGCCAGCGCTAGCCAGTGCAGCCGCCGGCCGCGCGCCGCCGGCTGTCGCTGCGCTGCGCTAGCATAGCCTTGCCAGCTTGCTGGCTACGGCTAGACTGGTCGTGATCAACGACTCCGTTCTTAGACGTCATCATAATTTAGAAGTGATAGTGCGCCGCATGCGGTGAAAGTATAGCAAGTTTTCCAAAACCGAGGAAATTGTATCCATTATGTTAACAAATATAGAACAAAATTCAGAACAGTAAAAAACCCCGCACAACCATAGAATTACTTAGAATTTAACATTTAATATTATTACATCATTGAGAAAAAAATGCCTAAACCATTTTATTAGGTCTTTAAAAGAGATATCGGGCGATAATTATTAACATGTTCTTTAGGACCCTTTTTGTATATAGGAACAACTCTAGCGACTTTCATTGTATGGTTGCTTTCTCTGAAAAAATGTATGGTTGCTTTCTCTGAAAAATTTTTCTTATATTTTATATTAATTAATTATTGTAATTTATGCATAAAATCAGTTTTGGGCTCTAAATCACTTATTTATGCTCCAATTAAGCTAATTTCTTTTTTAAAATGTTTCTTGTATCATTCTTCTGAGACATAGGATAAAAAAAATCTGTATCGAAATTAATTTCTTATGTATTTTATTGTTTTTTGAATTTCTTATGTATTTCCTTGTTTTTTGACCTTTTGTTTTTGTTTGTTTTTTGGCCAAAATTTGTCACAGACATTTTTCAAAGCATTATTATGCTAAAATAAATTAATTTTGGCCATTCTAAGTGAAGATATTAATTTTTATGTGAATTAATTGAAAAAACACAATTTGCATTGGATTTGTACACAAAATTACGTTTTGGAGCAATTTTGGGGTTGACAAATTTTTTTCGAATGGGCGTCGCATCAAAACGGTACGTGCGGGCGCAACAATTTGGGTCTCAAAAGTTGCGCGATACTTGAAAGAAAAAAGTCATGAAACATCACGGCGGGAGCTTATCGCGTTGCGAAGATATTGCGCGAAACGTCGAGGGGGGGGGCGGATTCCCCCCCCCCCCAGCCTGATTAGGGTTAAGTCAGTGTCATACAGCCAGGACACATTTACTTTCGTCACATTTATGTACTTCAGATATCTTATGCAAATCTAGTGCAAAGTTAGGATGACAAAATTTCACATCTGCTCTCATCAATCATATCAACACATACATCTATCACCTAAATGGAAATAAAGACATGAGGTCTCAGCCATAGTCTTCCATATATTAAATGTCTATGTCTAAATACATAAAGATTTCATATACCACCATGTACTAGTGAAGTTTAACTGTTCAAATGTTCATGGGGTTGCCATCTTGTATTTTCTTTGTCAGTACCTTTACCTATACCTTTTGGTGTCAAGAGGGTCATAGGCCTTGCTTTTCTTTTGATAAAGCTCAAAGTAATGTGGCGAACAAAGAATGAACAAAATGATCCCTAGCAAATGATATCACACAGGTACATCATGTTTCCAGAAAGCACAAGAAGAGAACAAACTGTACATCTTTCAATGTTGTTTTAGTCATAATATATGTCTTGTTGTCCTGTGTCCATCCCAAAAGGTGAAGTCCAAATGCCCTGGAGTCCACTGACCTTTAGCTTGGACACGGTGTGCTCCAGGTCGTCCACTCTGGTCTGGAGAGCCTTGTTCTCCTTGGCCAGCTGCAGCGCCCTCGAGGTGGCATCGGCATTGGCCTGGCGCAGCTGACCGACCTCCTTGGTCAGCTTCTTCTGACCGTTGTCCCTGGTTGCCTGCAACTGCTGCTGCGTCCTCTGGAGCTGCTCTTCCAGCTCGGACCGGGCTCTCTGCGATTCCTCTTTTTCATGTTGCCTTAATGAGGACAGCATTTAGTAACAAGATAAGAATATCAGGCGAAGTGAAAATATGGAAGGCAATCGAAGTCCAATATGATCCAGAAGAAAAGCAAGCTATCATATTATCACTGGGTTTCTTCACCTTTAACGAAATTAAATTCCATGACTCTTCCATGAATTTTCCACTTACAGTTTTAGAAATCCAGGACCCTTTTTCGGATGGCAACTTCATGGAAACCCAAGTGGTTACTGTTAAATAAATGTAAACCACTATATTAGATAAGTAAGCATAGTGTCCATGCAAAGCAACAGTGTGTATACCACCTAATAAACACTGTGTGTAGCAAACAGGCTAGGCCCATTTTATGCGATGAAACGTTTTCCTTAAAAACAGAATTACAGTGACAATAAAGAAGATCACTAAAAGGCAAAATATAAATAAATTTATATATTTTGATGACCTTCTATGATATATCTATAATTATGCATATTTCCATGACTTTTCCAGGCCTGGAAAAACATTTTCAAAATTCCATGACTCTTCCATGTTTTCCATGACCACAGGAACCCTGTTATTAGTACATTGTACATCACGTATTAGTATCATTGCACTGACGATGCATGGCAAGATGATTTGCTGGGGCTGACCTGGTCTCAGACAGGACATGATACTGAGCCTCCCTCTTGTCCAACTCCGCCTGCAGTCGCTCCGACGCCACCTGCAGCCCGGTGATGGTTGCTAGGGCCTCCTGCAGCTGGGCGGCCATCTTGGAGTGGGACTTGGATGCCTGGACCAGTTCCACGTTCAGACTGGCAAGCTGGAGTGATTTTGATGCAGATTGGAGAAGAGAAAAGAGAGGCGAGGGAAGGAAATATTTCAGAATTCACAGTGATGCTCCAAGTACTGTTCACAACCTGCACAAACCGTGGAGTTCACTATCTTGTACAACTTGGGAGTTGGAGGTCACTACCTTGTACGATTGTTGGAAATTACCTCAATGAAAAAAGTAAAAAAAAAAAAACTACAACGGCAAAAATTGCAACGCAGTTTTAGTTTAAATATCATTTTGGTTTTGATTGAATTCTTCTTGGCATTTGCATGCATACAACTGGTTGGGAATGAAACTGCTCAGGCATTTGTAATGTTCATCGAAGAGCTTGTAGAGGGACAATGATTTTCTACATGCACAACTTTCCCGGATCATCATACAATCTGAATGTACTGCATCATGTCTAAGCACTGTACATCACCCATCTGACCTCATTCTGCGCTGTACCTGGTTAGATTCTGCCGACTCCATGGCAACCAGCTGTTCCTGCAGTCGAGCCACCTCCCTCTGGGTCTGTTCTGTGCTTCGTTTGTGACTTTGCCTGAAAAGCATTGGAGATCAAAACATACAACAAAAGGTTATGTTTTCATCTCTTCCCCTTTTTCTTGTGTGAAGGATATTCAATCCAATTTCTTTGCAGAATTCATCAATCAGTCTGGATACCTATGTAACATATCAACTCTTGCCAAAATTTAGATATTTTTATAATGGGTTCGTTTAGGTTTAGAAATAAACAGCACAAAAATGATCACATACAGTCGTACTTTATCATATCTGTTTTTATATATGTGTGTATTTACATGCACTGATGAGCGCTGTCATTAATTTTTGTGCTTTACAACATATGATCTAGTGAATATAAAAAAAATCTAAAATGCGTAAATATCTTTCTGCACAGTCAACAATGAGAAACCAGTCATGCGTAAAATGTCTTCATTCATACAGAGACCACACCTCTCATGTCTCAGTCCCGCCAGCTCCTGGTCCTTCTTGCCCATCTCCGTCTGGAGCGTTTCCACGGCAACCTGCAGCTGGCCGTGGGAGATCATCACGCTCTCCAGAGTGGACGCCATCTTGCTGTGGTCAGTTCGGGCATCCTGTAAGCTCTGTTGCAGACTGCCAGTCTGCACACAATTCATACATGCATATGTACATAATTAAACATTTGCATATGGGCAATAGTAAAATAATAAATTACTTTTGTGAGCCCTAGCCTATGTGTTGCTTCCCTGTTCATACTATTTGTGCTAAATGTCAGATGTGCCATTTCCATGTGAATATACATTATGTAACTGTCATTTTCATTTGGTTGAACAAATAATAACAACAACAACAACAATAATAATTATAATATCATTCATAGATGAAAGTGAATCCAAAACTTTCTTCATTTATCATAATTTGAGTATCAGTGGCTTCATGAAAATCTCATTGATTACATGTGGGTGAATTTATACAACACCTGCATACAAAGTTTGATGTACATGTATATTCCATTGATACTTTAGCCATTGCTGAATCAATTTCAAAATGAATCATTCTACATCATTGCAAATAGTGATTTCTATTCCTCTAGTCAAAGTAGTTATGTATCTAAAGTGCCATCTTTCCCACTTCTGATCTTCTGCTTTAAAGATTGTGTTTAACCCCTTACCAATGGCCACAAGGTGGCTCCTGTACTAAGTCTTTAGAAACTTGAGAGCTGCAAAGGGAATGGGTTAATTGGCTCTCTTTGTAAGAATGTCTCCTGTAAAAATCTAGAACATTTGTGGTATGAAACTGTCCTGAATTGGGACCGACAACCTTTTGTCACGGCATGATACTTACGCAAATTGCCAATCATGATTAAAGCGTACATTATCATTATACTCACATTCAATGCATTGTGTAGACAAAAACTTGCACATGAATTTTACTTTCGCAAATCTTGGCTCCTCATAAAATTCTCAAAAGTTTCATGAACACAAAATTTCTGGTGATCACAGTTACTATTACACCTACCTTCTCTTTCTCCCTCAGTTGGAAGGTGTCCAGGCTGCTCTTCAACTTTTCCATCTCTTTCAGAGCCCTATCTCTGGCCTGAATGGCAAGAGCAAAGTCTTGCTCTTTTCTCTTAGCACTGGCCTGCTCCTAGCAACCAGAATTGAAAAAGAGGCACAGGATTTTAAGAGACCAAGTGAAACCACAATATAAGATTCACCAAAGTTCATTTACACTGTTTCATTCAGTCAGCAACTAACAGAGGAAAGTGAAATCTTACTTTAAAGTAAGCACTACTTAAAAAAAAAAAAAAAAAAAAAAATAGATAGACATATATATATATATATATATATATATATATATATTACAAAAGAAAAAAGCATTGTAGAGTTTGTTTGTTTGTTTGTTCGTTTGTTTTGGTTTTTTGTGTGTGCCAGAGCTTTTTTTGTGCCAGAGCTTTTATATTCCTAGTGTGGGACAGTTACTCTACACAGTAAAACAGACTATCATTCATGATAAATTACTTGCAGTCTAACCATTACAAAAACAACTTTAAAACACGCTATAAGTCACAAGAGGCTGTTACTGATACCCGTGCTCACTACATAATAGGACAATCTACAGAAACAAGCAGCCAAACAAACCAAAAACCTTATATATTGAGCATGACCATCTTTAATAACAATCCATACATCAAATATCCAAAGATACCATCCAGAAGTCTCATCTCAAACATATATCATGGCCTTGACTTCACAAAACAATAATCTATCACAGCACAACCTCTTCCTTGATTTTGAATTTTGTCAAGTTTCTGTCGTGCTGATAGCAGCTTTGATAACTGTCATAGCCTTTCTCATTACCAAACACAAGAAATGGTAATACCAGGAGAGACAGCATCATCCTACAGTCACGTACCTGCTTAAGGACATTCTCTGTGTGCTGTAGAGTTTTCTTGGCCTCATTTAGCTCTTTTACAGTCTAGAATCAGAGAAAAAAAAAGAAACAAATCTGATGAATTCTTGAAATGTAAACATGATTGCAGAGGAATCTATTCTCAGAGCTAAATCAAGTCTGTATGATACAAATCCAGCTAATAAAGCTTTCTGAATGTGTCAGTGTACAATGATGGAATGGTCATGTGTGCTATCAAACTGTGGCATAAAAAAAAAGAAATAAAAAGGACCAGACTGATTGTTAGGACAGTGAGAAAAGAAGAGTAAGCGAGACATTTCTGATTGCCCCTATTAAATGTCAGCTGACAGGCATAACGGAGGCAGGTATATCAACCTGATGCCATGTAGAAAGATATCTTTTTTCTTTTCTTTTCTTTTTTAGAGAGAGAGAGAGAGAGTAATGAGTTGTCTCCTTCAACACCAGATAATTTTAAAGAGAATGTAACATTGTAAGGAGATGCAGCACAAGACATGATAATGAAGAATGCATAAATTTATCTCAACTCACTGCCTATGAATACATAGGGGAAGAAACTTTGAAAACATTGCGGTATAAGCACAGGAACATTCTATCATTGGGGTGACAAGACCTGCACTTCAGTGATGTCCCATCAAAGTCCCAGCTGTCTTACTCCAAAAATGAAGCCACCATGGCATGACAGAGGAAAGGCGTAGGCGATCTCATTTCTTATAGAGCCTTGGCTGCCGTGTTTTTTGCTCTCCTGAACATCTGACATTTTTGAGATACAGTCACCCCAACAATGAGTTGCTTTTCATAAATCTCTTGGGGTTTTTTCAGATTTCAATGGGGAAAGTAAAAAAAAGAGAAAAGGGACAGGAAAATAAACAATGTTTATCTGAAGTCTATTCACACACAAACTGCTGTAAGAACTTATTAACCCATTGTAGATGGGCCGATTTTGCTACAACACATGTTTCCCATAGATGCTTGCCAGAGTATGCTTGGGACTCATCCTCAATGGGTTAATCATACCTCACTGAGTTTGCTCTCAAGTTCAGCTTTGGCTCTCCTCTGCTTGCCGGCTTCTGACTGCACCGTTTCCATGGCAGCGAGTTCTTTCGTGAGCTGCTCCACCCGATTCTGCAACTGGCCCTTCTCGTAGGCCAACCGACTCTTACTCTCGAGCAGGTCCGATATGGTTGCCTCCACTTTCTCATGGGCAGTCTTGTGAAATATGAGAGCACAAAAAAAGAATGGAAATTTGACAATGCTATTAAAATGCTAATCTGAATTTTTTTTTTACTATCACTCCTAAAAGAAGAAACAAAGCTGTGTATGTTTTTTGTTTTGTTTTGTTTTTTGCTCAGAATAGGAATGTATCTGACTGTGGACAAAGTCTAGAAAGACATAACAATGCACAATGCACAAAATGGGCAACACGAGCTACACTCCTCGTGGAATCTGTGAATGATGGATATAAGTATTGCGATGCCAAATGTCTACAAAGTGAGAAGAACTTGACGATGCAGAGCACTCTCATTTCAGACTCATACAGTAGAAAGCTCTCATTAAAAGAAAGCAATCTTTCTTACTATTTTACAATTTTTCAAACCATAGGCCCTGTCGCAAACAAAGATGCGATCAGACATAATTATGTCTGAATATCAGACAAAAGTCAGGTGCCAGCCAATCAGAACTGAGTATTCAGAGACATCAGATTTGACTATCTGACGTACAAAATGTTTGATCTTGAGTCTCATGGAACAGGGCACGACAAAAAAGTGGTGTAACACTGCAATTTAGGCGGTCTAACAGAGTTGGCTACAATGAGAGTAGATTGCTAGTACATGTACAAAGTAGTATGCAGCAGTCTGATTTTGTTTATGTGGACACTTTTTAAAAATCATCAGACATATTCAGTCCACTCACCTGGTGTTGTTCTAAGATAGCAATCCTCTCCCTGAGCTGAGAGATTTCTTGTCCCTTCAGATCCCGTTCTCTGGTCAGGCTCTCGATGTCAGTCTATGCAAGGAACAGAACAAGCTATGATTTTTATAGTACAGACAAAGTAAAGTTCAAATAATTAGCTTACACACAGAACTGTTACATGATGCATTATATAACTGCAATTTTCTTTGGGTCAGTGATCAGTTCTGATACTGACTTGCACTGATATAATGGCACGGCAGTGAGAAACAAATCTGATAGCCTGGGATGATTTAAATTGACAGGAATTAACAGTTATCTTGATAGCGGTGGGTGGTTTTACGGTACACCACATAAATACATGCTGTATATTCTTTTTTGGATGCATGAGTGCCGTCCTGGAGACATTCTTCTTAGGATGATAAGTATATGCTTTCCAAAATGTCCTTTTCAGGACCACACTCACATCCAAGAAAATATACTTGTTGTATTGTGAAACCACCCACCACCAAACATTCTACCATAGTGGAAACCTTTTTTATTCAACTCCAGATAACTCTTAGAAGTTTTGGATGTTGACTTTGTCCTACAGCAATATGGATGCAACAGCTGTGTACGTGCGTGTGTCTATGGTTCTGTGCATGCATCTCTGCCTGGCCACTTTATAGCTATTCACTATACAAATACCACCCTACCATTCTTACAGCTGAATCAGACTTTAAATACACTATGTAGGCCCTACCATTATGGAGACAACTTACCTGAGCTTTACTGAGTTTCTGCTGTACCGACTGTCTCTCTGCAGCCATACTGTCCACTGCTTGATTCACCTACGTGTGTAACAACAAAACACATAGAGTGTGAAGGCAATATAGCAACAACAATGATTTCCTTTAGCATTAAAAAAGAAAGTGAGGCAATATCCACCTATCATTCAGACAAAAGGGCCATGGATTATCCAGAGGATACGGGAAGCCAATACCAGCGATCCCAACCATATATAAAACAGCATTGCAGTATTCTGAGGGCTGAAAGATGTATATTTTTGGGAAAAAAGGCAGTATATTCACCTTTCTTGCAATAGACAAGTGCAGTATTATGTGGAAAAAAGAGTATTTTTAATGACATCTGCAGTATTACTGTCAAAAACAGTACAAAATATTGTTAAGAAAAAGTAACAGTAGGCATTTATTCAATAAACAAAGGGTCAAATTACGAGTATGGGATCTTGGCGTGTAACAGAGTGTGCACA
Source organism: Diadema setosum (assembly GCA_033980235.1). Classification (NCBI taxonomy): domain Eukaryota; kingdom Metazoa; phylum Echinodermata; class Echinoidea; order Diadematoida; family Diadematidae; genus Diadema; species Diadema setosum. Next base: position 25,367,959 of record CM067077.1, on the reverse strand, counting down.
CAAGTAAAGGTCGAACTAAACAAAGAACTAAAATAGAAAGAAAGAAAGAAAGAAAGAAAGAGAGGTTTAGGATGGAGAGATTTAGGATAAAGAGATTTAGGATAAAGGAAGTTAGGATGGAGAGATTTCGGATGGAGAGGAGAGAATGGCTCCTACCTCGACTAGGAGAGTCTCCTTGCTCCTCATGGCTGCATCCTTCTCCAGGCTCGCTTGGCGTAGCTCATCCTTCACCTGTGCGAGGGCACTCTCCTGTCAGATTCAAAAGAGGAGAGATGACATGACAGGCAATAAATGTTTGAACGCCACGTTTAGCCTATCACTTGCTATTTCTTCAGCTCATTTTTCTTTTCAATATCTTTCTATGAGACAAGCAAAAGGGTAGGAAGTCAGCTGAGTATTGAGAATTTCATGATAGATACATTTTATTTTCTCTGTCTGCTGTAGTTCCAGTGGTAGAAGTATATGTATTAGCAGCAGTAGTAGTAGTAGTAGTGGTGGCAGATAATGTGTACTTGTACAATTACTACTGCAACTCCTTTCACTGTTATGAGGATAACACTGAAAACGATAATGATGACACTAATAACAAGAAATGATAATTATTACAGCATATGTTGATCAGTCTCAATTTCAAACTCTGAAGTCAATATAGGTATATACACAGAGACTCCAACCCCAATCACCTTCTTTTTCGACCTTTTGTTTTCTATTGTTTTTTTGCCAAAATTTGTTGCAGGCACTTTTTCAGGCTTATCTACACTAGAATTGATTAATTTAAATGGTTAAAAGTTGAAACAATCTAATTAATATCAATTTAACCAAAAAACACAATTTGCATTGGATTTGCACACGATATCATGAATTTGAGCTGTTTTTTGGTTGACATGCATATGCAAAACATTACGTAACTTCAAAACGGTGTACCCGGACGTCGCAAATTTGGTCTCAAAATATGCGGGAGACTTCAATGAAACGACGCGGCAAAATCTTTGCGCGTTGCGAAATCGTGGCGCCAAACGTTGAGGGGGGGTCAATTTGACCCCCCCAGTTAGAATAGGGTTAAGGGCCCTGGAAGCTCTAGGGTTCTAGATGCTTTCTTGTGCTATCTCAGGCTTATCTTTCAACATATGCTGACACTATAAAGTAAGAAATCATTTCAGAGTTGGAGTCTCTGTATACAGTGTACATTATATAACGCCAAGTCAATGGGCAGAAATGTTCATGCACAACATGGCATTCAGTAATAGGCAGGATGCATATAATATGTGTATAAAGTGGTGACAGAAACACAACAAATAATAAAATGCTTCCTAACTATAAATAATGAGTTGGCTATCATAGATATCATTGACTTGATAATATCCATGAGGTGTAGACAGAAAATGCAATTAAAGTACAAAAATGTACTAACACAATTAAGTTATTCTTCACAGACATCTCTTTCTTTACAAGGGTACACTATCTCAGTAATTGCATACACAACTTACTTGGTGTACAAGTACTTCTCTACTTCCTTGTTCATTTTTCTGTGAATATTTGGGAGTCAACCTATGTGAGTGAAATTGAGATCTTGTGAAAATATTGTATCCTGTATCACAAGTGCAATGCATATTGTCTCAAAGGGGGAAATGGATTGTTGTTGGTTTTTTTTTAGAAAAATGATACATCTTTCTCATTCTGTCACAATGTGGTTCCTGATCATAAGTTTAACCACTTGACTAATGTGCAATTGTCTTGCAAGTTCCTCAAAATACATGGTATACAGTGTAGGCACCAACATACAATCCATAAAATACAATGGGTGTGACGTCCTCTTTCTACACTCCTACCTAGCATAATCTCCATCATTTCACCTGGTTCTTTTTCAGTGTTAGTTAACAGCAAAAATGTTGAATTCAAAAGTTGGGCAGCTTACCAAATATGCAACATCCGTTTGATGTTTATTGCCGAATTCACTCAATTTCAGCTTGGCTGCAAGGAGCTGTTCCTCCAATTTAGAGCTAGATTCAAGAAACAAGATCAAAGGAAAGAATTTTTCTCAATTCTGGATGGAAATTAGCTTAAAGAGCACAATGAAAATTGGGAGACAACACAAACATAAATACCTACAAATGTGTCTAAAAGGGCATCCTCTAAATTAGTCTAGCAAATCAGAGAAACTGTATAAGCAATTGCATGGCTGTAAAAATTCACACAATATTAGAAAAAAAAAATACAGCAATTAGGGAGATGATTGTTGGTTATACATACATCTGTAGACCCACTGAGAACAAGCTAATTTCAGTATAACATGCATTTACCATAGATATGTGCCTGAATATACTTCGGACTAGTCCTCAACAGGTCAAAAACAGAAAATATTCCCAAATGAGAACAGGTTTGGAGTTTACTTTTGTCATGACATATTAAAAGTGATATCTTATTTTTCAGGGAGCCTCCTCCAGTGTGGGTAGACTTGACAGCTATGCGAGGAAAACAGAAGTCAAACAGATTGAGATTATAGCACAGTGAGTTGTGAAGCTGTGCCTTGGTGAAATAGCAGCGATATAGCTTCGTATGGGGCAGGGGGTTAATAAAAATACAAGTAAGAATGGTATCAGTCAAGTGTACATGTACATTGTACATATGATGCAATATTTGGTACCCTGGGGTACCAAATGAAAATTTGCCATTTTGTTGATTTTTTTTCTTCAATGCTGTACTCTGGGTTACCAAAAAAAATGTAACTAGATATATCGCTACGGCGACTGATATGCCTCCGCCATAATGCATGGTTCTCCTAATATAGTATAGTACAATGTCTTGACAATGTCTTGACAATGTGTGATGACAGTTTCACACAATTGGCAAAATATTGAAATGACAGGTTTGACACAAATGTGCTGAATGTTCACTTTCCTAGAACTAGGTTCAATTGGATGAATGATTAAAATGTCAGAGAGCAGGTATTTGGGGAACTGATGATTTTTACTTGACTTTTGACCATTTTATAAGTTTATGCATTGAGTAATTTTCAAGGTATTGAGAAAAAGTATAATTTCAGTATCAAATGGGAAAATAGCATTATCTAAACCTTTCATTTGACCTTTGACCTCACAGTTCCACAGAGAATCACTGTAAGGTAGAACATGCATAAATATGTAAGTTTCATGATGATACCTTGAGTTACTTTCGAGATATGGAGGAAAAAGTGCAATTTAGCACTTTCACTTGACCTTTTACCTTTTGACCTTTGACCTTTTGGCAATTCCCCAAAAATATATATTGGGTAATACATGCCATACATCAAGTTTAAAAAAAACAACCCTTCAGGCATATTGCATTTTAAAGAAAGTAGTGCTATTTTGAGGAGTTGACCTTGACCTTTGACCCCCTTGACCTTTGACCCATGACCCCCAACTTCCCTAGATAATCACTGCCCGTCGGTTCAAGCATATATACTAAGTTCCATGAAGATACCTTGAACCATTTGCGAGATATGGAGAAAAACATGAAATTTCAATTTTTTTTTTTCCACAAAATAACCTGTGACCTTTGACCTTTGACCCTGTGACCCTAAAATCCACACAAAGTATTATCCCCCAAGGATATACCCTCATACCAAGTTTGATGTAAAACCACCACATGGTTCTTGAGATATCGACAAAAACAAAACGGGACGGACAGACGTACGGACGGACGGACGACCCGAAAACATAATGCCTCCGGCCACTTCGTTGCGGAGGCATAAAATAATTTTTAGTTTTACTATGCACAAAAACATTATCTTGTTTGTGATTGTGCAACAAATAATGCATGCAATTAATAACTTTTTTCTCATCTTTTACATGCTCTGTTGTAATCTTCACTGTTAAACAGTTGACATGGAAGACAAATCGGCCTTGGGATCGTTACTGCCCCACGGATTTACGCTGGTGCTGATGATGAGAAAACGGCCGCCATGACAGCACTGCACAACTGTATGATAATGGGCACAAAAGTGAGCAATCAATGACAATACAGTTTCTTTATCTTACTTTGCAGTTTGTGTTGTTTGCTTGCTCTCCTTCTCGCGTGTTAGCCTCGTTTCAAGGTCCTGCCTTTGAGTTTCTGCGAGATTCAGCTTCATCTGTACATCTGCCAGAGCTGCCTGGTGCTCATCCTGGTCAAAGTAGGGAAAGCAGGAGAAGTGAAAAATGAAAGTGTGTGCTAGAACCTCTGTTAGGGGCACCAATCAATCATTGACTGTCTCTTCCTATGTACATAATGTGACAATGTAGCTGCTCTAAATTTCAGTGTTGTCAAGTTTGGCAGGCTTCAGAGTGTGAGCTGCATAAATAAAATATGCCACTGCATGCTCATGTATTTCGCAGGATTTTTATTTTTGCAGATTTCCCTGTCCACTGCTGCACTGAATTTAACCACTCGTGAAATTGTTGGGAAGTCCCAATTCACAAAAAATATATGGAACGTACAGTAAATGCATTTACACACAAACAGAGACAGACACCCTGGTTACCTAGTCTCTGCAAGTTTTTATATTCTTTGTTTGGACGTGAATTCCCTAAAGGCAGTGTCACACCTTTCCGGGCAAGCTTCGCGGTCTTGTTGCGAGGAGGGATTTTCGAGCATGCAGGAGATTTTCCGCGGGCGGACAAGAATGTTTGCAAGTTTCGCACTTGTCTCTTACCTATGAGATGCATGCTACTTAGCTTCTACTTGCATGAGAGCTTTGAAACCGATCCGTTTTCTGTTACAAGCGACTTATGGTAACTGAGAAGTACCTGTGTTGGAGTTGCCGGCGAGGTGCTGCCAGCATGGAGCTACCAAAGAGATGGAGTAACAACGAAGGCCACCAATATTACGTAACCCAACTACGAGCGGTCAGTTCTGACAGACTTCAAAGCACCGCACTCGCTGGGACGGCTTAACTCGTCCCGCAGGGGATACTTTGGCAAACGATGCTCCGAGCCGCAAAAATGACGTCATACTCACCAACATTGCACATACAATATAGTGCTGTATCGAGTCGAAAACTCGACTTGCAACAACATATGGCTGCGCAAAACTTTGCTGAAGACCACGCGCATGCGCATAATATCCACAGGCAAAACAGAGGAGATACCGAGTGCAGTGCACTTCGAACGAACTGAATTGGCCCATGAACAGCGAAGGTACTGTACAGTGTATTGCCGTCATGCTTTGTGACTGTGGCAAGTACATACCCTAAGAATAAAATTCTTAATAAAAATCCCTCACATTTCTCCACATATTTCAATATCTGTCCGTAAAGCTGACATTTGAAACTACAATCTTACGTAAGTGTTGACTGCGTACAATTGCGTACATTTTATCTATACCGTTGTGAAGCCAGCTGTTATTTGTCTTTGTGTTTGTTCGGGACAGCGTGACGGCCATTATTGATCGTGTCGAGAGTGCAGTGTTTGTTTACATGCCGGTCGTATCATATCGTGATTTACATACTAAACGACGGTATGACATGTTAAACAATTTGTTACACTGCAGATTCATTATTTGTAGCTATAATTAATTCAGAATCATGTTAAATCGCATATGCTCGAAGTCGACGGGGCAGTTGCAGTTTGTGTAGTCCCATGCATTGACGTTCCATGGTGGAACCATGGAGCTAGGTAGCTCCATGGTAAGAACCAGTTTGCGAACGCGCTGCGGATGACGTCATTGTGCGTACGCACTGTCTCATCTGTCATCTCTCTCGCTCACGGGGGCTTAGCGAGGATTACTTTTTACGAGTCGGCTTCGAGCATCACTTCAAAAGGACCCCAACCGTTGTTACTCCATCTCTTTGGTAGCTCCATGCTGCCAGTAAGGGTCTCCTACTGATGTTTTGCGTGTACCTCTGCCAGCAAACCCCCACGACTCACCCGGAACAAGTTTTGAGCATGCTCGAGGCCTTGTCATACCGTATCTGGGGAAGTTTTGCATTGACTTGCGAGGAAACAAATTTGCTACCCGGAGCTCTCCGCAGTTGGTCCACACCTGACAGTACCTATTAACGCGTATCTTGCCTGTGGTTGCAAGGAGGTGCGCACGCAAGTCCGATTTAACCACAGTCAAGTTTTGAGCATGACCAAAATTTTTTCCGGGGAAGTCGCGGGGATGCCCAGAGAGATCCATGCAGAACGCCAGTAGGAGGCCCTTAGCGGCAGCACTTCCCAGGCAACTCCCATGCAGGTACTTCGCAGTCCCCGTATGCAGCCAAGATAATGACATTCCGTGGGACTTTTGCCATTCCTTCAGAGGAATTCCATCACTGAGTTGTCAGCCCCCACGCAACTGGTACACAGATCACACAGCATACCCGCAAGTAGAATTTAAGTAGGACGCGTCTAGCAAGTAAGACACATGTACTGACTCGCCAAAATCCTTGTCCGCCCTCAGAAATTGTCCAGTATACTGGAAAATCCCTACAGGTAACAAGCCCGCGTAGTTTGCCTGGAAAGGTGTGACAGGGCCTGAACATGGTTGCGGGTAAAAAGATTTGCGTGCGCACCTCCGGGCGACTATGGGTGAGATACGTGCTAAGTACTGTCATGTGCGGGTCATCTGCGGGGACCTCCGGGTAGTAAAAATTGTTCTTCGAAAGTCGCACTCAAGGCTTGCCCGGAAAGGTGTGACACGGCCTTAAATTGTTACATTGGGCAAGCTTATGCATCATGTCACTTTGAAAACAAATGAAGCGCTGAACTAACTGAGAAAAAGAAAGGTCAATTGGGAAATGCACACATGAGCTAATTACAAACTAGCATTAATGACTGGTCTGGAAATGTTTCTTCTGCATTGGGGGGGGGGGGGCATAGAGGGCCCAATAGGGCTTCATATGCCGACTGCTGTTGGTAGTGGTAGTTGAACAACCTTGTTTGACCATATCATTTTTGTGGGCAGGGGTGAAAATATGGCCCAAATGTAAAATACTGATTCCATTTCACACGTTATCTTGTAAGAAAATATGTTGCTCCAACTAAGAGGCAATTTTTTTTTTAATCAAAATGCAATAAAAACAACCACAGTACCTCAGACTTCTGACCAGTCATGCCTGGACTCTGCTGCGACTTCTGAACGATGTCTTGGAGAGCTTCCCTCTCAGATTGCACTTGAACAAGCAGAGTCTGGGAAAAGTGGAGTTCAGAGTTAGATTCATACAATGTGAATACAGGAGATTGACTTGATGGTAAAAAAAAAACACACACAAAAAAATACAAACAAACTTGGAATTACGTGGGAATATGTTGATTAATTCGATAACAAGCATAGCAAAAAATACTGTATATATCCTATACATTTTTGCCGGTTTCTTCGTTTGTCTTTTCTTTTTTCCTTCTGCGACTTCATGAGTCACCTGATGTCAGTGACAATTAGGCATAAAAACACATCAAGATATTACCTAGGGTAACACAAATGTATGCTTCTGACCCAAATTAGGATATTGCTCACTGGCTGCTTTAAAGAGCAGAGGGAAGATACCAGTACACATTTCTCATTTCAGTGCTGCTATGGTTCTCAATTACAAATTAAACCATAGACGAAACTATCTTACAACTCCTGCTTCCTATTATCAAAACATTTTGCTCACAAAACATATGGCCTATGCTGTAAATCACATTGATCAGCAAATGGGAACAAATTGTCAAAAGTGTTTTGCCTTTAATATGAATTCTTGATAATGCATATCTTCATCCCTGACTTAAATCCATCATAAATGCAAACTATCACCTTATAAAGAGTTGTAACTTCAAGTATAATCAAAGACAACCATCTATGAATCATCATATCTAGATATAGACCACTAAAAACAACAAAAAACATCAAACTGTCAGTGCAATTCATCAAACAAGCAAACTGAAGACACAGAAAAACACCAACACTAAACATATATACACTAATGGTTTGTACTTTCTTTCTTGAAATGGAGGCTCTAGTTGTCAAAATGAATGGCATGCATTTTCAAGTTTGCAAACTTTCTGAATTTCAGTTGATAAATGTTCAAAGACAGGACTGTATATGCCCTGTAATTCATGGTATGTTTATTTTGTTTTATTTTGTTTACTTTCATGAGTTGATTGCTATGGCAAAATATGCAACAAACAAATATGTTGCGTCCTCAATATGCATCATGTATCGTCTCATACACAGTATATGGGGAAAATCCCTAAATTTGTTCTTGAAAGGGTTAGTACCAACTTTTTATTCTGTCGATGTGGTTTTCAATCATTTATCCTGAATAAATACTCTGGCAAACAAATTTCCTTTACAAGTCCATACATGAATTTGCAAAAATATCAGGTTCATGGAAAATATGGCCTACACAAAAAGAAGGAAAGAGCAGAGGAGAAAGCTAACTACCTGTGTGTCTATAACAAGTTTGGCTTGCCTCTCAACCTCGATGTGTAATTCACTGCATGCCTTCTTTGTGGAGGTCAAAGATGTGACGATGTTCTGTTGCAAGCAGATTAAAATGTTAAGTCAAAGCAAAAGGAAAAATAAACAACATATCAAGTGAAAACGCTAGTAATTAAGAAACAGGCATGCAGTTACTCTTGCGGCAAACTGGAATAAATGCTTAAACTGAAAGATGAAATCAAAGGGCAAAACCACAAAAGATGATGATTGATTACAAGAAATTTCATGCCATGCAGCAACACTTGTCTCTTTCAAAAAGTACCTGGAAAACCCAACCTTATTTTTCAAAAGACATTATCCCCAATGCTGAACAAGTTGCAGCACATCCATGAGGAAATGACAAAAAGTCTCTCAAAATAATGATTCTTTAATTACTTCCAAACCTATTTAAGTCTTGAACCACTACTAATATCACTGTATAATACACTGACAGAAACAAAATGATTTTGAGAACGCAGTTTAGCTACATAGTGTATCATACACATTTTGCAGTTGACATTTCATTATTCCGAAATATACGATATGTATGGTTACTTTGAAAACATCAGTCATCAATGTGATTTTGCCATGCCAATATTGTTCAGCTTTCATATTTCCAGAGATTTTGGAATTAACCTGTTAAAGATGGGCAGATTTTACTACAACACGCATTTCCCATAAACACTTGCCCGAGTATACTCCTCAACGAGTTATTACGAAAGGGAGATTTAAGCCTACCATCCTAGCCATGGCAATAGCATAACGCAGTGATGCATAGTCTTGAATTCCAGCTGGTAAGTCTCTTTTCTCTCGGATGAGCATCAAATAACACACACAATATATGATAGAAGCCATGACAACAATGTTAATTTAGTAACAATAACATTGATGAAAAGCAATAATATCAACACCAATATGATAATGATGACGACCATACATATATAAAAAAATTATATATTTGATGTTCTATGATGCTATAAACAATAAATCATTTACCTTGTTTTGCTCATGGAGTTCCTTTAATTTTTCATCCTTGCAACCTAGAAAACACATGATGAGAAATAAACATGGACAAAATTTTGCCAGTTGGTGACAGACTCATGAAAGGTAGAACTTGCTTAGTTGAACCACATTCATTTACAAGTCAAAAATGCTTTCTGCTTATTGAGTGCAGACCATGTGACTCTGGTTACTACTAGAAATTCTACAGTTCTGTCGTTTGTGCGAAAATGCATCCTGACGTCAAGTGAGTTTGTTTTCTTTACTAGAAAGCCTTCCTGGATAAGAAAACATGCAGAGTAAAATAACTATGAAGAAGAAAAAATATAAAAAGAAATGTGTTCAATGTGCTTTTAAATACAGTCACACCTGTCAACAGCGACCACCTGCCCTATACGACCACTAAACACAATTCCCTGCCCCTACAAAGAGGAAAGCCATGTAAACTACCCTGTCTATAGCAGCCATCTGTCTACAACGGTCACATTTTTCATCTCCCTGGGTGGCTGGTATAGACAGGTTTGACTGTATCTTAAAATCATAATTACAATGGAGCAGGGAGAATGTAAATAGTACGGGTACTGAATGGATGGAATGTACCAAAAGGACTGAATATACTGGTCAATGACTTGGTATGCATGTTTGTCATTTACCTCGACAAGAGTGACTTTCGGACTAAACTTACTCAGTTCTGACCGAAGATTCTTCACAGCTTCCTCCAAACTCTTGTTTCGTGCCAATTCCTGCTTCTTTTCCTCAAACAATCTTGCACCCTCATGGCGAAGTTCTATGCAGTTTTCATTCATTGACTGCACCTGCAAGATCAAAAATAAGACTTAGATTTCTCACCTTGTGATTTCTTTTTTTTTATAATCATTTTTTCTTTCTCTTGCCATACATTCGCATTACACATAAAGAAATTACATCATTTAGAACGAGATGTTTGATACAAAATACATTTAAGAACACTTCATAATAATTGTTGGCACTTTAATATTTTCCTACAACAAAAAAAAAAAAATCTTCAAATCTTACATTAATCATTCCCTTTTTTTTTGAGGGGGAGGGGGGGTGGTGGAAATCTTATATGTCAAATAAAAGGAAAATTGAGCAAAGAAAATGGGATTCCATCGGGATTAGAACCTGAGACCTCCGGATTTGTTAGCCCGGTGTTCTACCACCTGAGCTATAGAAAGCCCTAGTTCAGTGTTCGTCCCAGAAACCCTAAATTCTCAACGCTCAAATGGTCAGAAGCTTTAGCAGTGTGTTTGTGTGTGACACACACGTACACACTTGAACCTGGCATAAACCTGAAGGATAATTCAACTTGGGGATAAATGCGAGGGATCACCGATGTGATGCAGCTTTTTCTGTTTACGTTTGTTACATACTCAAAAAGCTGCATACATTTATATGTATAATGCACCACCCCATCACACTCTCAGGGAGAATTACTCTTCAGTGTTTTTATTGAAATCTATATTTTGTAGTCTTCCTCCTGCCATACACGTACATCCTGAGTTTCTGACATTAAAAGTTTACTCTAATATATTAACTTGACTGTACCAAAGTCAATAAAAAGCACAATGAGAAATGAAGCTGTGGTTGCTTATTCACCGACAATGCTGACCACAAATATGATTGTAACAAAATTTTTTGAACAGTCAAAAAAGAGGGGTGAGGTGATGACACATTACATTCTACAATTTGTGGAATTATGTTGAAACAGGTGGGTTTTTTTCATATTTCAAAACTTTTTCATCCTATGTATGTTTGTTTGTTTGTATGTTTTCTGCATGAAACTTTTACCAACATGTACATGACATTTCACTTTATTCATCACATGTGACTTTAAGCACAATGTGGAAGTGGACTTTAAAGCAATACTAAGACTTGACAATATAATACTTAATCTTCTTTGGCAGAAACTGAAGTCATGCTAACAGTCCACAGAAACTAAGCAACAGAAGAAAAAAACACAAAAATATGAAACCAATGTGTGTGTGTTATTAAATGAACAGTAATAGTCCTCTTTAAATTTCATGCAGTCAGCAAGTATTTACACACTTTCCCCTTCATGTTTCAATTGTCTCACAGCATCATTGGACTGTGGTTTGTTTCCACTGCATGGGAGTAAGATGAAATTTTATATTCTCCTTTTAAGATCTCCTTGAACAGAAAAAAAAAAAAAAAAAATGGGTGCTTTTATTTTCAAGCAAGTTTCCTGTCCTTTTGAGCAAAAAAATTTCCTCTTCCACAGTAGTCTACAGACCGTACCTCTCTTCGGTCTGACTCCATTGTGGCTTCCATCTCTTGAATCCTCTGAAGCAGTGTAGCATGAGAATCCTCCAGACTGGAACGAAAGCTAATCTCCCTCGCCAGTTCTTCCTTTAGCTAAATTAAACAGAGCAGGTCATAAACACAAGGGTAAAACACTGCATTCAATGCTGCACACTGGCACTGGTCCGGCAGCCCAGGACCAGTACAAATCAGTCGGACAAGTAACTTTTTCCAGCAATGGACAAGTAAAAAATAGAAAAACTGGGTAGCAAATGGTCCGACAGATGGGTCAGACCAGTAAAAAAGATGGATTAGTTTGTAGCCCTGACATTCATCAAATGGAGGGGTCACAGTGCATTTTAACTTTTTTGAACATGACAAGAATTTATGAAATTATGATACATCAAACACTTGCAAGTCAGCACTTGAATAATACACTAAACACTTGCAAATGACTACTAGACTGATGCATCTATACTCTGTATTATGAAAAGAGCAAATCCGGTGCAAGGTGTACAAAGCAGGTGTGCAAAGAGTGCAAGGTGTACAAAACTTCAAGGAATTTGTGTAGTTATGTACACTTACGCTTTTTTTCTATGATGAAATCATGTGTGTATTACAATAGATGGATCAACCTTTGTATTACGTATAACCAGTGCGTTGCTTAACCGTTGAGGACGAGTCACAAGTATAATCCGGCCGGTGTCTATGGGAAATGGTGTCGTAACAAAATCAGTCTGTCCTCAACAGGATAAAGAGGAATGAAACCCAAATATGAATGTGGATTGGGAGAATGCAGAAATGGAACACAACAGCAAAGTTTGGGGAAAATCAGTCAATCCAAAGGAAAGTTATGAATTTTAACAGCTCTGTGTAGTCATCACTGAATAAAAACGGCTGCTACAACTGGTATCATATTTGTACATTGAAATAACGAAAACATCAAGATGATGTCACAAAATTTCACTTTCATGACTGAAAAGTACAAATTCCCTCAACTTGCTACTAACACGCATGTTAACATTTCTTATTCCTCCTGCTCTCCAAATGAGTGACATTATGCCGAATGCTCTTTCATTATGGCATAAAAGTGAAACTTGTTGGGGTTTTTTTCACATCATTTTTCATACATAACATCACAAAGCATTGTCTTCTCATCCTGCGATGGCTGCACCAAAACAAACAAACAAACACCTAACTTTTGAAGGGATTGTTTGATTTTTCTCAAACTTCACCCACTCGTTCCTTCTAATATTGCTGCATTCCCTCAATTCTCATAAAATATGGGTTTCATTCCCTTTTAATGCCTCCTGGATTTACACACTCTCATGTTGTTCATCTATCTTGCAAGTGCTTTTCATCATCTGTTTTCACCATCAAAGCAGACTTTTCAGGGATGTTCAAATGAGGTCTTCAAGACTAGAGGCATTGCAGAGATAACCCACTACCCTAATCAATCACTTACCTCAGAGACTCTCCTCAATAGCTTCTGCTTTGCGATGCGGATATCCTCAAAGCCAATGGCAATATCTGACTGCAGACCAAGCAGAGACAGAGTAAGAAATTAAAAACAAAAATCATAGACATGCTACCTCACAAGCCTCTCAGGACCTCACATAATCTTCGCTTCAGTTTCTCTTGCAAAACATGTGTGGCAGATCTCTACACTTTGCATCAATTTATCCATGAGTTGAAGGACATTAAAAAAAAATTCACAGGAATTGCCTAAAATAATCAATGACAACTGCTAAGTTACCTGTATTAGAAGTGGACATCATCCCCTCATCTAATTTCCACCAATTATGGATGATAATACTTGTTTGTAATAACACTGAAAACTTAAGGTCTTGTCCTTTTTTCTGCAGTTTTATCTGATTTTCATGAAATTTTCACTGTCTTGTCAGATTGTCTCATTCTCTTTATTGTCAAAGTCAGCTCGACTGTAGGATGGAGAAAAGCAAGTTTCGCTTTTACTTCAAAGGAGAAGATTCTAGGATGATCACCTTTGAGGACGTGGCTACCTCCAGAGCTCCCTGCAGCCTCCTGGTCTCCTCCTCAGCACTCCGGCGGGCATCGATGGCGTCCTTCAGCTCCTTGCGGCTCCTGGCCAGCTCCTGGTTCAGCTTGCGCACCTCCGTGGTGTGGAGCTCCGTAAGCTGTGACACCTCTTCCTTCATGTTCCTGGCGTCGTTGCGTGTCAGGTCCCTGGCCGCCTGCATTGTGAGGGCAATAAAAAAATCAAACATGTCCGCTACAAGATTTGGGGGCATTTAAAGCACACAGAAGAGCTTGGCATCTCACATGCTAATAGTGGTGAGTAATTTATCAACCGAAAATAGCAAATATTAATTATCATGTTCTGACTGCATTCTCACTGACCTCTATCAAAACAGAAATCTCCAATTCTTCCCATATTTCGTTGCCTGGCCTGCAGAAGGGCCCTAAGGTTTGCATGCTCTAAAACTTACTACGTCAAAGCCCCAAGGCTTGCATGGTCTTTATGCTTTATTAGGCCCTTCTGCCAGGCATGTGATGATTTGTTCAAGTAAGGGAAAACAATGAGACTAACTTACAACCTCTTGATTTCAGAGATAATGCTTGTTTGTTTTTCTTCCTGTGCTGTACAAAAACTTTCTAGGAGTATACAGTTCCCACACTAATGGTTGGCTCTCCCTTGAGTTGCAGATGCGACTCTCCAGGATAAGGAAGGGTAACCTGCTTTGAGTGCAAATAAGCAGAAGCGATGAGTTTGATTTCTCATGCACTATTATCATGGACAGAAGAGAACTACCGGTGCACTGTACTAACCTGAAGTGAACAGAGATTGAGTTTGAGCGTTTGGATCTGGCTCTCATTGCGACAAAGCCTGCCGACCAATGCCTGGTAGTTCTTGTGCAATGCCTCAGTCTCCACAGACTGTGGCAGGAATGGCTGGATGGCTGGCGGGGGTGTCCCGCCCTGTCCCGCTGGCTCCGTCCTAAATCCCAAACCAGCCAGCTGGCTTACGAGGCTCACCGTCTCCTTCTCGGCAACGTCCAGTTTCTTCTGCAGGAGCCGGACAGCGGCCTCTGGTGATGACCGCTTCGGACGGCTAGGTGCCATACTGGGTTTAGATGACATCTTTGGTCTCCCTCAAGACAAATGACAGGACTTTTCAATGGCACAACTACGGAGGGAAAACAGTCAAAACATTGACATCACATCACTATGTCACTTTTTTTTTTAAAAGAACCATATCAAAACATTACTTACATGTAGCAAATAGCTGAAAAACTGCTGGCTGCCACAATAATGTAACGACAGTTGTCCACATCACATTACATCTTACTGCAATACTCATTGTATTTTGTTTCCACATGCTCTTATTAACATTTACAATGATTAAGGATGCACCCTGGGTAAACAACAAGAGTGACGAGATGTATACGTACAAAATATTGAATTTCACATGTAATACAACAGCATTCATTATAGCTTCTTTGCTGTTTGGTCATGTCTAATCCAAGATGGCTGCCAGATGAAGACATGAGCTCAGGAGTCCAAGCCAAGGAAGGCGACTGCCAATTCTCTCCAAAATTCAGTTCATATGTTCTTCTCAGTTTAGGCACTGATGATGTGTATAAAAATCCAAGATCATAAGCCAAGATGGCCACCAGTTTAATAATGGAAACGTGGTCAGGAGTCCAAGGTGGCCTGTGGTCACAAATTTATTCTGGACTTCAGTTTGCTTCTTTTCATCTCCCTCTACTCTAGATAGGAAGTCAGATCGTGTCTCTAGGCACAAATTGATTGTAAAATCCAAGAATCCAAGATGTCTGCCACTAAAGATACAGTATATGTGCTCAGGTGTCCAAGGTGGTCACCTATTTTCTCCAGACTACAGCTTGCTTCTGCTCTTCTCTGACAAGGCAGAGATTACTGTTTGTGCCAAATCCAATAATCCACTATCACATGACTGGCAAATTGTGAAGACATGTGCTCAGGATCAGGAGTCCAAGATAGCTAGTGTCAAGTGGCAGATTTGCAGTTTCATAAGTACCCATGAAGGTAAATGAAAAAAATTTCATAAATTCATTTTATAACACAAATAATGCAAAGGGTTTAAGTCTGTGACATTAGTGGAGATGCAGGTCATCCATGATCACTCTTGGGCATTCAAAACGTTGTTCATCATTGTAATCACCCTTGAGTGAGCTGCATCTCCACTTTTGAAAACAACAATGTCACCTTCATCACATGTGGATTGGAATAGTAAAAGATCAAAATCCTTCAAAAATCCATTAAAAATTCCTGGATCACTGACAAAATTTCATCATCGGATCTATAGAATCCTTGTGCCACCATCGACTTTTACTGCAAGATTCATTCAAATCCATTCCCAACTTTTTGAGTTATTTACCACACTTGTCACAAGGAAAGAAAGAAAGAAACAAACCAAAACGTCTGTAGTAGGCCTGTGACTTGTAGTACGAGTGCTTGAAGTTTAATGGAGCACCCCAGCAGGGTTAGCTGTACCACAGATGAGAAAATCTGTCTGTCCAGCGCAGAGGAGTTATTACTGGTCAAGGTTAACTGGGACCAGCCCGAACGTGAGGCGTTCTGGCTCCAACGGCCACAGTAAGGTTCGGTGTAAAAATGGCAGAGGTAAAAATGGCAGGGGTAAAAATGGCAGGGGTAAAAATGGCAGAGGTAAAAATGGCAGAGGTAAAAATGGCAGAGGTAAAAATGGCAGAGGTAAAAATGGCAGAGGTAAAAATGGCAGAGGTAAAAATGGCAGGGGTAAAAATGGCAGGGGTAAAAATGGCAGTGGTAAAAATGGCAGAGGTAAAAATGGCAGAGGTAAAAATGGCAGAGGTAAAAATGTCAGAGGTAAAAATGGCAGGGGTAAAAATGTCAGAGGTAAATAATTATGTCAGTGGTAAAAATGTCAGATGTAAAGTTGTCAGGGGTCAAAATGTCAGTGGTCAAAATGCTAGAGATAAAGATGCCATTGATAAAAATTTAGTCGTTGAAATGCAAGAGGACGAGGTAAAAGTGACAGATTTTTTTTTCTTCATGTTTCTGACACCTTTCTCGCAATACGCGCTTTTCGTGCCTTCTGAAATAAAGCACGGGGGAGACCGGGGAGAAATGGGACACGGGGAGAAATATGGGACACTCATGTAACTTGAAAAATGCTTGGCCAGTCAACAATCCAATTATATCAGTAAAAAGATGAGCCTCGGAACACCTGAAAATGGACATATTACCCGCTATACAGCTCTACAGTTATCTTGTCAGTAAAATATCAAAGTTACTATAGATCTGGTACCAGGTAGGTCCTATACTATGTTAACAGGTATTTTAATAAGTGTGCAAACTTCTGAAAATAAAATTGCTTGATAACAGACATGCAGGTATGAAAAATTGGCAGGGATCTTTTACTGTTTCTGTTACCACTGGGAGAAATTTAATAGGGCAGTGTTACATTTCTCCCCGCGGCACATGTAAATCCTACTTTGGTCATGATGGTTATCCAATTTCTCTCCAGGTTGTCTCATTTCTCCCCGCTTGATGTCCTATTCCCCCAAAATTAGGGGTTAAACAAATCAGTAATTACACGAAAATGTTTTATATATAAAGGGGTATCACTAAATACTCTTAGTGGGGCAGCTTAGCAAACCTATCGTGCATTTTGTGATACAAGCACCAAATTTGGCACAAATGTACATTAACATATGGCAAAAATTTTCAGATATTGGGCCACTTGGAATTCTCTCTTTATGTCCGCCATATTGGATTTCAAAATGGTCGCCATTTGAAATCTACAGTTGCGATTATCTTTGGGTCTAATGGTGCTACTGACCTGATTCTGGTGTGTTCCGGGATTTACGCCCATGCTTTGGGGCAACAGCTAAGTTTGAAAGGCATCGAACATTTACATTTTTTCGCCTGCGGATTCGTTCAACAATGAATGAAAGAAATCCCATGGCAAACTATTGTTTTTTTTCTCTCACTAGAACAGTTTATTGCTAAAGTTCGTCTCCAGTTTTAATAGGCATAAGTTTGTAAAGTGACCACAAAGTGCTCATTAAACTTCGAGATATTTGTTTTTGCGCCATGTGATACTTGAACAATGTAATGAAATATTTTGCAAGAGCTTACTTATGTCTGCCGATACATCTGCTGTAGTTTGTTTTTTTGCGTTTTGTATTTTTACTTCTACATTATGTCGTGATCAGGCCTTGTGAGATAGATAGGCTCCTACGAAACCTGAATGTGAGAAAATAACATAGAACAGGTGAAAAATTTGCGGTTTGCTTCGACTATGTCTCCTTCACTTCCTTACACTAAACAGTTCAAAAAATAATGACAATATACTAGCCTAGACGTGAGCGGAATTCGTTTGTGTAAGAGTGTGTATGTGAGAGTATGTATATCTGCGTATAGAAGTATATGTTTATGCCAAAAGTGGGTTCGTGCGTGTGTGTGTGTGTGTGTGTGTGTGTGTGTGATAACTTCATTGGGCGAAACACCTAGGATTATACTGTTTAAGGGCTTTGCAGCATTGTTGGAACCCCCTTATAATGATAGATAATAATAATAATAATAATAATAATAATAATAATAATAATAATAATAATAATAATAATAATAATAATACTGAATAATAGAAATAATTTCCCATAGGCCTACTAGGCTCTTAGCTGGTTTATCATACCTCTGAACAGACAGATTACGCCACTGAATCAAACTCAGAATAATGAGAGTGCTTTAATCTTTTTAAAACACAATTCAATAAACATTCTTCAAATCTGCAGCTTGGATTTGATAATTCGATAAATACAGTTTGCTCTGGCTAGGTTATCATTCAAAACCTCTTCATACGTTTATCTCTGACGAAATCGCTCTCATTACTTCTAACATTTTACCTCTGTCATTTTTACCTTTGCCACTTTCACCTCTGCCGTTCTTACCTCTGCCATTTTTACCTCTGCCATTTTGACCCCAGCCATTTCTACCTCTGCCATTTTTACCTCTGCCATTTTTACCCCTGCCATTTTTACCCCTGCCATTCTTACCCCTGCCATTTTTACCTCTGCCATTTTTACCTCTGCCATTTTTACCCCTGCCATTTTTACCTCTGCCATTTTTACCCCTGCCATTTTTACCTCTGCCATTTTTACCCCTGCCATTTTTACCCCTGCCATTTCTACCTCTGCCATTTTTACCTCTGCCATTTTTACCTCTGCCATTTTTACCCCTGCCATTTTTACCCCTGCCATTTTTACCTCTGCCATTTTTACCTCTGCCATTTTTACCTGGCACCGTCAGACCGCAGCACCCGATAATTCGCTCGTATTGATTAAACTCGTATTCAAGCCCGCTTGAGGCTTGCATACGTAATGAGCTGCGTAAGGGGATTTTGTTCTTGGGCTTTTGGCAACAAAAATACACCTTATATTCACAAATTTGGTGTCAAATTCAAGGAAAATATGTAAGCTATCGTTACATGTTACTCAAATTATTGCAAATGAAAAATATCATAGCATTATTTGAGCTTGAAAAATGAAGAAAAAAAGTAATTTGTGTAGTACATATTCAAGATGTCAAAAGAATACCAAATTCACCTTGCGTCTCAATGAAAATGCATTATATTTGGTAGTCCATATCTATGTAAATGTATTGACAATTTGTTGCTTAATCCGGTCAGGAACCAGTAAAATATACATTGATGTCAGTGCTGGTCAGCTTGAAACCATGCAATCTCAAGAGTAAGCTCTCTCATTGGACAGCGCTTGCATTCAGCGCTTGCATTACGTCATTACGCTGCTACGGCTTCATGCCACGTGCGTGTATAGCGCATGGTTGCATACAGGCATGCGCGTAGTTAAAAAATACGAACACTGTCCAATGAGAGAACTCTTTCGCGCCACTGTACACTTTGCGTGGAGCATACTTCCGGCTTAGGAGTGAATTTTACAGACATTTCAAAACGGAAAAACTAGTATAAATCGTGCTTGCGTCTCCTTGACTCCAATATATGATGAGCATCTACATTTAAGTTTCCTCTCTACGAGAAAGCCAAAATCAGGAACAACAGTTTCTTAATCCGGTCAGGAACCAGAAACTTTCTTAATCCGGTCAGGAACCAAAAACGAACAAGAGAAGACAAAATCTTCTGTGAAAAGCAGGTAAAATTTACGCAAATTCAACTGATCATATCATCATGATAAAGAACTGATATTTATACACAAATTTGGTATCAAAATAAAGATCAAAGACAAGTCTGGAGAACAATTTACTGTGACTTGTAGCCATGATGAGCCAGTACAACTCGCAACGCTGTGAAAACCATAGCCCTGTCAAACTCTCGCAAAATCTCGCACGTATGAGACACCTTTCGAACGCAAAGATCGTCAATGAGAGTGCTGAATAAATCTTGCCGGATCAGCTCATTAGCATACATGCTGCGGTCTGACTGCTCGACTGATATGTTGTGCGACTGGGCTATCATTATCATAATTAATTATGTCAATAATTCTTTTTATGTACCGCCCGGGTATAGAGCTCTAGTTAAGTTATCAAAGGTAGGCCTAACGAGTAACGTTACTACCTAACGTTAGTTTGTTTTGGTAATAATGTATACTATCAGTCTAATATAAAACTTTACGTGTTGGGGTCGCTGTTGCAGTTAGGATTTCCGAATCGTATTCACCATGCTAACCACATCATATGATCAGTCACATGACTAACCACATTTACGTGGTTAGAGGTGGATTTTCACCTCCCTGACCCCCTGCTCACAGTCAGTCACAGCTTACAATTTTACAAATACAAGATTAGATCTAGTAATTTATCACTCACAAACGCTAACAGCAATACGCATGTATGGGTCCGATGTTCTGCACAGAACAGACGTCAGACGAAGAGCGAATGACATCCATCTCTATTCTAAGATCTACTTTGAGCAATCATAAACGCGTTTCCGTTTGATAACAATACCTCAAAGTCGCTAGCTTTCAAGCATCTACAGCATGTTTCAAATACGTATGGTACTACTAACGTTAGTCTAGTCCTACCTACAAGATGACAAATCCCACAACTTGCCTGAGCCCAGGTAAGGAACCGTACCGCGTATGAGCAAGGAGGTAAAGCTGAGGTAGAGGTGGGAACGAGAGCATGCAGGATAAAATCAGAGATGCACCACCCTGATAAAACACAGTAGTGCATAGTTTTGTAGAAGTACAAAGACACGCAATCTTTGGTGCAGTGCAGTATTTTCATAGCAGGAAAGAGTATCGTGCATAATATGTGGTTTGAAATTGCCGCGAATACAGAAATTAATACGATCCAGTTCCACCAAAGAGGTTCTGCCACTCTTTGAACTTAACTATCTGAGTTCCACTGAGAAATTGCGCATCGTACGTATAGCAAGCATGCACATTGTGTCATTGTCCAGAAAAGTGGGCCTACAAAACGTTGCAAAAAATTGTCATTTCAGGCAGTTTTCCAACTTTCTATAGGACGCGCAGTTTATAGAAACCATTATTTCAATGTCTACGGAAAAAAAAAAAAACCTAATTACAGTGGCAGATCCAGTTGGGGCGCACTGGTGCCCCCCCCCCTTTTAGTTTTTGTAGAATAAAAGAAATAAAAAAAAATGGAGAGGTGGCGCGCATGCGCTCCTGTTGTTGTTGTTGCTTTATAGAAAGAAATAAGAAAGAGAAAAATGAGGCCATATACAAATAATTTGCCCCAAATTTGCGCTCCTGAATTGTAAATTTCGGGTACTCTTTAGATGTTTGGTCCACTGTTTATACTCTCATTCACCCTAATTTTTGCTGTTGACCCAAGCTAGTGCAAATGTACCAGAACGCTATATAACTGCACTGTAGGCCTATAGGGTCCTACTTATTAGTACTTTGAATAAATATTCTTCATGAATTGACCAGTGGTCTTAAACAGGTAAGAGCTAACAAAATGTTATAAAATTTTTCAAGGTGTACATAGGCCGGCCTGTCCTGTAATACTGTAACAGGTCCTAGACGTCAGTTTTCAGTATAAAAGGCACAGCACCAATTTACTTCAGTTCACATGACAATTTCATGGGATTGAACTAGTTATAGTCATGGTTAATTGACTCTCGTGAATTTTTCCTGGAACTGGAAGACATATTGTACACACAGTCAGCGCAGGCAAAATTATTATTTAGGAACTCTGGTAGTAGTAGTATTGTTCATCAAGTCTTTCATTCCATCCCAATATCTTATTCAGGCTTTTCAATGCATTGATGATGACATTGTATTGGTTGCTTGCAAAAAAAAAAAATACAAAAGAGGGATCTATATTATTATGTTCTGTTTTTCATCTGGGCTTCAGTTCACACACTTCAATATTTTTTTTTTTTAATGTATATGACTTGCATCTTCTCCCACTTCGATTCTTCATGTTTCAAACGGATAGTATATCATAGTAGAGTGGCGGATCCAGGGAGGAGCGCAACCCGCCCCCCCCCCCCCTCTATTTTTTTTTTAAAACAAGAGAAATAAAAAGAAAAAAAATGGGGAGGGGTGCACGTGTCCCCCTTTAATTTTGTAAAGGCACCCCCTCTTTATAATTATGTTCATTTTCACTCATTTTGGAGTGATCTCAGGGATCACTCGAAGATTTTGGAGTGATCCCTGAGGTCACTCTAAAACGAGTGAAAATAAATATTTTCACTCAAAATTCCCTCCACATTTACTCTGAATTCACTCTTTTTTTTTGTATTCACTCCTTCAGGAGTGAATATTTTCACTCGAATTTTTTTTTCTTTTTTTTTTTTTTAGAGAGTACGGAATTCCTGGATCCGCCTCTGTCATTGGATGAATTTCCAACTTCCCTCTCCATGCTCATATTGATTAGGTCCCTATTCCATGCACTCGCCATAACAGTATAATAGCACTCTTGCACAAAACAATTCTGGTCCTAGAAAGCTTTGGAACAATCCCTCTTGTTAAATATGTCCCTAGTTTATCTGTATACGCAAACACTTTAAGCATAATATCTTCTTGCTATATATAGGACTATATCGTTTATTAATGAAGTGCGATCCCTTATTAATGTTCTCTAATGTAGTGTTTTTAAGTCACTTACTTTTAGCCAGTGGAGGATGATTTTCTGTGAACTTTTATCATCAAGACGAATGAATCAAATACCTACACAATTAATGCACTCTGTAGCCAACTGACGTGCCATAATATATAGCGCCGAATTTACACTGTACATTGCATTTTGAATACTTTATCCTCCACAACTCATGGAAATTAAAACGTTACTCTCTATAATTCATGATGAGATTATCGACTTACAAACTTTCAGTTTATGCCTTTGGACTATATTCAAGGGCTATTTTCATATGTGTGTGTAATGTACCTGCGCACCCAGAACTTTCTATCCACTGCGCAATGATATTAGATATTATATTTTGGATCAAAAATTTGTCTTCCGTTGATTGGTTAAAAGAGCTTCACGTGATTACAGGTATTTCGAACTATTTTAGAGTGTTGGTGTGTTTGACACTCAATGAAGTACTATTTGCAAAATGACGTCACTTTTGTGACGACATTTTGCAAATAGTATACTATTTGCAAAATGATGTCACAATCATTTGTGTCATTCAGCGGCCATACGAGAGCTTGAATACATGCGACGGCCAACTCTAGCGGTGTCACGGCTACTACGTTTTTCGCTTTCCGATCTCTCGCACTGTTGCGTACATTGAAGGCGCTGCGCTGCGGCTGCTGTGCGGGGAGAGCTAGCAGCCCGCGCCGCACGCACGCACGCACGCCCTGACGATACCGATAGAGCGCCAGCTTTCGATAGGAAATAAATTGTAAACAACTAGTCGTCTGCTCTGTGGAAAGATGGCGGCTTCCAGCCATCGGAGATTTGGTCAGTTTACTGACAAAGATTTAGATGATTTCATCACTTCAGTGGACAGCGAAAACACAAGGAAGCAAATAAAATATGGGCTGTCAGTATTCAGGGAGTTTTGTTCGGAGGTTGGAGAGAATTTTGAGGATCTAAGCCTTGAAGGCCTTGATGGACTCTTGTCACAGTTTTACGCTGGGGCACGCAACAAAAAGGGAGAGCTGTATAGCAAAAAATCGATGCAAGCTATTCGATTTGGACTTCAACGCCATTTCATGGAAACTAGAGGAGTGGACATTGTGAAAGGTGAGCAATTTCCTCGATCTAACAAGACCTTCAAGGCTCTTCTCGTTAAACTGAAGGCTAGTGGCAAGGCCAATGTGAAGCATCACCCCCCTATCACTAGCGATGATATGGTGCGTATCCAAGCAAGCCTTGATTTAGATACGGCCGAAGGTCTGCAAAGGAAGGTGTTTCTAGATACAATGATATACTTCGCAAACCGTGGAATGGAAAACGTCAGAGATATGACAACTAATGATTTTGTTCTTCATGTTGAAGGTGACTCTGAATACTTCACGCTCCGAGATATGCACACTAAAAATCATCAAACTGATGAAGGAGAAAGTCAAGGGGGGCAAATGCATGCAATGAAAGGAAACCCGAGGTGCCCTGTCATGAACATGAAAAAGTACTTGTCTAGACTAAATCCTCTTTGTGAGTGGATGTGGCAGAGGCCAAAGCAGAGGGTTTCTGATGAAGATGGAGTGTGGTATGCCAATTCACCTTTGGGGAAATGGACTCTCTCCAAGATGACTACTGTCATTTGTGAAGCTGCTGGCTGTTCAAAGCATTACACTAATCATTCATTGCGAGCGACTAGCATCACTTTGTTAGATCATGCAGGTTATGCATCTAGAGACATCATGTCAGTGTCCGGCCACCGCTCTGAATCATCTATCAAGAACTATGCACGTACTAGTGAGCAAACCAAGCGTCAAATGTCTAACACATTGTCTACGATTCATCCTGACCAGCCATCAACATCTGTGCCTCATCCTGATCAACCATCAACATCTGCACTTTATCCTGATCAGCCATCAACATCTACAGCATCGCTAGATGATAAAGAAAATGACGACATTGACGATGACGGCATGCCAGATTTTGCGATAGATATTTCTAACAGTCAGTTGCTGAGGATTCTGACGTGTGGAGAGCTAGAGTTGCCCGATCAACAACCACAGCTCTCATCAGAACCCCCATCACCACAACCACAACCTCAACAGGACCGTGTTTTTCGAACAATGAACATGAACCAGCAAAATCTCCAGCCCCAGCAGTACCATTTCCATGGCTGTGTTGTAAATTTTTACAACAAGTAGCCATACGTCCAAGACCACACAGAGCAAAATATGTATTATAGTGTAGATATGTTACAGTTTTTGGACAATAATTTGCCTCATCGAGACATGTATCTTCATTGACTGTTGAGCCTTGAATTTCACTAAATTTTGATGCACAGGATTGCAAGACAGGATACAAGCAATAAGGTAAGCCATGATCATTTCCACTTTTCATTCAAATTTTTGATCCAAAATATAAAACAAATATACTTTGCCTAGTTTCGAGTGTCTGGTTAAAACTATGGGCCTCGGTGACTCCCAAATACTACTATTCACTTCGGGGCTGCGCCCCTCAGTGAATAGTACTATTTGGGAGTCACCTCTGCCCATAGTTTTAACCAGACACTCTCAAGGCAAAGTATATTTGTATATAATGTCGTCACTAATGTACTATCTGTCATCTCCTACGCGGGTAGGACCTAAATACTTCTTTTTCCCCATTTCCTATGCTTCATTTATTATCCCAGCTCTATACCTTCTAAAATATTACTTTCACTTTATAGATGGGGCCTTGTTCAACAAGCTGTTTTTATTTGGGTCTCTCACAGCATTCAATGCATAAATCTGTTGCCATTTTGTAACATTCAACATGCATTATAATTATTCCTATACGCGTAATAATCGCTGACTTAATGCATGGAGCTATATAGCGGAATACAACTCTAATTTCGTTTTGACGCGTATAGTTTTTATAATGATGATGATAATAATAACATGAAGTATAAAATAAAATGATATTCACAATCATGATAATACCGTGTATTTGTAATTCCCCTACCAACCCTGTCTGAATACTCAAAGGTAACGAAAAATCCCTTAGTGTCATAGTACAATACATAAAGCAAAAAAAAAAAAAGAGAAAAAAAAATAGTCAAACAGTAAATGGCATTTTCACTTGCGCAAAATGACCTCTCCCTAAATGCAATGCATTTCAGCGAAGTGAATAATATCAATCTCGGTTTGAAGCTAAGTAATTCCAATGGATATGATGAAACTAGTGTCATTTATGAAAAAAGATCGTGTATCTTATTGCTTTCCGTGCAATTTCATAATTTGCTGCCCACAATTCGTTGAAACTCGCAAAGGTCATTCTTGTGGAAGGGGAAAAAAACCCCGGATGATTCTTCCCAAACAAGTAGCCTAATTGCAGGCCTATCTTATGTTTATCGCATATTAAACTTGTCCTTGAAAAGCTTATTTACAAACGCTTGCATAAAGGGTTACGAAATTGACATGATGTAGGGCCTACTTTTAACAAGTCAGTTTGGGTCTAATAAAAAAGAATCGAGACCGACCATGCCTTCACATCCCGGGGCTTCACATCCATTGGGCAAAATAATTACTGGCTCTCTTTCGTTAAGCTAGCAAACAATGTGTGTGTCATCGATGTGTGGACCTTTCAAAAGCACTTGGTCACTGTGAAAAGAAAAGAATAAACGTGAATCGTATCGATACATCAGCATCAATACTGGCTGTAAGACTGTATAGCGTCAGAAGAAAATATCCTTGTTCTAGTCACAAAACTACAAACTTTTCAATAACGTACCGCGCAGCAGGGGTCGATTTTGGGACTCTTAATTCGGGTGCTGTTCGTTATTTCGAAGGTTCGTTATTCCGAAGGTTCGTTAATCCGAAATACACAAATTCCCTATACCTAGAGGTTCGTTAATCCGAAAATGAGAAAGGGTTCGTTAATCCGAACATTTGTGGCGTTATTCCGGAGGTTCGTTATTCCGAAGGTTCGTTAATCCGAAAATGAAATAGGGTTCGCTGTTCCGAAGGTTCGTTGATCCGAAATGAAATAGGGTCCGTAACGAACCTTCGGAACAACGAACCCTATTTTCATTTTCGGATTAACGAACCTTCGGAATAACGAACCCTATTTCATTTTCGGATAAGTTCGGAACAGAGAATCCTATTTCATTTTCGGATTAACGAACCTTCGTAATAACGAATCTTCCGAATAACGAATCTTCGGAATAACGAACCTTCGGACTAAAGAACCTTCGGAATAACGAACCTTTGGAATAACGAACTGTAACCCTAAATTCTTATCCGATATTCATTTGCATTTTTAGTTTTTCCATCTCCAGTATACGATATGGGCCTAGGTCTCCAACTCTTACCGCTGGATACCAACCGTTTTATTCTCAATCACAAGAACAATGACAGAAATACGTGTTTCCGTTCTGATGTTCCTATCCTGTCCAACCACGATGCCATCTGATCAAGAGTGTAAGAAACCTTTTTTTTTTTTAATGTTTATCAAGTTTATCTGGGAATGCACAAAATAGAATGGCCTACGTTTCACTCCATGAATACTTCTAGTACTTATTGCGTCGCCATAGCAGGGTACCGTGTCCCACTTCATGATCTCTTGATAGAAATTAATTGCCTGCAGCCCGAAATAACCAGGCTAAAATTTCCTAAAAGTAGCAAAGTATATCATGGTGCGTTCCCACTGTCGATCAGATCAACTCGATCAATCCCGATCAAGCGTTTTTGGCCTGGTCGGGCTCGCTCGGCACTGGTATTCGGGGTCGATCTACCTTGATCGGCATCGCTCCTGCTTCCTTGACGATAATACCCCGTTCCCACTGCCGATCAGATCAACTCGATCAAGCGAGATCAATTCCGATCACCTATTTTTACCAGAGTAATCCCGACCAAATGCTCGATCGTTCTTCAACACGATCCCTTCCCGACCGCTATTCGATCTTTTACGATCCACATCCGACCGTTCTCGACATCTCCAGAATCTCTCCTCGACAACAACACAGATCTCTACTCGAATATCCCGATCTACACACAATCAATACACGATCGCTACACGGTCATTACTCGATTTCTACTAGACTTCTTAGACCAGCTCGACATGACTCGATCTGTGTAATGGTACGTTCCCACTGCCGATCAGATCAACTCGATCAATCCCGATCAAGCTTTTTTTTTTAACCTGGTCGGGCTCGCTCGGCATTGGTATTCGGGGTCGATCTACCTTGATCGGCATCGCTCCTGTTTCCTTCACGATAATTTTGGACATGTCCAAAATATTCGAGTAGGAAGCCCGAACACCAACAGCTCGGGTAGTGATCGAGAAGCGATCGTGCTGATCGGGAATCGGTCGTATAGAAATCTAGTGTGGTCGGGACGGATTTTTCCCCGAGCTCAGTTCCCGATCATCTCGAGTTATACTCGAATGCTACACGATTGATTTCAGATCATCTCGATCCAGGATTCATCAGTTTCATGAATAACTCGACCGCTACACGACCGATACAGGACTGCTATCGATTGATACTCGACTAAACTCGATCATGCTTCGACCGGCACTTTTTGACAGTGGTTGCAGCAGGTGCAGACGTACTTTCTTAGCACTCATTTATTGTTTAGGTATTAAGAAAAAACATATGCAATTCTTGGTCACGTTAAAAGTTAAATGTCGTCAGTTTCTTCATCCACTCCTGGCCCACTGAAGAAAAGGAGAGGGCCACGAAGAGAGGGAAAAGAGGACAAACCCTTAACAGCAGACATGACAGAATTAGACTCTCCAGACAAAAACACCAGAAGTAAGAAAAGAAACACAACTGAAACTGAGAAAAAAAATCGGTATTCTGGTAATGACTGTAACGTGAAAGGAAATTTTCTAGATTATACACTTTACTTATAAACTGAGAAATGTTTCTTAAATTCTTTTGCTAGCTTGTCTGTTTCAAAGTTGAAGTTGGTTACGTTGATATAAAATCTATTTCTTACGCTATCGTGTTAAAATAGTAATTGTAACGTAGATTCATAAATGCTCAGTGACTTACTTTACTTTTATTTACGTAGATGTTACACTTTTGCTTCGCTTAGTTTTTTATTGAGAGTTGTATGTGCATTGCTTGAAGTCTACCTCGATATCGATTGGCTGGGATGAGTTGACAAAACAACCAAGATTTTCATCATTTTTTGCAAGTGTAAAATGTTATATTATTTTATTTTCATGATAATGTACTCTGTTCCACATATCAGCACACTTCATGAATTTAGAAATTAATATGATACATGTATTTTCTTTTACACACTCTTGGGCCTATATAATTTATCAATGAATACATAGATATTTTTCATTCACTTTTTCATTCTTTAATAATGAGAACAATTATGTCAAAGATAACACGACTCATTTGGGGTGTAGAACAGTCAATTTTTTTTCAACTCTATAATGGTGCATTTATGGGCATATAGGCCTATGTTTCATTTTAGACCAAATTAATTTCAGCCCACCTATATGTCATGCACTTATACGAAGCATGGCGGTGTGACATTTCTTTTTTTTTTTAATGAGACATCAAACTTATAGATTTCCTATTCTTCACATCCAGTGAAAATATCGAATGCATATGAACGAACCTATTATAGATATTATACATGGTGTCCCGGCAGACAGAGTGCCACAAAACGGGTGCACGTCACGAGACCGACACCCACGAGTCATACAGCCCACAAGTTCAATTCATGCTTTATTTCATTTTTCGAAAAGAACATAAACATTTCACTTTCTTTGGTAACAGAGAATAAGGTTGCATAGTCAAGACAAAGTAAATTGAGAAAAATAAAATCGAGGAACCTTGGAATAAGAAATACGTTGTAATGAAACTTGACTGAAGTGATAAGGACGACATAATACGTAAGACATCGAAAAATGGAGGGACCCACTAAAAAGACAATGCTTGTAGAATGTGGGCCCCTCAAGTACAGAATGTCAATAGAAATTGAACGGATGCAAAAAGGGGAAGAAAGACTGGGAATAAAGTAAAAAAGAAAAAAGTCTGGAAGCCCTCTAGGAAGATAGAGTATCAAACAGACATACATACTCAGGCGAGTAAACAGAAAACGAAACTGGGACGGCGAAACTAATAAAGGGGGACTCATAGACAAGACAGAACGAGACAAGACAGAACGAGACAAGACTAATATAACAGGAAGACAATACAACGGACA
This sequence comes from Diadema setosum, assembly GCA_033980235.1. Lineage (NCBI taxonomy): Eukaryota > Metazoa > Echinodermata > Echinoidea > Diadematoida > Diadematidae > Diadema > Diadema setosum. The sequence continues at coordinate 25,337,996 of CM067077.1, read as the reverse complement.
GAAAGACAGAACAGATCCAGTGATCCTCGACAGAATTCATTGAAAAAAAAATGATGGGATGCGTGAAAAGGATACCATTATATAGAAAAGTATAGAGAAATAGATGCAGAAATAATATAAATGAAATCAAACCTATTCTGTAGGTGTCTCAGGACAAGAGAGACGAGAAAATACGGTATATCACTTGTAAGCCAAGTTCTTCGAAAAGGAATTGAAATAAGCCAACAGGCTAATTCAATTCTGTGGGATCATAAAATTGCAATAAAAAAAACTTTAATCTTCTTTTAAATGAATATATAGAGGGGGAATCTTTTATATCATTATTCAGGGAATTCCAGTAAGTTGGGCCAGTGTAAATAAGTGTGTTCTTAGCAAACATCGTTCGTAAAAGAGGTAAATGAAATTCATTGGAGCGTCGAGTGGGATACTCATGGAATGACTGATTTCTTTGAAACATAGAAGCAAAAATGGACGGGAGTGAGTCGTTGCTGTACATGTACATAAATTGCCCCAAATTATATAAAAACAAATCTTTAATTTTTAATAGCTTATTGGAGGAAAATAACAAATTTGAGTGGGAGGGTATGGAAGGATAACAGATGATACGGAGAGCTTTCTTTTGTAGAAGGAACACTCTATCCAGTAGATTCTGATGAGTGTTACCCCATACTAAAACACCATAATTAAGATAAGGCAATATCAATGAAGAATATAACATAAGTAATGATTTTTGTGGAATATACGAATTCATTCTATTTATAACGCCTATATTACGCGAGATTGTGTTGGATATATAATCAATATGTAACTTCCAGGAAAGTTTGTCGTCAACAATAATTCCAAGAAATTTAAGATGTGAAACTCTTTCTAACTGAATATCATTCAAAACTATAGCTGTACTCAGAGTATCAACAGTATTACTGAAAATCATGTATTTCGTTTTTTGGGCATTCAAGGATAGTTTGTTGGCTCTTACCCAATTACTCACTTTTTGTAATTCAGAATTAACTTTTTGAACAAGAAAATTAGCATCATTGTGGGCAAAAAATACATTAGTATCGTCAGCAAAATGAATGAAAGAAAGTACTTCAGATGCCTGACAAAAATCATTAATATAAGCAATAAATAACAGTGGTCCTAATAAACTTCCCTGCGGAACACCACAATTTACTTCTCTTATCACTGAACAATTATCTTTGATTATAACAAACTGTCTTCTATTTTCCAAATAACTCTTGAACCACTCCAAGGCCTTCCCACGTATTCCGTAATGTGATAACTTGTGGAGTAGAATATCGTGATCAACAGTGTCGAAGGCCTTGGAGAAGTCCAAGAAAATACTAATTAAATGAGAATGATTATCAATTGCGTGAGCCACTTTATCAATAAAATATAAAAGAGCATGAGTTGTATTATGCTTCTCTCGAAAACCGAATTGCGAATTAGTAAAAATATTATGCAACTTCAAAAAACCAATAGTTCTCTTATAAATGAGTTTCTCTAAAACTTTGGACAACGATGATAATAATGAAATTGGACGATAATTACTGACATCAGATTTATCACCCTTCTTAAATAATGGAATTACTTTGGCCAGTTTCATCTTGTCAGGAAACACACCGTTAGAAATTGACAAATTGAATATATGAACAAGTGGATCAACAACTGAAGATATAACACCTTTAAGAATGAAATTATCTATATCATCATACCCAGAACTCCTCTTGTTCTTAAGAGAAGATACAATATCAATAATCTCATGTCTATTAGTTGGAGTAAAATAAACAGAATTGGAATTGCGCTGGCCTAAATATTCAGTAAAATGATGCTCTGACGCAGGAATATTTTGGGCGTAACTTTCACCTATCTTTGAAAAGTAAGAATTGAAAGCATTTGCAATGTGAACAGGGTCACTGATGATTTCATCATTCAACTTAATGTTGTCGAAACCAGATTTTTTACTCGAGACATTCATAGCTTGCTTTAACACATTCCAAGTATTTTTCATATCAAACTTGTATCTTTGCAATTGCTTGAAATAGTATCTTTTCTTCTCAGAACGTAAAATCATAGTTAGAGTATTTTTATATAAAGTGTATTTACGTTTTGATCGCTCATTTTTTTTCCAATTTGTATCTATAATACAATCGATTTTTCCTGTTAATCGACCGAAGAATTGATTTTGTAATCCACGGCAACCTAGGTGTCTTTTTATAATCTGGTTTATTTTTTTTGTTTCGGAATTACATTATCCAAATGATAATTAAATGTTTCCATGAAATAATCAAAAGACAAATTAATATCATCACTTTCAAAAACTCTTGACCAATCAACAGTTTCGAGAACCGCATCAAGACTAGCTAGCTTTTCAGACGAGACTCTACGACTCAATAAAGGAGATGAAAAAAATTTAACATTATTAACTGAGGTTTTAAGCGCAAAATGAGTCATAATTGGATAATGGTCTGTCATATCTGAAAGAATTATATAAGAATTAATAAGGGGTAGGGTATTACAAAACATATTGTCGATCAGAGTAGCAGAGTGATCAGTGACACGCGTAGGTTTCGAAATAAGCGGAAGAAAAGAAGAGGACAAAAATGTTTGAAGAAACTCGTGTGCGGCAGTATCATTTTCCAACTTGAGTAAGTCAATATTGAAGTCGCCGAGGAAGAAACAATCCTTATCTTTAAAAACTGGGGATTTTATCAAATCTGAAAGGTAAGTTAAAAAATCCTTGATATTGGAGTTTGGAGGTCTGTACATAATGCCGACCACAATATTCCTAATTCCTGGGATGTAAATTTCTAAAAATAATGATTCAACAATATTATCCATTCTGGAAATATCATCATGAACAATACATTCAAAAGCGTTCGATATGTACAGTGCAACACCTCCACCACTCTTATCGGGCCTGTTATTAGCAAATATATTGTAGCCGTCAATGTTGAAAAAATTTTCAGTGTTGGAGTTTAACCAGGTTTCACTTAAACCAATAACTGAAAATGCCTGATTTGCATCAGTCTCTAAAAATAATTTTAACTCATCAAAATGCTTATTCAAACTCCTGATATTTAAATGCAACAAAGAAAATGTATCTTCAGAAAAACTTTCGTAAATATCTTTTCATTGATTCACAGTAATATATTTACACAACATATTTTCAGTTAACTCTCCACCAAAATCATAAGGCAATTCATTTACAGATGAATTTAAGTTTTCAGCGATAGCATTGTCATAAAAAATTGCTCGTGAATTAGAAACTCCACGAACCGGATCTGAATCTAACCTTATGTGCCTAAATAACTCAAAAAAGTCATTATTTGAAAGAGAACTAAACGGTGCATTCGGGAAATTAGCCATTATAAATGTGGAACATATCTATGAAAGTTTGTATTACCGATCGAGCCTCAATGACAGGAACGAGTGCATACTGCGAGAAAATAAGAAACCAACAGAGTGAGGTAGGACACTGGAGAAGCCGAAGAACATGGATTCTGTCAAAATCATAATGAGCAGAGGATCGCTGCGAAGAAGTCGAACAGGGAAGAAAAGAGAGCAGTACAAAGTAGACGAGAAAGTTCAGTAACAACGAAGAGAAACATGAAACACACATAACATGTAACGAGGACAAATTGGTTGTCTCCGAGGGCTTCCGAGACGATAACAATGGAATATATACAACACAGAAATCCGAGCGGAATTAGGAATGACATGCTAATAGTTTTTGACTGGCTCCCGCAATGTAGAGCTGGTGCGCTTTGAGCGCTCGAAAAGGTCCAATTGTGATGTAGTGGATGGATAAAAGAGAAAAAAGAATCACTATGCTGAAAATGATAACAGGATAGAAAAATACAACCTGTTTGACAGACAGACTAACGAGTACAACATCCTGATATTACAAATAAAATCAGTGTGACACATGACACGAAACGCTTATCAAACAAGGGCATTTGCCCATATTAATTAGATGCATTTAAATATGACATTGCGGGGGCCCATGGAGTTCCTATAATAAACCAGATCACTAATATGAACAGTATCACAAACCAAGGCCGTGTAAAAATAACCACTAAACGCATATGGAAAGCTGTGAGTGGTGCGATGTTCTAGCCAATCGGGTTGCAGGGACTCCCACTATGCATAATCAATATACAAGGAACACATATGGAAAGATTTGTAAGCATTACAGGGGTCGGTGACTGAGTGAACCAACTTCAAGTCACTGATGTCTTTCAACGTGGGCTCACTAGAATAAATCAATAGGTGACCGGACAAAAGCCAAACAAACAAAACACAGGCGTGATCGAGAAGGCTAAAAGTAGGGTAAAGCACTTAAGGTATTCAATAGTTTGTAAGACTGAAGAAAACATGAGTGCGCATAGTGATAACACATAATCAACAACTGATGTGTAACAAGAATAATCAGCTGTGGTGCTAAGAACGTAATAAACTATGATAGATTATGCATGACTCAGAGGAGAAGGAATCTGATGGAGCAGGGTTCACGACCACAGAAGACTGTACACTATCAAGCAGACAAAGAGTAATTTGAAATCATTTAAAGGATCAAATTGCCAATTCTAAAGAATTTGGTGGACTAAAAGTAGGCAGGAGCACCTGAGATATCCAACAGTTTGTTTGACTGAAGAGAACATGAATGCTCATGGTGATTACACAAATTGTCGGAAACTGATGAGAATAGTCAGCTCTGGGTGTTAAGTGCGTAAATTGACTATAATAGAGGTTATGCATACCCATAAGGAGACGGAATCTGGAACAGGGTTAACGACCACAACAACTTGTGTACAATATTATACAGGCAGGGAGTGATTTAAAAGCGCTTAAAAATCGGTTTGAAACTCCGTGGATGGTTGAAAAAAAACCACCCGGGAATCTGGAACAGAGGAATTTGATTTGTATAGTTTGATTGTGTCTATGCATGGAAAACATCGGTCACCTATTTGGTAGTTGTAACAATCAACTCGAGATTATGCACGAGTCCTCAACTACAAACACACTGGTTCAACAAACAAAATGAAAAGCACAATCATTTCAGAATACAAGGGGAAAGTGCTGACACGGTTGTTGGCTGTTTGAAACAAACTGTTCATTGAGGTCACTCAACCTCTATTATGTGTGGTACATTAAACAACAGCAGCTAGGAATGCATTGAACACCCGAAACGAAGTATAATTACATAATAGGACCTGCTCTTAAAGGGACGGCGCAACGTCAGCCGAGACTTGGCCTTTAACTTTTACAAGGATACCAGAAACCACCCTAGTTAAAGAACCAAAGAGCATCACTTAAGAGACTTTCTATCTTCATTCATTTTTTAAGAGTGAGAGAGAGAGAAAGAAAGAGAGAAAAGGAAAAGTCCCAACTGAATCAGCGCCATCCCTTCAAGGAGACGCCCCGAACAGTGCAGAATAATACCGGCAGTAACCATGGTAACATTAGTTCGAAAAATAACAGAATACAAATACGCAGAAAATTACCGAGTTCATGTTTTACATGTAGTTTTGAAGAAAAAAAATGCATCGTATACATAGCTTGTTGCGTCTTGAATGTCAAGGGAACCCATGAAGTTATCAGGATCAAAATTCATGGTATGGGTAAAGAGATACATGCACCTGATTAGATGAGACATACAGACTTATCTGAGAATGTGAAAAATTTCAGACAGAATCTCGTAAGGAACATTGGTGCTATGATACTTGCACCAGTCTAACATTAAATACACTTATTCGGGTCACTCAACTTGGGGTGAATAGATTAAATAACAGAGGGAATGCAAGGAGCATCCGAAATTCGAAACAAACAAACAAACAGGACTGACTCTTAAAGGGACACTCTGGGACATGCAGCAAAATGTTATGCATTTCTATATACAACAAACTTTCACCAAAAGGTCACAGAATCAGAATACTATAAAGTTGCGTTAAACAAATACATACTGCTACTGAACGTTTTCGACGTGCACTCTTCGGAGTAGAAACCGCACGTATGAAACAGGAAGCGCGAACATAACAAAATAAGCAAATCGAGTAAACCATTCAAGCGAAAAGTGCGTACGCTGATTGGCTAAAGTAAGATAGTCGGAATCAAAAGAGTGCCAATGTGCGTACAAACTCCTTTTGCCTGCATAGAATAGGACTGGTCAGCTGAATGAATGTAGCCTCAAGCATACGCAGGTGAGCGTCGCTCCGGGCTCTACTGACTATGCGAAACTGTGACGAGGTGTAATGGTCAGCGCATGCGCGACTCGTCAGTAAGTGCTGAGCGATAGCAGATGAAGGGTTGCCATCGGTGACTGCACTGTCAGCGGGGCGTTTACACTGGCGCGAAGGCTGTGCGCGATCAACTAGCTGCTTGTTACGTATGTGTGCTGGCACATGTTGTTTGATGCGGTCCGCAAGTCGCTGTGATGTGCGTCCTATGTACCGTGCTTCACAACGGCACTTAAATTCATAAACAACGTTATTCATTTGTGTGATAGGGATAGCATCCTTGCGTACTGCGGAGAGCATGCGTCGAGTTGTAAAGACCACTCGTGGTTCAACAGCATAGTAAGTTGAACAAACAGCCTGCTTAAGTTGCTGCTCAACTTACTATGCTGTTGAACCACGAGTGGTCTTTACAACTCGACGCATGCTCTCCGCAGTACGCAAGGATGCTATCCCTATCACACAAATGAATAACGTTGTTTATGAATTTAAGTGCCGTTGTGAAGCACGGTACATAGGACGCACATCACAGCGACTTGCGGACCGCATCAAACAACATGTGCCAGCACACATACGTAACAAGCAGCTAGTTGATCGCGCACAGCCTTCGCGCCAGTGTAAACGCCCCGCTGACAGTGCAGTCACCGCTGGCAACCCTTCATCTGCTATCGCTCAGCACTTACTGACGAGTCGCGCATGCGCTGACCATTACACCTCGTCACAGTTTCGCATAGTCAGTAGAGCCCGGAGCGACGCTCACCTGCGTATGCTTGAGGCTACATTCATTCAGCTGACCAGTCCTATTCTATGCAGGCAAAAGGAGTTTGTACGCACATTGGCACTCTTTTGATTCCGACTATCTTACTTTAGCCAATCAGCGTACGCACTTTTCGCTTGAATGGTTTACTCGATTTGCTTATTTTGTTATGTTCGCGCTTCCTGTTTCATACGTGCGGTTTCTACTCCGAAGAGTGCACGTCGAAAACGTTCAGTAGCAGTATGTATTTGTTTAACGCAATTTTGAAGTTTTGTACCACCAAGCATCTCTTTGAATACTATAAAGGGTCTCAAATATGATTGAGAACGTATTGACTGGCTACATGAAACAATCGAGTTTGGTCATACGGGAAGAAAAAAAGAAAAAGAAATTTCAACCCCAAACTACGAAAATGCTGCAAATTGGAAAAAACAAAAAACTAGAGAGCATTAACAAGGACTCAAACTTTTCAGCTATCCTCGAGTGAAATTTTCACGTCTTAGATATATAAACCGATATGACAGTTGTTCCTGTGACACTATAAATTTTCTCAATAAATTATCATTAATCAAAACAACTATTTCTGAAAAACATTTCTCTGACCTCCTATCTGTTGTGCATGAAGTCTTAAATGAGAAATTAAAAACGAAAAATCTGGAAAAAGTAAAATAAAGATAAGTTCTATTTTTTAATCGACATGCCAATACCTATAGACAGTTAAAGAGAGTGAGCCAAACTCGAAGAAATCAAAAGAAACAAACAATCAATTATTTACTAAGTGATTAAACGCCCTTATAACAATTATAATGGCTTTGCTCAATTCACAGGTGCATAAAAACCCTATACCAGAAATAGAGAGTGGAAAACGAAGAAAAGAGAAAAGAGGTACACCCGGGGTGTCATTCGTTTAACCGAGGTCTTTCGTTATGCTCTGGCTTAAAGAAAATGAAATATCTTATTTCTCCATACAATATTTCACTAAGTTTTGCCGGAGAGTAATGAAGGGAAATAAGACTTCTGTCCATGAAAAAAGCAAAGCTTTACATCAGTAAGAAGAAAAAAATAACTCATCACACCTGCCTTCGACAGTACAGTAAGTATGAAAGTTCATTTCTCCCTGCTCTCCACTTTCGTCATAACACTTACTGCTCGAAATTAGCAGCCCAACAACGTCAACAACAATTTATATCATATATAAGGAGAGGAAAGAAGCAATGCTTCTTGTTTGTCGGCGATTTTCATAAATGTTGTAATGCAGTATAATATTTTCTCTTACTAGAAAAACCGATAAAGCAAACAGAGCATGCGTTTATGCGACATTTTGTGAAAAAAACCAGTTTCACGCATAACGGAGTAAATATCGTGATTGAATCAGTGCAGTCATCAGAAATAATGCGAATGACCATAGTTAGCGTGATAAAGCAGGGTGTAAATCAAAATAAATAGAATAAAAAAAATGCAGCTACAAGTCTGTCAACATCCAAATCAGGGAGATCCCACACAGCAATCAGGGAGATAGCTGTGTGTTACATTGCAGTGTGTGAAAATAATTCCCAAATCAGGGAAATTCTAATATTCTCTTATTTAAACAATAAATATACAAATTGTGACATTTTCAGAGAGACTTCTGCAGAATGGGGGAGACTTGACATCTCTGCAGTTACGTAACGCGGTAGGCATGGTCATCGCTTACGGGGTAAAAAATTGTGTTTGACTCAAAACACCAATACTCTTGTCATACAATCGGTGATTTGACTATTGGGCATGCCGCCCAGACCTCCGTAACGCTTCTCAATATATCAATTTTATGAGGCTTACAAATTTAACATATTTCTGCCTCTATATATACACAAAACCCCCTCGATATAAGTAGAGGAACTATGGCAAATAGCACTAGGACCAGAGGAAAGCTTTGCGAGTTCAAAGTATGGTAGTGTAAGATGGAGAAATAGGGAGTTTATACCTTAAAACAGAATAAACCTCATGTAATTTATAAGTGTCTTTTGATTGACCAAGTTAAGAATTTATCCCCATCTCCTGCCCCAATTATACAGTCTAAATATACGACCAGTTCAATCCAAAACCCTATGTACACTTCCCAGCTTTATAGGCTCATGGCCTTTTATTAACAAGACCATCAAACCTCCAATGAAACTTCCATTCAGAACCCAACCATCTTTGTTATTACTTTGGTTAATCTCTACTCAATAGTTAATCCTTCCCTTTGTCCTCAATCAAGTTTAAGTAAATTCAGACTAACTGTGTTTACAATTCCCACCACCAGTCCCTTACACAGTACTGTTCAATGAACCTATAATCCCCACATCATAGACCCTCTCCTACTAATCTCTTAACTTCTATCCATGTCCCTATATATCTTATGCTTCTAGAGTTGAGGAATCAATCTTACTCCGGCCCCAACTCTTTTCTTATAAATACATTTCCACAATTTGAATTACTCTTGATTCCAAATGTCTTTTTGCATGTTGTTCATCAGCATTATTATTTACAAGTTTCTTGCATGGTGCATTTCGAAGACACCAACTCTGTATAATTTAGGTCATTTACTATAATTGCTTCTTTCTCCTTTCTCTGTCTCTTCCTCTTCTTGTGCCTTTTTATGATTATCTTGTTCAATTTTCAACATATTTGCTGTGCACAAGACTAGATGTATACTGTAACTGTGTTTACAATTCCCACCACCAGTCCCTTACACAGTACTGTTCAATGAACCTATAATCCCCACATCATAGACCCTCTCCTACTAATCTCTTAACTTCTATCCATGTCCCTATATATCTTATGCTTCTAGAGTTGAGGAATCAATCTTACTCCGGCCCCAACTCTTTTCTTATAAATACATTTCCACAATTTGAATTACTCTTGATTCCAAATGTCTTTTTGCATGTTGTTCATCAGCATTATTATTTACAAGTTTCTTGCATGGTGCATTTCGAAGACACCAACTCTGTATAATTTAGGTCATTTACTATAATTGCTTCTTTCTCCTTTCTCTGTCTCTTCCTCTTCTTGTGCCTTTTTATGATTATCTTGTTCAATTTTCAACATATTTGCTGTGCACAAGACTAGATGTATACAATCAGTGTATTCTTCTTGTTTGTAGTTTTGTCATTTATGTTATATGTGTTTTTTTTTAATGTACGGTAATATAATTTTTGTCAATTCTTGGACCTCTGATTCTTCGAGTTTTACATACAGTTTGTGGATTACTATGATAATTTCTTATTTTTCTATCCATTCTGTTTTCATTCTACATTTCATGTATATTGTTATGTCAGTATGTATTGGTTACCATGCAGTGTGTAGGCCATGCTGTTTCCCGCACACCTCTCAAGACAATGATATGCCCCCTGGAAAATAGGTTTCTTTGGTGATTTTTTGTGTGTTTTGTTTTGTTACCTCAACTACAAGATTTATGTACAAATCAATCTTTTTATAATTATTTAACTAATGTGTTAATGATTAATATGCTACTCAATTTGACTATGTTTTGTGTAGCAATTATCTTTATTATGTTTACATGTCAATAGTGTTTTCTTATATTTTTTTCTCTCCTTAAATGTATTAGATTTTTTTTTTCATTTGTCAATCGTTTGAACTTCTTAAATATTGCAGTATATAATTATGAAACGAGGACGTTTCTTTTTGAAAGATTTGACGAATGTAAGATGGAGAAATAGGGAGTTTATACCTTAAAACAGAATAAACCTCATGTAATTTATAAGTGTCTTTTGATTGACCAAGTTAAGAATTTATCCCCATCTCCTGCCCCAATTATACAGTCTAAATATACGACCAGTTCAATCCAAAACCCTATGTACACTTCCCAGCTTTATAGGCTCATGGCCTTTTATTAACAAGACCATCAAACCTCCAATGAAACTTCCATTCAGAACCCAACCATCTTTGTTATTACTTTGGTTAATCTCTACTCAATAGTTAATCCTTCCCTTTGTCCTCAATCAAGTTTAAGTAAATTCAGACTAACTGTGTTTACAATTCCCACCACCAGTCCCTTACACAGTACTGTTCAATGAACCTATAATCCCCACATCATAGACCCTCTCCTACTAATCTCTTAACTTCTATCCATGTCCCTATATATCTTATGCTTCTAGAGTTGAGGAATCAATCTTACTCCGGCCCCGACTCTGTTCGGTCATGTGCCAAGAAGGAGTGGAACAGTATTCTTTATATATACTACCGACAATATTCCCTTGTCAATATTATGCACCATTCTGGTATTCCTGATTATTATATCTAATAAACTAAACTGTATGTCTTGGAACCATCACCTTGTCTCCTGCATGGACTAATGTTCGATTGTGGCTTGACATCATATACTATAGTTAAGAGTGCACACCACGCTACCAACACCATAAAACCAGCACTCTTACAGTTTTCGATGGCGTGGGTTCGAATCCCACCGCTGCCACCACTGTAAGAGTGCTGGTTTTATGGTGTTGGTAGCGTGGTGTGCACTCTTAACTATAGTATATGATGTCAAGCCACAATCGAACATTAGTCCATGCAGGAGACAAGGTGATGGTTCCAAGACATACAGTTTAGTTTATTAGATATAATAATCAGGAATACCAGAATGGTGCATAATATTGACAAGGGAATATTGTCGGTAGTATCCCTTCGAGCAGAGGGCAGTCGATGAGCATTGACGATCGGGATGTTTCGTGCTTCCTCCGGACTTAGATTGAGAAAATGGCAAATCACCATCGCAACGACTTTGTAGATGTCTTCGTCTTTGCCGTCGGGCATCCCGTAGATGAGAAGTGTTGTGTTATGTGAGCGCACTACATTTATCACAAGTGTACGCATATTCCATGTATTCTATATTTGAGTGATACGGTCAGAGCAGCAGTCATTACATGACGCTAGTTTGTGATAGTGGATTAAAGTTGTTCATTTTATCGTTAAACAACTGAGTCCTCTGTTCATCATTGAATCCGGTCCACTATTACAACATGGTGGCAGCGGTGTTTTCTTTGGTGGAGTTCTAGAAGCATTAATTTTTCTTCTACGTTGCTTATCTTTGTTTCCATTTCGTCGTTGATTTTCGGGATCGTTTCCTTTTCTAGAGTAGTAATTTGACTTGCGTTGAAATTGACTGCTGATTCAATGTCTGCAACGAACCTTTTAGTTTCAGCAAGATCATGCTTAACAGCGCAGATTTCCGAAAGCACAGAGTCCATCTTGGCTGTCATTTGCAGTGATAGATTTGTAAACATCCCTTTAAGTTCATTGAAGATACCGGTGACAGAGGCAGGGACAGACTGTTCCCCCTGGTTGCCTGGGGCAGCGGGCGGAGTGACGGCCGTGGAGACATCAGGGGCCAGTTCAGGTGTAGACGGGGTTTCAGGTGCAGTCGTGTTTGATCCCGGGGGAGGTCCGGAGGTAGCGCCAGCCGACTGTTCTTGGACGAGAGGCGGCTGGTCCACAGACAAGTCCAAGGACTGCGATGGCTGCGGGTGACTAGAAGTGGCAGGATTTTTCGCAGGCATTTTTGGACGTTTAGAAGTACTTTGCTCTGGCTTTTTGTTGCTTTTAGCCACGTAGGTTTTCCTCAGATTGTACGTTTTGGTCCTACAGTCCTCAGACATGCTTAACTAGAGTCGAAGAGTGGAAGACTGGAAAAGTTACATAGTAACTTTGGCTGTGCAGATTCACTGGACTGTGGTGGGAGGCGGGAGCCAAGACAAAAACGCGTCCGTCTCCTACGATGACATTCTGTTATACAGCTCACAAGTCATCACAGCCCACGAGTCACACAGCTCACAAGTCATACAGCCCACAAGTTATACAGCCCACGAGTTTGACACTGAGTAAATAAAGCCCACGAGTTCGACATCAAGTAAAATAAGCCCAGGAGTTATACGGCTCACGAGACTGACACTACGCACAAAAGGCCCATGAGACCGAAAGTAAGCAAACAAAGCCCACAGACCGACACTACACTTAAAAGGTCCACGAGACCGACGTTACGCATACAAGGCTCACGAGAACGACATGACGCAAAAGAGGTTCACCAGACCGACACTAAGCAAAGAAGGCCCACGAGACAGACAGGATGAACAGCGCCACCTATAGACCAATAAATTGTATAGGGTGTCCTGATAATAGCATAGGAAGATGAGAGATGGAAAAGAAGAGTTGCCATCTCCGGCAGGGTGTTACCCCATCAGTTGCCCCCCCCCCCCCCTGAAATGATCAGGATCTTTAATTGTGTTTGCATGGGTGTGTCTTTGTGAAAAAAAAAATGAACAAAGTACAGTAAAAGTGTGTAACAGATCTTTCCACAACAGACCTGCGAGGGTGTTGATTTAGAATTTATTAAAAATAAAAAATAACGTAATCATCTATTAAGGTAGCGTTAGGGATTCGGAAAAAACCAGAGGCATTGATCCATGAAAACAGCTATTGTATTTCACGATAAAATGTACTGTGCGGAGGAGAATAACACAAGCCACAAAATTGAGGTGAATCCCTGCGATATAAAACGTTTTAATCAGTAGAATTACATTATAGTTACAGAGAAAATTACAAATAGATCTTACTGCAAAACGTCAAAGCAGGAGGGTAATATCTAAAACAGAATAAGCAACTAGTGAATCGGGAAAGAGAAGAGGTAAAATTTATATCTTGTCCATCTTCTAGCTAAAACTGGGAAAGCCTATTAAAAATAGCACGGTGGCATTATCAAAGCTCTAAAATTAATCCATACATCGTTATTGTCCTCTTTTAAATTCATTTGTGTTTTTTTTTTGTCTCTGTTTTTTTTTTTTTTTTTGGGGGGGGGGGATGAAGAATACTAATTCTTCATTTTTTTTTTTTGGGGGGGGGCATGAAGAATACATTTCAATTTTTCTACTTGATAACAATGTCGCTCCCTGACACACTTGCCCCCCCCCCCAAGTATGTAGAAATACATATTTGATGACGTTCATAATTATGTAGATGGTCACCATCTTTCAATTGGTAGCGTTACGAAATTACACACGCCAGTATGTTATTTTTCCGTTCATGGAACACCCTGTACAGGTGATTGACATGTAGATGACACTGTTTATCCTGTCGGTCTCGTGGGCCTTGTTTGCCTACTGTCGGTCTCGTGAGCTTTCTTTGCTTAGTGTCGGTCTCGTAAGCCTTTTTAGCTTCGTGTCGGTCTCGTGGGCCTTTTTTGCCTCCTGGCGGTCTCATGGGCTTTCTTTGCTTAGTGTCGGTCTCATGAGCCTTTATTCTTAGTGTCGGTCTCGTGGGCTATGTTTGTTTAGTGTCGGTCTCATGAGCCTTTTGTGCGTAGTGTCGAACTCATGGGCTGTATGACTCCTGAGCCGTATAACTCGTGGGCTGTATGACTCATGGACCTAATATTGATGTCGGTCTCGTGGACCGTATGACTCGTGGGTGTCGGTCTCGTGGGATGCCCCCTACAAAACTGTCTCTTATTTAAAAAGATATGGGCGACTGAATGAAGTCGTTACATTATTCAATAGAAAGAACACCTCAAATTTTATTTGACACAATGATAATCAATCTTCGTGCAGGCGCTTTGATCTCCATGAAAATTTGTGATTTACAAAATCTGTGATTTACAAAATCTGTAACTTTCCGCACTGATATCCTACTTGACTGAGCGATAGTGAAGCCGTAAAAACTGATAACGAATGCGTCAAAAAAAGCTACTGAAAACGGATAAAATGAATGAATACAAATGAATGCATTTTTGGTACCTTTTTGAGTGGCTCACAAACAGTAGTGATCAGTCTTTGTCATTGTTTTTTTTTTTCAGGAAATATGACTACAGAATCGAAACGCCTGCACGAAAATTGATGATTGTGGTTTCAAAATAGGAAGTGTTCTTCTATCAACTATAGGTTTCCCCGGCCAATTTCGCACTTTTGTCAGTCCAATTCCTAATTGCTGCATTCAATTTAGCAAAATATACCAAAGATGACATGTTCGGTATAGTTTAATTTTATGATCTCTTAATTCAAATTCATTTTGGAGCATTCAAATTACCTTTAGCCTCATTCTAAGTAACACTTTTTCTATTGAAATTCGTAAAACAAGCACCATTTGGTTATTCGTTCATTCAGTTTAGAATGATAGTCACGTGATCACGGACATGCTGCTCTCGTTCATTCCAATTCATTTTTGGGCAATCAATTTAACATCTTATGCAGTCAATTTAGCACGCATGTTTATGGTTTGTTTCTTTCTTTATTTTCTTAACATAGTTACTGTTTTCCAAGCGTCATTACATTTCATATTTTCGTACTCATTTCAGAGATTTTGGCAACATTTTTTTTTTCTTTAATGTGCTTAGTGACTCTTCAATTCCGAAGATAGTGCAACATGTGCATGGCCACAACATTCTTCCTTATCTCGCCGTTGTGCGCTCTATTCCTTGTGTCGGCCAGTTGTAGGAAGTTAAGGCTATGATCATTTAATATTCCTATAATTCGTCTTCTGTCCCCTTGAGAAATACGTCTGTATCTAGCTTGTGCCGTTATGACTGTAAGAAGATGAAGTTAAACTAGAGTATTGGTACATGTAGGCCTAAAATGTCATGTATGAAAGAAAAGGGGCGTTACGGAACAGCAAAGTTATATAATATGGTCAAAAATACGATACTTTTACTGCTTAACAGTGTGTGGATGAAACAATAAGTCACATAGAAATACGCTTTTAAATGTTATCACCTTTTCAAAAAAAAAAAAAAGAAGAAATGACATGACGTTAATTTCAATGACCATGTTAGGAATTTGACTGCCCATACGCGAAATTAAATGACTGAAATATCCCTTTCGCCAGTGCTGGCGAATTTGAATGACTGAAGAGCACGTGCCAATTTGAATGCCCGTTTTACGAATTCGAAAGGCACATGTGCAAATCTCATTGATCGGAATGCTAAATTGAACGAACAACTTGCAATTTTGAATGACCGAATGTGCAGTGATGAGGATTTTCGCTAAATTGAATGAACCTTTCATCAAATGGACTGACAAAAGGGCGAAATTGGCCGGTAAAACCTATACTAAATATAATCATTTCTTTCGTTAATTCATGCTTTTGCAATTAATAGTCAGTTTGTAGCACTCTTTTTGGCCACGCCGTATTCAAGCATAAATACTGAGTTGTCTCATATAACCAAACGAATACTGTAACCAATTCTTCCTTCATCCGATCACTGTACGAACCTGCCGACCCATTCGATCCAAGATCTTACACCGATCGAGTCATGTCGAGCTGGTCTAGGAAGTCTAGTAGAAATCGAGTATTGACCGTGTAGCGATCGTGTATTGATTGTGTGCATATCGGGATGTTCGAGTAGAGATCTGTGTGGCTGTCGTGGAGAGATTCTGGAGATGTCGAGAATGGTCGGATGCGGATCGTAAAAGATCGAATAGCGGTCGGGAAGGGATCGTGTTGAAGGACGATCGAGCATTTGGTCGGGATTGCTCTGGCAAAAATAGGTGATCGGGATTGATCTCGCTTGATCGAGTTGATCTGATCGGCAGTGGGAACGGGGTATAATGGTACGTTCCCACTGCCGATCAGATCAACTCGATCAATCCCGATCAAGCTTTTTTAGCCTGGTCGGGCTCGCTCGGCATTGGTATTCGGGGTCGATCTACCTTGATCGGCATCGCTCCTGCTTCCTTCACGATAATTTTGGACATGTCCAAAATATTCGAGTAGGAAGCCCGAACACCAAAAGCTCGGGTAGTGATCGAGATGAGATCGTGCTTATCGGGAATCGGTCGTATAGAAATCTAGTGTGGTCGGGACGGATTTTTCCCCGAGCTCAGTTCCCGATCATCTCGAGTTATACTCGAATGCTACACGATTGATTTCAGATCATCTCGATCCAGGATTCATTAGTTTCATGAATAACTCGACCGCTACACGACCGATACAGGACTGCTATCGACTGATACTCGACTAAACTCGATCATGCTTCGACCGGCACTCGATCAAATACCGAGCACTTTTTGACAGTGGTTGCAGCAGGTGCAGACGTACTTTCTTAGCACTCATTTATTGTTCAGGTATTAAGAAAAAACATATACAGTCCTTGGTCACGTTAAAAAGTTAAATGTCGTCAGTTTCTTCATCCACTCCTGGCCCACTGAAGAAAAAAAAAAAGGGCCACGAAGAGAGGGAAAAGAGAACAAACCCTAAACAGCAGACATGACAGAATTAGACTCTCCAGACAAAAATACCAGAAGTAAGAAAAGAAACACAACTGAAACTGAGGGAAAAAAAATCGGTATTCTGGTAATATGACTGTAACGTGAAAGGAAATTTTCTAGATTATATACTTTACTTATAAACTGAGAAATGTTTCTTGAATTCTTTTGCTAGCTTGTCTGTTTCAAAGTTGAAGTTGGTTACGTTGACATAAAATCAATTTCTTAGCTGAAGTGTTAAAACAGTAGTTGTAACGTAGATTCATAATAAATGCTCAGTGACTTACTTTACTTTTATTTACGTAGATGTTACACTTTTGCTTCGCTTAATAAGGGTTTTTTTTTTTTAATTGAGAGTTGAATGTACATTGCTTGAAGTCCACCTCTATATCGATTGGCTGGGATGAGTTGACAAAAAAAAATAAACAACCAAGATTTTCATCATTTTTTTGCTAGTGTAAAATGTTATTTCATTTTCATGATAATGTACTCTGTTCCATATATCAGCACACTTCATGAATTTAGAAATTAATATGATACATGTATTTTGTTTTACACACATTTGGGCCTATATAATTTATCAATGAATACATATATATTTTTCATTCACTTTTTTCATTCTTTAATAATGAGAACAATAATGACAAAGATAACACGACTCATTTGGGGTGTAGAACAGTCAATTTTTTTCAACTCTATATAATGGTGCATTTATGGGCATATAGGCCTATGTTTCATTTTAGACCAAATTTATTTCAGCCCACCTATATGTCCTGCACTTATACGAAGCGTGGCGGTGTGACATTTCTTTTGTTTTTAATGAGACATCAAACTTAGATTTGCTATTCTTCACATCCAGTGAAAATATCGAATGCATATGAATGACACAATGATAATCAATCTTCGTGCAGGCGCTTTGATCTCCATGAAAATTTATGATTTACAAAATCTGTAACTTTCCGCACTGATATCCTACTTGACTGAGCGATAGTGAAGCCGTAAAAACTTGTAACGAATGCGTCAAAAATAGCTACTGAAAACGGATAAAATGAATGAATACAAATGAATGCATTTTTGGTACCTTTTTGAGTGGCTCACAAACAGTAGTGATCAGTCTTTGTCATCGTTTTTTTTTTTTCAGGAAATATGGCTACAGAATCGAAACGCCTGCACGAGAATTGATGATTGTGGTTTCAAAATAGGAAGTGTTCTTCTATCAACTATAGGTTTTCCCGGCCAATTTTGCACTTTTGTCAGTCCAATTCCTAATTGCTGTATTCAATTTAGCAAAATATACCACAGATGACATGTTCGGTATAGTTTAATTTTATGATCTCTTCATTCAAATTCATTTTGGAGCATTCAAATTACCTTTAGCCTCATTCTAAGTAACACTTTTTGTATTGAAGTTCGTAACACAAGCACCATTTGGTTATTCGTTTAACACTTTTTCTATTGAAATTCGTAAAACAAGCACCATTTGGTTATTCGTTCATTCAGTTTAGAATGATAGTCACGTAATCACGGACATGCTGCTCTCGTGCATTCCAATTCATTTTTGGGCGATCAATTTAACATCTTTTGCAGTCAATTTAGCACGCATGTTTATGGTTTGCTTCTTTCTTTATTTTCTTAACATAGCTATTGTTTTCCAAGCGTCATTACATTTCATATTTTCGTACTCATTTCAGAGATTTTGGCAACATTTTTGTTTTCTTTAATGTGCTTAGTGACTCTTCAGTTCCGAAGATAGTGCAACATGTGCATGGCCACAACTTATCTCGCCGTTGTGCGCTTTATTCCTTGTGTCGGCCAGTTGTGGGAAGTCAAGGTTATGATCATTAATATTCATATAATTCTTTTTCCGTCCCCTTGAGATATACGTCTGTATCTAACTTGTGCCGTGACTGTAAGAAGATGAAGTTAAACTAGAGTATTGGTACATGTTGGCCTAAAATGTCATGTATGAAAGAAAAGGGGCGTTACAGAACAGCAAAGTTATAATTTGGTCAAAAATACGATACTTTTACTGCTTAACAGTGTGTGGATGAAACAATAAGTCACATAGAAATACGCTTTTAAATGTTATCACCTTTTCAAAAAAAAAAATGACATGACGTTTATTTCAATGAACATGTTAGGAATTTGACTGCCCATACGCGAAATTGAATGACTGAAATATCCCTTTCGCCAGTGCTGGCGAATTTGAATGACTGAAGAGCACATGCCAATTTGAATGCCCGTTTTACGAATTCGAAAGGCACATGTGCAAACCTCATTGATCGGAATGCTAAATTGAACGAACAACTTGCAATTTTGAATGACGAATGTGCAGTAATGAGGATTTTCGCTAAATTGAATGAACCTTTCATCAAATGGACTGACAAAAGGGCGAAATTGGCCGGTAAAACCTACACTAAAGATAATCATTTCTTTCGTTCATTCATGCTTTTGCAATCAATAGTCAGTTTGTAGCACTCTTTTTGGCCACGCCGTATTCAAGCATAAATACTGAGTTGTCTCATATAACCAAACGAATACTGTAACCAATTCTTCCTTCACCCGATCACTGTACGAACCTGTCGACCCGTTCGATGCAAGATCTTACACAGATCGAGTCATGTCGAGCTGGTCTAGGAAGTCTAGTAGAAATCGAGTATTGACCGTGTAGCGATCGTGTATTGATTGTGTGTATATCGGGATGTTCGAGTAGAGATCTGTGTGGCAGTCGAGGAGAGATTCTGGAGATGTCGAGAATGGTCGGATGCGGATCGTTAAAGATCGAATAGCGGTCGGGAAGGGATCGTGTTGAAGGACGATCGAGCATTTGGTCGGGATTGCTCTGGCAAAAATAGGTGATCGGGATTTATCTCGCTTGATCGAGTTGATCTGATCGGCAGTGGGAACGGGGTATAAGTCTGCCTCCTTCAATAGACTGAAGATTCTTGCAGACTGTGCTATTTACATTATAATACAATGTATTTACAGATATTTACAAGCACTTGACGAAAATAACTAGCCACTGTGATCAACCGTTAGACGGTTTCGAAATGATCCCACAGATGGCGCTGAAACAATTTCTGACGACAGGGAATTCCAGTTCCTAAAGGGGGTATCTCACTGAGTGGCGAGCGTGTGCGAACGTAGCGAATGTGGGATTTCGCCAGGGTTCGTAAAGGTTTGCAAAAGTTTCATTAACAGTCGCAAGAAAGTTCGCAAACGGTTTTTATTGTCGCAAACAGTTTTTCTTGTCGCAAAGAAATTTTGAACATGTTCAAAATTTCTTTGCGGACCTTTGCGAATTTGTATTTTCGCTAACAGTTGCAAACATTCGCAAAACACTTGTAAGAATTCGCAAACGGTCGTAATACGGTGTCGCTAACATTTTTATTTGATTCGCCACTGCTAGCGAACAAGTAACCATATGGTTGCTATATAAAAGCTTCTGAAACAGACATGGTTCCACTCTAAGAAACTTCTTGAAGCTCTTGACATCTCCATCATGTAATTGCTGCAAGTCTGTCCTCTGCAACCACTCTCTGACCCAAACAGTCTTTCTTATCTTCTTCCTTTCTTGTTTTTCTCTATTTTATTTCTCTTATGCTGCACAATAGCTGTAGCAGCAGCCTGACAAAGCAGCTCTTCAAGGATAGCAACACGTTGAGCCTCTTCTTGGCAGAAATTTATTTCCATATACTGGAAATCCATCTTGAACGGTTGTCACAAGAGCTCTGAAATCAGTGGAAGGTTTTACGTTCGTGTTATGGGTCTGACTCAAAGAGATTATACCATCTCTTTGGTCTGACTATACATAATCGCCTGGTACTTTTCTAGGTTCAAGAACATTCGCAAAATTGTCGCAAAGGATCTGCAAACAGTTGCTAATATTTGCAAAACTGTCGCTAACATTTGCAAAACTGTCGCTAACATTTGCAAAATTGTCGCTAACATTTGCTAACATCGCTAATAGTCGCCATCTGTGTTTCGCAAACACTTTCGCAAACGTTCGCTCAAGTGTTGCTAATTGTCGCTAAACATCGCTAAAAGTCGCTAACTGTCGCTAATGGCAGAAGCGAACCTTGATTTTTCGCAAACGTTCGTCAGAAAAGTTGGCGAATCTCAAATTCGCTACGTTCGCAAACGTTCGCGCCGCTCAGTGAGATACCAGCTTTACAGTTCTTGGAAAGAACGAATGGCGATGCGATTCAGTTCTCGAGTATGGTATCTGATAGGAGTGTGGTTGCGAGGCTCTCGTCAACTGAGTAGCCTGTTTAATGATATAGATTGCTCTGGTAAAAGAAATAGGTGATCGGGATTGATCTCGCTTGATCGAGTTGATCTGATCGGCAGTGGGAACGGGATATCAGTGTCACATGTTTCTTATCGTATCCGGGCAATTACCCCCAGAGGGCAATTACCCCCCGGCTAAATACTGGTTAGTGGTAAGCTTAGAGTAAAGATTAGGGTTAGGGTTAGGGTTAGGGTTAGGAGTTTGAGTTAGGGATAGGATTAGGTTCAGGATTAGGATTAGGATTAGGGCCAGGGGAAGGGTGCGGGGTAATTGCCCAGGGGGTAATTGCCCTAGACCCGTTTCTTATAATCATCTTATAGGTCAGAACCAGGTGCGAGCATGGTTAGCAGCAATAAAGGCAGGCCGACATGCATCACATAGGGTTTTTACCAAAGAGTATAGAAGCTACGCTAAGAGGGCGTACTCTCGCGATTTCGCACGCAAACGGGTGTAGTACACCATGGAGCCCCAAATGGAGCCCAACGGCGGCCATTTTAGTAATAATACCGCGAGCTTCATAACACGTGAGCCTATGGAGCGAACCCTACCTTCCTTTCATTTTCTTCATTTTAAGGAAACACACAGCGGTAGAATTGTGTTTCAGACCTCAAAATATCAGCAGAAGCATATTCTCTGTCGATACGTTAAAAAAAAATTGAAGAAATTTCATTACTTTTCAATCTGTAGTCCTTCAAAGATTGTATTTGAGCTGACAAACGCCGTCTATCTCCTTTTCTCTCGGGCTATACTTTAGCTCAAACTTTGTGGGACTGCATATTGGAAAATAAATGACATTTCTTCAATTGCATTTCATGGTTAGACAGGAATGATACTTCTGTTTGACAAAACGAAGTCCTGATTACATTTCTTCCCCTGTATGCCCCCTAAAAAGGGGGAAAACGAAAGGCAGACATAAATCACTACATAGTAACTGTATAATCAGGGTTACGATCACGTAATTTACGCCCTCTATCGGTCTGCCAGCTAATGGCGTCCGTATTTCGCCCATGAGCGTACTACGCCAAATCGCGGGAGTATGCCCTCTTAGCGTAGCTTATACTCTTTGGTTTTTACAATATGCCAGTTTCCATGGCGGCTTGTGAATAGCTATGACATCACACATTTGTACAATGTACATGTGCACAATACAGGGAATACAACTGTAGTCGGTAGTTCATGTACTGCACAGTGTAATCATCAATAGGCTGGGGATTCCCACGACGACACCCATCGCTGACGATCTATATCATGTTGTTATTATTTTTCATATCCAGCTAGCGGTGCGCTGCACGCACGGCGCGCGCATGGGATGCGTGCGACTCTTTTGGTTGTACACTAACTTGAATGGCTGTAGGCAATCAGTACGTACGTACGCACGCATGTACTGCGTGCGCTTCTACAGCTACCACGAATTTGCGGCTGCAGCGTAAGACTAGCTGTGAAGCGATCTTGCCACTAAAAGAAAAGAAAAAAAAAAACAATCTTTACAGAGATCAGTTGCTCTATCGCCAAACATCGCCGTATCGTATGCAATCCCATAGGATTTTGACCTCCGCTAAGATATTTTGTTTAATGTATGATTTTATAGATTTTTGTCAAAATCTATACAAACAACATAACGATTTACGGGTAAAAAAAATGACCAAGGAATTACAAGGGAAAGAAAAAAGGGGCAGAATAAGACATTGACAATATGCACTATAAATCAAAAATTAAAAGACTCTTTACATAAGTGAAGAACTAAGATTCAAGGGGACAGTCATGCTATAAAGAGGACTACTTTCGGGGGGAACCCCGGGGTCAGGAATCTCTACAGTAGCAGTCACATACTCGTAGCATGATTGAAACAATGACCGTTGAGCGCAGTTGGCCAAAAGAGCAACCCGTCATGTAGTACGCAGAACGAAATTTGTACACACACAAGACACAGATACACACAAGCACAAAACACACACACACACACACACACACACACACGCAATCACGCACATAAAGACATTGCACATGAGAAGTAGACTGTACAAATAATGAATTAGAAAAGCACTCTGAGAGCGCAGACCTCCGCCAAGCAGTTACTTTCTACCGATGATCTTGCTCTTCCCAAAGAGATTTTTCTCCTCTCCACCAAGCTCTTTGGGCTCTTCCATAGAGATCTGTGATTTCCATCCATGCTGTAAATCGCCCGATTTCCCAAAATAGAAGCCTTCGTTAAGTCATAAACCTTCAGCTGCACGGCGCGCCTCGCCCTAGCAGAAAGTGGAGCACGCACTTTAGTGCGCGCATGAAAACCTTAAGAACGCGCAGCTTTAACTTCCAAGTTCATTGACCCTACCCGCCAAAATATCAAAAATCCTTCATAAATTCCCCAAAAAGTTATCAGATCACTGCCAAAATTTAATCATCTGTTACTTGTATCATTCTAAACCTTTCCTGCAAGTTTCATCCAAATCCGTCTACTACTTTTTGAGTTATTTTGCACACGGACAAACTAACTAACTAACGAACGAACAAACCAACGGTAACGAAAACATAACCTCCTCCCTTGGCGGAGGTAAAAGAAATACCTATACTGTGTATGGTAGGTCCCTACACATGTGCAATTACGAAATAACAAAAAAGAGTGTGCAGGGGTTTCAATACAATATGCAATATTTCAAACTGAGAAATTTGCAGTAAGTAAAATTTAAGATAAATGGCTTAGATTCTTACTTCAATTTGAAAGAGAGAAAAAACTCACATTGGATCAAAGAGATTTTACCCAGGGGAGGAGAAAAATCTCTTTGCATTGGATCAAGTGTTTAAACGCTATTTCTTGATATGAGCAGTTTGCGTCTTTTCTTGGATATCAAAATTCAATTTTCTTTTCATTTGTTTCTTCACAAAAGATTTGAAAAGTATAACGGTGTGGACCTATAAGCGTTCAACTTGCAATTCTATGAATATGATAACTTAACATCGAAAATCAAAATTGAACAAATTTTTCTCTACTGATTCCAGGAAAGTTTTTTTTTTCAAAATATTGGTACGTTGATATTGAAGTCACATTTGGATCATGGCACAATAGGTTAATCATATTTAGTTGCCTCTTTTTTTTTTCTTTCTTTTTTACCACACAAAGTGCAAGAAAGCGAATTTTTATTTTACGTCTGAAAAGAAAGTAATTCAATGCAATCGCTCTATAAAAAACACACAAAAAAATCTTAAAGTAAAATGGCTACAATTTCGTATCGTTATAGTAGCCTATCAGTATCTCCCCCTCCCCCGAAAAAAAAAAAAAGGAAGGAAGGTAGCATTGTGAAACTTTTCCAAAACAGTGGTGACTGGAACAGGAACCTTGACATTCCAATATGCGTTCTTCTTGTCGAGACATTATAGCATTGTATACATTCATGGGAACCATATTCACATTCTGCTGGACTATGATTTCGTGCACATTCACAATACCAACATTAAAATTCTGCATTGGTACTCTGCAGGAATATCTCATTCTTTATCCCCCCCCCCAAAAAAAAAAAAAAAAAAAGAAGAAGAAGAAGAAGAAGAAGAAGAAGAAGAAGAAGAAGAAACCATTCTATCACATGATTGTCATAATTCAATACCGGCTCTTCTAAAATTCTATGGCCGGGAAGAGGTTGACTAAATAAATTAGAGAAAGTATATCTTATTACACCAAGATTCATACAGGAAAATATTTTTGACTTTGAAAGAATTAATTTGCACAGGGGTTCTGATTTTCGCCTTTCAGCAAAAATGTAAAGGAGGTTATGTTTTATGTAATTATCACTTCATGAGAAAATGTATACATGATTGCCACATTTGGCGTAGCTTGTAAAACTGATATGAAGACGAAAAGATCAGTCCAGCCAGATCTTCAGCCAGACCCGCATAGTTTGATTTGAGTCTGAAAGAATAATTGCATATGAACATTGCTCGATTTCTCAAGATTTTATGAACACTATAGGTAGGACCTACCTCACATAATGGTAAAGTTGTGAGCCCATGAAGCCATTTTGTTTGTGAACTGTTTTGTGTAAATTATATGCCGGGGGCCTATAACTTCACAATTTCATTAACTTGCCTCATTCTCATCAGATTTTGATCAAATTTTGTCTGTTGTGCTTTGAAAGCTTTACTCATTATTTTCACACTATACTTTTAAGTATCTGACATGGCCACTGATGGTGCATGCACAAAGCATGGACCCTACTCCCTACCACAATAACAAGCCAGTTTCTCCTTACCACGCAATAGTCTTCTTCTGCAGCCGCCATTCGGGAGTAATAGTAGTAGTTGGCCTAAGAGACGGTCATGCGAATGACGGAAGACACCATCATGCGCTGGCGCACAGACACCACCACTGTACATTCGAACTTCTGTGACACACCAAGGATATTACAACATGTATTTCATTTTTCTTGACGGTATTCTCGTCCCTGCCTTCGTCATTATGGCTCTCGAAGGTAAGTAATGCAAAGAATGTACATTTTACCGTCGTATCAATAATTTTTTTGCGTGAATTTGAATCACGTCGGATAGTCAGAAGCCTGAACAGAAAAGATGCGGATCCTTTACAAATGGCGACGCTTACGACCACGTGGTGCGAGTAGTGTGTTTGGGCGTATATGTATGTACACCGGCGTTGCCAGGTCCCAACAAAACAAGATCACCAAAAAGCATGTGAAAAATCAACAGAAGTCCATAAAAAAATCACCAAATTTGTAGTTTCAAAAGTGTAGTTTCGGCTTCAATTTCAAGACAACTGATGTCAATAAACTTGCAATATTGCCCATAATATTGCATTGCGCGAGTCTCGCACCATAGCAATACACATACTTAAAACATAATTATGCAAAATGCGTACGAAATATTTTATCTATTTATTAAATACTCAGTGTGAGTGACAAAAGATGCACATATTATTGTTTCGACAGGAAATGGTATTGCAATGTGGTATGAGTACTTGGTCGCGATATCATGGGAGAACTTTGAGCAAAATGCATTTTCGTTTTCATTTATTTTGATTATTTGTCATTGGTCTCAAAATCACCAAAAAATCACTACAAATCACAAAATTTTGATTTGCTTACCAGGCTAAAATTTTGTCACTGAACGATTAAAAAAATCACCAAATTTCACCCTTTCTGGTTACCGAAATCACCATCTAGCAACGCTGACGTAATACGTACTGAACATATAGCAGAGATGTCTTTGCACCTCAAGTAGTCAAAGACCTGCTTTTATTTCCTCTCGCCTCCCTGTTTTACTGTACAGTAAGTAGTACAGTGCATTCCACCTCTGTGCATGTACCATGCAGTATTTTAGCCCGACCAGACGCCGTGCGAAGCATCGTCTGTCGCGACACAGCGACTGGGCTGTGTATAGTCAGCAGTATAATTATGTGACATACATGTATTACTATACTGTAGCAGGGATCAGGAGGTGTCGACCTTCCCCAGCCACTGCGTCAGCGCATCCATCCAATGACAATAGGTGAAACAGCACACGACGCCTTTTATCACGATCATGTAATCTGTGATCTCATTGGTTAATCATTATCGATCGCTCTGTACACAGAGAACTATTTGGGTATTTCCCATGTTCGGTGATGACGTCTCGTTTTAGGGCTCATCACGGGTAAATCTTTCCTTTCTTTTCTTTGGCCGAATTGTTGGTACTGCTTGTGTGTTTAATTTCATTATCGCATAGTGTATGTGTCATATGCCTTTTTATGTTAAAATGTCATTATCTCATACATGGGGTATTGAAAGTTTGCTTGGTTTGGCTTGATTTATTGTCTTTTTTTCTATTTAGGCAACTAACAGTTACATGTTTTGATAAATCAAAACAAAATCACATTATTTACACACAATTGGCAACAATTTGAAAAAGACAAGAGAAACATTTGGAATAATCATACACATAACAACTCTTAACCTATGGAGACACCAGGGTAACTACCTTCCATGGTGACTAGATAACACATAATTATTATTTAACCTCATATGATTTTTTTTATGAACATGACATACACTGCATGTAATACACTTTGAGTGCACTGATAGAGAGGTAGTACAACACTGACCACCAATAGAGTTTATCTACATGTATCAAAAATCAAACCTCCATTTTTTAAAATGAATGGGGAGCTTATTCCTTTTCTTAGTCAAATGGTATTCTATTTCTTTTTTTTGCTTTTGAACAAATGATTATAATGCATTTATATTTGGAATGTTGTTTCTAAATTTACAAATGAATATAAAATATTTTACCATAAGGATTAAATACGTTACGAATTTGTCAGATAATACACCAAACAACTTATTAGAATTAGTAAAATTAAAATTAGAATCATGCTTCTGCACTAATATACCTCGTAAAAATTCCAAAATTGGAGTGACCTTCTCACATTCACAAAATAAATGAATTATTGTCTCTTCAAATTTGTCACAAAAAGAACAATTTGGAGAATCTCTTCTTTCAATCTTATACAAAAATTTGTTTAGGGCTATTTTATGAAAAATCTTAAAATTAAACGAGCGTAGTTTAGTATCAATAGTGCATGTAAATTTGTAACATGTACTTTTTCCCAATCCAGATTGACCGGCACTTATAAAACCTTGTTATCCCAATATTCATAACGCTTGTTGGGAACTTGTTTGGAGTTCAGCAAGTTATATGCAAGACTGAGTATTTTCTTTGAACTCTTCAACTTAACAATGAGAGCCTCATGAACATCAACATCTTGCATATTGGGTTTTTCCAGCCAGTCATTTGGAATATTCTTTATTAAAAAAATTATACTTTCTTCTGTATGACTGAGGGATATCAAAAATCAAGGACTGATTCTTCAAATAATTTATGGCCAGGAAAGGGAGGATTTAGCAAGTCAGAGATTACAGATACATTCTTTATATTCCACAACTCATAATAAAAATACTTCTTAGATTTTGAATGTATCAATCGATTAAACCACAATGACTGACATGCACCAATTTCTGAGAATTTGCATTGAAATTGCTCTACAAGGAATCGCAAGGAATCTGCTAGCTGTGTATTACCTAAAGAGTTTAAGATTTTTTCAGGTGCGTATGATTTCCAAAGAATATTAGGGTCTATATGATATTTTTTCCAAGGCTGATAATTCAATTGATTTCCAAACAGATTCAAAGCTATCATCAAGTAAATATTTCATGTCATTTTTTGAGCAAGAGCAAAAGCGTAAGGTTGATTTATTGTCTTATTTAACGATGTGTATAACATAACTGATATACAGAACTGAAAGGCAACTCCCCTAATCAAAAAAATGTCACTTAAAAAAAAGTTGAAGCAAACTCATTTGGCAGGGGCATTGCTACACTTATTGACTATACCTTCTGTGTGAAAATGAGAGTGATCTTTATAGTAATGTACGAGTGACCTTAACATTCACGACAGTGGTCACTTGTAAAAAGTCACAAAAGCTAGCTATGTTTGTGGGGTATGTGAAACATGCTGTTTCTGGTGAACGTTTCAGAGGCGTTGTTATTCGATCGTCTATTGTGCCACCTTCCCCCCCCCCCCACCTTGATATCAATCATTTTAGTAAACTAAATGGATTTTGCAGTTCAATGGGGTTGACCATAGCCGTTTTCCTCTAAAATTGTGCTCAACCAAACATAAAAACATGAAAAATGTCGCAATAGATGTGAATTGCTCAAATCAAAGGATAGATGATAAAACAACGACATAACTCAATCATACAATTCAATTCAATTCAATTCAAATGATTTTATTTCCATATAAAGTAATACAAAGTAATATACCTGACGCTTACATGATTGAGCACATAAGTTTTAACAAAACATGAATACAATATTATAATGATATCAACTTTTGTTTGGATAAATAAACAATAAGCAATACAATCTTAATTTGTAACTCTACGTGGAAAAGAGGAATTCACAAGAAAAGCATAGCTTCTAAAATTTGTGGAATTTGTGAATTACTCTAGAAGGTGAGGGCATCTCAAGATCCGTCAATTTCCATGTATATGGAAATTTTGATATGTCCTTACGTCAGGCGAAATAATCAGAAAATTAAAAAAAGGACTATGACAAGGACAAGAAGGAAAGCAGGGACGGAACAGACAGGAAATAAAACTAAAGTTTACAATACAATACACAAGAAACAGAATACTTCACAGACCCCCCCCCCCATAATAGTTTTATTGTTACTTTTAAAACGTAGCCATTTGCCTTTGATCTGTGCTCACCCATGCACGATTCAGGAAATCATATCATTCTCATTTTAGTCCATGGGCCAGGCCAGATATTGGTACCACCTGAGGTGGCAAAACCTTTTTGGTGTCATTTTGTTTGTCGGGCATAGATATGCTTATCAAGCTATGATAGCATTTCCAAATGAGTAGCTTTGTCCTAATAAATGAATTTTTAACCCGTTTGGTTTCGCTGTTATATCCCTTTACTTCTGAATCGAAACTAACCGCTATAGAAAGAAGAGCACTGTCTTCTGTATGTCCACAGGTGTTCTGTTGTAAACGCGGTGCGCTTAGTCTTTATTCAAGGCAGCGAAGGGAATATCCAAGAGTTATGATGTCCACAGCGCTTAGTCTTTATTCAAGACAGCGAAGGGAATATCCAAAACTAATGATACAGTGTATATCCCTTTATCTAAAAAGCAAAAACAAAAACAACAACAACAACAATTCCTAGTGGAAATTTTCAAAGGTCACACTCTGCCTGTCTTTGGTCAAAGAGCGTCAAAAATATTTGGCATTGGTCGGGTTGATGGCTGAAATCTATGACCAAGCTACTACTCTGGAAATGCTATTATACTTTTATAGCAAAATAATATTAATTAGATATATGCCATTTCAAAATGCACAACTAGAACTTGCCACCTCAGGTGATACCAGTAACCCATTTTTCGGGTCTTGGCCCATGGACTAACTGTGTGACAATTGTTTCCGTGTCTGTGTGTGTGTGTGTGTGTGTGTGTGTGTGTGTTTGTCTGATTAACAACAATATCAGTTCTGGTAAACACTGCAAAAAAAAAAACACAATGTGCCGTTATCATATCTAAAGTTACTAATAAAAGGAATCATCTATACTGTTTTTATACTACCCTCTCAACAAATACATCAGTTTTAAACAAAAATCACTCTGCTCATTTACAATAGTATCTATTATTACGTATTGTAGTGTACCGGTTCATTGTTTGATGGAAATAAAGCTACATTGGAGTGGCATTAGTGTTTTCACCTCAGCGTTTTCACCGGAAAATGATGAATAATCAAAAATACGGCAAAATCCACGAGGAATTGCTTTTTTGTTTGTTTTTTAGATAAAGGGATATACACTGTATCATAGGCTTTGGATATTCTCTTCGCCGTCTTGAATGAAGACTAAACGCACCGCGTTTAGCTCTGGACAGCATCACCCTTTGGATATTCCCTTCGCCGCCTTTAAAGGGGAAGGCTAGTAACTGATCAGTGGGAATCAGTGGAAATGCTGGGAGATGATTGTTCCAATCCTTATGGGATTCATTCAAGAGTACATTATCATATCTATTGTTGTGTGAAAACTATTTGCTTCAGAATGGTCTCATATTCAAGTAATGTGCAGTTTAATGTTTCCAGGTAAGCGTCCCTGGTCAGTGACGGGGCATTAATCTGCACAGTACTTGAATATGAGACCGTTCTGAAGCAAATGATTTTCACACAACAGTAGATATATAATGTACTCTTAAATGAATCCCACAAGGATTGGAACAATCATCCCCCAGCATTCGCACTGATTCCCACTGATCAGGTACTAGCCTTCCCCTAAATACTAAATACTAAATACTAAATACTAAGCGCACCGCGTTTACAACAGAACACCTGTGGACATACCATGAGCTCCATGGACATACAGAAGACCGTGCTCTTGTTTCTATAGCTGTTAGCCTCGATTCAGAAGTATAGGGATATAAAAACGAGACCAAATTGGTTAAAAATTCATTTATTAGGACTAAGCTACTCATTTGGAAATGCTATCATAGCTTGATAAGCATATCTATGCCCAACAAACAAAATGACACCAAAAATATATTGCCACCTGAGATGGTACCAATAACCAATTTTTTGCCTATTGGCCCATGGACTATTTGTATACTGACGTTAGTCAATACGTGCAGATATACCATAGCCAGTTTTTGTTTTTGTTTTTGTTTGCTGATTTTTTCCTTAAAAATTAACCTGATCTTGAATACAATTAAGAAGCACGATTAGATGAGATTTGCTGCGTTTTAATACGATCCAAGACGATCTGATGCGATGATAACGATCAAAAATTAATCGTGTTGATCGTAGGAAATATTTGGAGGGTTCAAAAATTTTCTACTTAACACGATTGCCACGATGGACCTCAAGATCTGATATGATCTAATACAATCGGATAAAGTTAACACGATTGCTTTACGATTAAGACCACGATTTCAATCGCGGCGCCAATTGTGGTAGTTGGAACGCCGCATTAGAAAGAATACGTGGTGCACCGTAAAGCCTTCTACCACTCAAAGTACCGCCAGGGAAACCTTCAAAGATTTTATTGCGTATAGATTGGCAATGAATAATGCTATACAGTATCTTTCCAAAAGTGATACCATCAAATAATCCTATGGATTCAAGGGTGAACAGTTTTAGATTCCATGACATATGCTCCGCCGACGTTTGCTTGGAAAATGACGACATAATGGGCCGAGAAAGCTTCTCCCCGACATTGGCTCCATCGACATTATTGCTCCACTACCAATTGCTCCTTCGACGATTTTGCTCCGCCAACAAGTTTGCTCTGCCGCTAATTTTGCTCCGCTGACAATTGCTCCGGGGATGATTGTTCCGAACAGGCTCCCCTAAAACTACAATCGTCTGATTTGTTTTATTTTGTCTGTTGCTATTGAGATTATTTCCTTCTGCGCACAATGTGTTTATCAAGAAACCAAAGACTCCAAAAGGAAAGGGGGGGGGGGGAGGGGGAAATGTACGTAAAGTATTTCCCAAAGTATTGTAATAGTTGACATTGATTATTATGATTGTCACTATTTCCAGCATTATTACTATTCCAAGAAGATGTAGTAGTGGTAGTAGTAGTAGTGGCAGCAGTAGTATATAGTTGTATAATTATTAGTGGTAGTAGTAGTAAATAAGTAGTACATAGTGTACGTAGTATATAGTAGTATACGTAGTAGTAGTCATAGTATAGTAGTAGTAGTAGTAGTAGTAGTAGTAGTAGTAGTAGTAGTTTATTGCTTGTAAGTCAGGCCGGGAGGGGTGCACGTCATGAGGTCGACACCCACAAAATCATGCAGCATATACGAGTCATTCAGCCCATGAGTTCAATGCAACTGATTGACAAATTGCCCTGGGTTGTTCGACACTCATACACTATCAAGGCAAGCATTTCAAGGCCCGCGAGACCGATACCCTTTACCGATAAAGGGGAAATCCAGTCCAAATATAAGTTAGTCTGATAAGAAAGACTAAAATATTTCGAGTTCAACGGTATGATTTTTATCGAAATCGGATGAAAAATAAAGAAAGTATGGCATTTTGAAGTTTCGCTATTTTTTTTTTTGGGGGGGGGGGAAAAGTTCTTGAACGGTAAATATGAATATGTAAACATGGCAAAGTGAGCATGTCATACCCTCACAACTTACCATATAGTTGATCGTACATAAAATTTTAATATAGAATTTTCCAGTTTTTCATTCAAACGCTATTGTGCGAGAAGCTCAAATCCTCGTATATCTTACTGATCACTACTCTGAAGTTATTTAACCAGGAATTACATCACAATTTTAGACTTCAATGACAAACCTTTTTTGTACACAATCAATGGAAAATTGTGGGGTTATGACATGGTTAGCTCACTCATTTCCATATACCTACTGTACATTTACTCTTTTGCAAAAATTAGCAAAACTTCAAAATTGTCATAACTTCCTTACTTTTCATCCGATTTCAGTCAAATTTTTACAGTTGAACTCACAACATTTTACTCTTTTGTTTATCAAACTAACTTATACTGGTATTTGGACTGGATTTCTCCTTGTTCACCTTTAAGCCCCGTAATGCAATGTCGAACTCGTGGGCTGTTTCTGTAGTGTCGGACTCCTGAGTCTTATTTGCCTATGGTGTCGAATGAACTCATGGGCTGTATCACTTGTGGGCTGTGTGGCTCATGGACCTTTTTTTTTTTCGATGTCGAATTCGTGGGCTGTATGACTCGTGGGTTTCGGTCTCGTGAGATGAACCCGCCGCGAGGACTACCTAGTTTGCAAGCATAAACCCTTGTTGGTCGTAAAGGAGTCTGCGCCAAGACTACTACATGCACCACCCTACTACTGTCCCATAGGCCCTGTGTTGTAGAGCATAATCTCCCAACTGGGAGAGGCTGCTGCAGTGCAGTGGTATAGTCTTGGCGCACGCAGACTTTTTTACAACCAACAAGTGTTTGTGCCTGCAAAATAAGGACTACCTGGTTGGGCAATATGTTCTCGGGGAGCAAAAACGCATAATTATAGTCATAGCGAACACTTTACTTGATTGTCATGAAACACGAAGTGCCACATTTTGAACGGGAGACAGTTAATAATATAAAACAAAAGAATGCGGCTTTATTACATTCGAGTTCCAAACAGAATATTGAACAAGAGGCGTGACTTCACCGTGAATTCTCTTTGTTGATGAACAGCTATGAAATAATAAACCAAGTTGGAACCTTCTAGCATGTCTAGTGAAGGACGGGTAGCACGCGCGATTTGTACAGACAAAGCAGTGTACGGGAAGAGACTCCAAGAGACAAGCTGACTAGTAATTATTGTTCTTCATTAGTGTTCGTGAATGATATTGTTTTTGTGGTTACGTCTAACTATGCATTCAAGTACAATGTATAACTTGAACTTTGGAGCTAAAACTACACTTGCCAACTGAATTTGAAGATAAATTATTCAACATTAACAGAGAAGACTTAAACACACAGGCAGGTCTATGTACCATATCATGTAATCATGGCACAGTTGTTTCCTGCGTGTTTCTGTTCAATTTAACAGACCAGGCTACATGCCCATTATTTTAAAATGCAGCTGTATACCAATGTGCTTTTCATTCTTTCAAGGACGATCATCTTTTCTTTTTTGTTATTTGCATGTTCTTGCTTTCTACTCGTAGGAAATATGCATGGTTATACCAACATATTTGAGGGAGCAACTAATAGTCCGTAAATCGGCAACCAAGATATTCACCCATTGCACTTTTTGTTTCATGCAAAAGAGATTTAAATCATTTATGTTATGAACAAGTTTGAACATTGAATATTTTGATCATATTTTCAATATTATATATATATATATATATATATATATATATATATATATATCCTTCTTTTTCCCCCCTAGGGTGTGTGGCAACAGAAGTGGTTCACTTAGAGGCCAAACTTGGAAAGGATGCTATGCTGCCATGTACACACCAGCACAGCTTGGAAGATGTGACTTTACTACAGTGGATAAAAGTGGTAGAGGGGCAACGCAAGCTTCTTGCAAATTTGATTGGAGGCGAAATTAAAAGTAATGGGTCTCCACGCTACAGTATATCATCCAACTTTAGCCTTACCATCAGATCCATTTTGTCAACAGATGGAGGAATTTACCAGTGCCGCGTTGTAACTCCACGCACTATTGACGCTACTGGAACTATCCATGAAGTAATCCTTCATATCTATGGTACGACTGATTGGGTGATCAGCACTACGTTGGGGTTTTCAGGCTCTTTGTGTCCTTTTTCTCATCATTACCTCTGAGAGGCAATCTGTTTATTGTAGCCAGTATGGCTGATTATACAACACAGTCCAGTATCGTATTTACAGTCATGGGATGAAGAGGGTGGGTGGCAGAGGAAGTGAGATGAACAGGTGCATGGTGGTGTTAATATGAGAGGTAATGAGGCATGGTGGTGGCTGGAGAAAGGAATGTCAGGTTGACCGTGAGAAAGACAGGATAGAGTGACCAAAGCAGTGATGGTGAAATGAGAACATGTGATGGTACAATATTGTTGCATAACACATACATACAGACATAATACTGTTAATCGTCTCTTTCTTGTGTACAAATTTCAAATGCAAATAATTCTTTAGAACAATAAAGTAACATTTTTACGCTTGGAATACACCGATTAGTATGTATATGTTACAGAACGATGTTTCCATTGGGCAATGTTTTTATTGTGAACACTCATCATGGATGCCTTGTTGAAATCAAAGCATCAATCATATCCTCTTCCCCCCATCTCAGCTCAGTGGAATTTCTTTCGATCCAATATTGGGATATTGTGACATCATGAGATCTAGGGTTAACTTTTTTCAAGCCAGCAGCTACTAAAGTGTCAGACATTTTAATTCCTCTGAATGATTACATGCCCAATCTTCCAACAAGTGTCAGGCTATATTGAAAATGTGAAACTCTCACCAAAAGCAGGTCCAAAGGACAATAAGGGTATGTTGCATTTGGAGCTAATTGTATTAAAGGAAAACATATCAAAGGAAAAAATGTTTTCTACGGTACTACTAATCATATCTGGCTCACAGGCCAACGTAGGTATAATATATGCTACGTAAGGTGCAGATGAGCTCAGTAGATTTGGAACAAAATGCCTGGAGGTCAAAGGTCACTGAAATTTTGCTAGAATTGGCATTTTATCAGTCATTTAAAGGTCCTGTTTACCTTTGGAAGCAGTGATTTAAAAAAATCTTCAATATATCATATTTCATGCATATATGTGTAGGTCTCTTGTACCACAAAACATCCTTAATACCAATTTTTTTTTTCCAATAAAGCCTAAAGTATAAGGAGATATCAGCATTTTTCTCAATAAACCGTAACTGTAAACGGTGTAGTCTGGAAACATTCTTATAACTATTGTTCACATTTTGTATATCTAACAATACTTAACATCAATTTTACTGATTCAAATTTTTACAACCGTTGTTTCTATCCCTAACTCATATTTTAGAACTATTTTAAAGCATTAATGCTGGAGTTTTTGTTTCATCTGCAAATGGTAAATCATGTCCCGTGGCAATATCATTTGGTAGGAAGGGAAAAGAAAGAATAGAAAATTATTTCTATGATGTTTTGACAGTGGTAAGAGGTAAGAGGTAAAAGGTAAAAGTTCAAAGGTCACTATACTTTTGCAAAAGAAAACAAATGTACTTTCCAGTCATTACTTCATCTACGGAACTACATTGTGCCTCAAACCTGGTTCTACACTGACAGTCATTTTTACTGTACAGAATCTAAATGCAGTTTCACACACCAAGTAATCTTATGCATAGCTTCAGGGAAGTGGTATTGTCCCACCTCCCTGATAGCTTTTAGCGCTTGCTATATGGCTTGAATCTTTCTGAAACAAAGAACTTAGTTCCCTGTAAAGTTACGCATTATGAATGTTGGCACTCACACATGGCTTCACGTTATGCCTAAGTCCTTGTGAAACGCCCCAAGAAACTCAGATTAGTAAATAACTTGTGTGTGCAGGGTTGCTTGTACCTTCTGTGTACAATGCAGTGCAAAACAGTTATCTACATTGTGTTGTACTTGCATTTGTGCCAAAAGTTGTCCTTGGCCAGACATTAATCAATTCATAACATAGGATTTCATTTTCTCTCATAAAAAAGAAAGGGAAATTATCTTTGTATTATGTTCAACTCCAACTGGAAGTGTTTAGAATGTTTATAATGAAATAAAATCAAAATTAATTGGAATCGTTTTAGTGGAGTCACATCCCGACACGTCACGTCACAAGGTTTTCTGTTATTTTCTGTTATTTCTGTGTGATATCCTGATTAGTTAGTCTTCTGGATCACACAAAACATATGTCCCTGATTATGTGACATGTAATCAAGGGATGTTTGAGTGACTTTACTGCCAGGTTTTCTGCAAACTTCAAGTCAAGCTGAACTCCTCTGAGATTCATCTCCTACCCAAGCTCGGAGTGTTGCCAGTGCCATATACTTATTTCCAAGTCATTCACTGCAGTGAATTTCTACTTGGCTCTCCTTGTGGGTGGTATTGAGCTTCAGATCACTCTACCGTGTGCCTTGCACTCTGTGCAAGGCACACCCGTTGTCCCGGTTCTCCAGTCACCTCTAACTGCTGCCATATTGTGACTCCTGCTGGGTCTTTTGTTCATCAGCTCAACAGAATCCTACCATGCCTCGAAAGAACTCGCCGGAGATAATCGCTCGGAGTGCTGTCAGTGAACTCCAAGATAACAAAGAATTCCTGACCCTCATAAAAGGAGTTGTTCAAGAAAACATCGCATCACAGTTCAAATAGTTGACGACCATGATAGAAAAGCAGAATGGGGAGATACTGGATTTGGAAACGAAGGTCAACAACCAAAGCAAGAACATTACTCGGTTCAACAAACTTGTGCAAGCATCGGATGAAAAAGTGGCAAAAGCTGAACGAAACCAAGACATGTTGCATCAATATACACGCAGGAATAGTGTGCGGATTCATGGAATCAAGGAAAACCCAAAGGAATGCACTAATGACATCTGCCGACTTGCCTCGGAGAAGCTGGAGTAACTCTATCAAAAGACGAGATAGACCGCTCTCACAGAGTCTCCTCATCTAACAGTACATCTCGTCCAGGGCCCCGCCCAATACGCGATCGTCAAGCTGTGTTCATATCACACTCGATCAAAACTCAAAGGCACCGGCATCTACATCAATGAAGATCTGACAAGGAATAATCAGAAACTTTTCCACAAAGTCCGCAAATGTCCAAAGGCGCCTCGTGCGTGGACCATTGACGGAAGAATATATGCAGGCATATACCCACCTAGCCTTTTGTCAAGGCCCTCTCGCTGTATGGTGAAGAGAGCCCAGCTGAGTGGGGTTGCGCGAGGGCCTTTTGAGCTCTGCTTCGCATCCTTTTATTAGCCCTTTGAATTACCGAGTTTTGCTCCCCGATTTCGGGAGTAAAAGTCGACCGACCAATCAGCGTGTCTGTCGGCTCGAACCCGATTTGAATAGAGCGAATGCACGCCGCTGCCGCACACCTCACAGAACTCTACACACAGAGTGTGTAGAGTAACGTGGCAGACCTCCTCGGGTGGTCAGTGATGCATGCGAACAGGCATGACAACACCAAGGCTGAGGATGCGGGGAGCGCGCCATTCCATTGGTTGACCGGAAGCCATTAATATGAATATTCAGAAGGGTTCACGTGTCATGAATAATAATGTGTGAAGCACATCTCAAAAGGCCCTCGCGCTGGCGCGCTCGGCTGGGCTCGCTTCGCTCGCCCATTACAGCGAGAGGGCCTTGACAAAAGGCTAATACCCACCACGAATGGACAACCACCAAAGAAGCTGGTAACTTGTGAGGGTGGGCTTATGCCGAAAGGGTGGGTTGGGTGGTGGCGCGTCGCGTTAATGAGAACACCACCCTTCGTCCAAAGCCCCCCCCCCCCCCCACCCCCAGGTTTTGCCGAAAGGGTGCGTTGGGAGCGTTGGGTCGCGTCGCGTTGACTGGAACCCCACCCTTCGTCCAAAGCCCCCCACCCCCCCCCCCCCCCGTTTTGCAGAAAGGGTGCGTTGGTCCTTTTTCTCATGTAATATTAAAAGACGAGTTTTGAATTTATATTTAACCTTCAAACAACCATTTCAAAGAGGCTATCGTCCGGATCGGTTTACACTCTATTACCACTTGGTCTACAGCCAGTTTGTCTAATAGACTGTTCAATATTAGTTGGTCTAATTACCAGTTGGTCTAATCAACATTTCGTCCAATTACTGTCTAATTGTTATTTGGTTTAATTACTATTTGGTCTACAGTCAATTCGTCTAGTAATAGCCATTTGGTCTATTTTTGGTCTAACACCAATCTATATAATCAAATACCGATTTGGTCTATTATGAGTTGGTCTAATTCCATTTCGTCTAATCATCAAATGGTCTAAAATAAAACCAAATTTGTCCAATATAAATCGCTGTCGATGACAAACTACCTGTTCTTATCGGAGACTTCAACGTCCATGTAGATATGCTGAATGATAGCAACGCACATAATTTCCTGAACATACTCTCTACAGCTGGTTTCCATCAACATGTCAACGAACCTACACACAGAGGTGGTCACACGCTAGATCTCCTGATCTCGCGAACCGCAGATGAGTTTGTAATTTGTGTGAGAATGAGAGCTCTTCCATCAGACCACGATGCTATCATTGCTTTGCTCAATGCCCGTCGTCCTCCACCTGCAAAGAAGCGAGTCGTCTATAGAAAGACAAGTACACCCTAAAAACAGATTGGTTAAAAAATCAACCAATCTCATTGGTTAACCCGATATTTAACCAATTCGTTAGTCAACCAGAAACCAATCTCATTGGTTAATCCGATATTGATTGTTTCAGCCATTATATTGGTTGTAAACTAACAATTCGTTGGTCAACCAGTAACCAATCTCATTTGTTAACCCGATATTGGTTGTTTCAGCCATTATATTGGTTATAAACTAACCAATTCGTTGGTCAACCAGTAACGAATGTAATCGGTTATGCTAGCTAGGGCCTGCAACCAATCCACATTGGTTGCCGCGCTCACAGTCATGCAGTAATCTTATTTCTCTATTATTATTTTTTTTTTAGTTGCAAGCGACATTTTCTGTTTCTTTGCAGAGTTTGTTTTAAATAGTTTAACCATATAAGGCCGGTTTATGCATCTCACAGTAAAACAAAAACAAACAAAAAAAAAAACCACTATCAGTAAGTTTTGTATAAAACTTTGTCTCGCGGGAAGTGAGGAAGTGGGTCACTGGACCCACGCGGAATAACCTATACGAGCGCGATATCAAAAGATGCTTCATACTTGACCTACTTCGATTTTCTTACAGAAAATTGTAAGAAAGTTGTGAAAATAAGACGCTACTATTAAAAAATGGTTAAACATATCAACTTAATTGGAACTTAATTCATTCATACGAGAATTTAGTGCAGATCGATAATGAGACAATGCATTAGTTACATATTATGCATGATTGCATTGACAAAATACAATTATAGGCCGAAAATGAAATGAAATGAATAAAATGAACTTGTGTATGTGTGTGTGTGTGTGTGTGTGTTGTGTGCGCGCGCGCGCAATTGTGTGAGGGAGTAAAGGGCGTTTATTTTTCAGTTTGAACATAATTTCTGTTGGTTCTTGTATCGATCATGCATCTCCATTACGAGACCATGTAAAAATAACAAAATGTGATTCCACTTGGAGCTTGATTGTTTTCGTTTTTTTTTATTATATCAATCATGCATTTTCATTTACAGAGTATATGTACAAAATAACTATAAACATCGAATATCAAAGCCTATATTTTTTCAACTTTCATGTTTCCATATGACATGAATTTTGCTTGTCTAAATATGTGTGTTTTGGTCGTAAAGACGTCTTTACGTCATAAAGTCGTCAAAAGTCGACATACGTTTTGTTTCTATATCGATCATGAATATTCATGAGAGATGATCTGATATGCAAAAGCTAGTGGCAAAAAGTAAATACATTAATCTATAAGGTATTCATATTGACTTCGATCTTAAGATGTGTAGAAAAATTGTATACTTTATTGTGGTATTCATTATTCAAATTTCAACTTGTGTTTCAGGAAATATTTTCATATTTCAGCTGGCCTGATAAGAATGGAATATAGTTCAGTAACCATGCCTTCAATCATTACAATTTTTCGTGGGTATATAAAACCATGGGTTGCATTGTGATTGTAGTTAGGAATAGGACATAGATTCTAGAATACTAGGGTGTGTAGGATAGGTTATTTATATTCAATAGGCTAACATTACGTCATCGTTAGTTGTGCACTATAGTATAGCTAAGGAGTATGGTATGAAATTAGCCGTAAATATGACGTGTGACACTCACCAGTCGTATTTTTTTATTCATGAAATGTGGTTAAATCCCAACCAATATCACTGGTCCCTTCAACCAATGTGGATTGGTTGCATCATATATACAGTATAGCCCATACTAGATTAACCAATCTATGGTTAAACTAACCTATCGATGATGGTTAAATGTGCAACCAATTAAGATTGGATGATATTTGAACCAAACGAGATTGGTTACTGTAACCAAGAGATTGACTGGACACATATACCAACGAGATTGGTTAAATTTAACCAATATACAATGTATTGGTTATTCCAACCAATCTGTTTTTAGAGTGTAACATTGACTTAAACAGATTCCGGCAGGATATCTTGGAGTCAAATCTAATGCGCAAGTCCGATGGTGATGACACTTCTATGTCGGGACCTGAGGCTGTTAAGTGCTACAACTCGACAATGTCGCATCTTCTAGACACACACGCCCCTCTAAAAACAGCTGATATCTCACTGCGCCCACACGCCCCTTGGCACACGGACAGTGTGAAGGAATCTAAGAGATTGAGAAGGCGTGCTGAACGTCGTATGATGAAGTCTGATCTTGAGATTCACCAACAAATTTACAAAGCATGCTGCAGAGAGTATCAGCAGGCACTGAACACGGCAAAGACAGCTTGCATAACAGCAGAGATCGCAAATAGTGATAACAAACAACTTTTCAAGCTTGTCCAAGAGCTTTCCACACCAAGGGGCAATGCATACGTTGCTTCCTGATCACGACTCTGACGACTATGAGCCAAGGCCTGAAGATATCTTGGTACCGTTGGATAGGTACAAGTCTCTACTTTTCGGAAATGATGATCTTAAGTTCCAACTCTTGATCGTTACCATGGCAACGCAGTTGATATATCACAACCTCTTAAAACATGTGCCGATTGAATGTCATTTCTAGAGAATGAGACAATATATTAAAGGTAAAAATGTTCTGTAATTAATCGAATTAGTAGGATATCTTGTCTTGGAATAAAGGCTTAAGTAACGTAGTAAAGATTTTTGCAATAAATATGAACATGGCTCATTCTTCGAGGATATGAAGGTCACTTCAAGGTCAAATTATTGAATATCACAAAATTGATACAAATTCAG
This sequence comes from Diadema setosum, assembly GCA_033980235.1. Classification (NCBI taxonomy): domain Eukaryota; kingdom Metazoa; phylum Echinodermata; class Echinoidea; order Diadematoida; family Diadematidae; genus Diadema; species Diadema setosum. Next base: position 25,295,407 of record CM067077.1, on the reverse strand, counting down.
CACCAATTTTTGTGATAAAGTTTTTGTCAAATCCTTCAAGGAACTGTACATACTACTATGAGTTTGCTACACAAACTAGGAAGCAAGCTGACTCTAACTCTACCACATGACCTCAGTCTGCTAAGTTGTTACCATGGAAACGGAAGTTGAATCTCTTGTGCAAAGAAGAACTTTTGGCTCTGTAACAAGCCAACATTATAATTTGTTTTTAAAATGTGTAACAATGTAAAATAATGATCATTCAACTAATTATTTCTCATTATTTATCATCGTGATTAAGCATTTTAAGTATTCTCAATAGAGGGTATGTGGTTAGTTTGCCCTATAAATGTCAGTTCCTTTGCGAGAATCCCTAATGATCAAATCATTAAAGTTCACAATCTACAGAGTGTGTTGGGTTTTTTTTTCTAAATAAATGAAAAGATTGCTCCTTTTTTGTTACCATGGCAACAACAGTGTTTAGTGCAAATGATTCATGATAGCTTTCCAGCCCTATAGTAGGCTACATATAAATGAGAGTAAAGTGTTTTATGTGCAAAAATGATCTAGAACTAAAAATGAATAAAACAGTATCACAAATTTCATATTGACTTTCAATGAAGGATAACCATGTACACCAGGTCATTCTCAAGGTCATTTTCAAGGTCATGGCGTTTATAACATTTTATCTTGTAATTTTGTATGTGAAAACTTAAAGTTTTCCACTGCCTCCTCTAAGGCTGTACAAGTACATGGGTGTATAATAACATCATTTTAATTCATCATAGATCTGCAACATACTTTGCCCTTTCACCAAACTGACAACAACACATAGAACAGAATAGAATAATATGGAATAGCATATACTTTTATTAACAAATGTTCCTTGGATTCTTCTTGGATAGTTTACATACATGTCTAATTCAATATGGATAATCCATTCAATCCATTCAATGTATTCAATGAGGATGAAATGCACGATGTTTCTTTACCGTAAGGTGAAAGTCTGTTTCTAAATTATCTCAGTACCTGAAAATGAAGATGGAGGGGCACAAAATATATAATGTATTATCATTCTTGATTTTGATATACATGAACTTGAGAGGATGAATATACTTTGTTCGTTTCCTTGCCCTGATTTAGGATATGGTTTGTTCTGCAAAATTATAGACAGTACTTACAACTATGACTCCAATTAAAGACATAACATACCTTTTAAATGAAATTTTTTTGAAAAAAAAATGAGAACACTAAATGAGTATTGCTCTTTGCTATCAATGTCCGATTGTTCAAATCAAGCAATAATCACACTATTAAGTCCAATGGAGGCTGCAAAAGGAAAAGGATATATCAAGAAATATAAAAAATTATCTATGCCGCCCAAGTCTTTCGGAGCAATAAAACGTGGATACCAGAAAGACTGAATAACAAGGAACTGAGCAACAAGTAAAAGAGTCAACTGAAGTCCAACGCGCAAAAAGTTAACCAACAAATAACATCCATCTAACAAGATGAAAGAACAATGACAAGTCTGATCAGTAATGGAGATGAGCCAGTGGAGCCTTCCGTCGTGCAGAGCGCCGGAGCGTGGGAGGGGTCAGCGTCTGGTGCTGCAGGGAGAGGCTCCTCCTTACGTCCCGGGGCATTGAATGGAAGGAGAACACGGACGGAGCGCGGCAGACGGCAGCGTGGTTCCAGGCCCACAGGCGACTGCAAGGTAGGAGCGCGGTCCGGTGAGCCAGAGGAGACGGGCTGATCACTTGGGCTGTCCCGCAGTGGGGAATCGTGGGACGGCCCGGCAGTGCCAGGGGGGAGTGTGCCCTCTGTGGTGGGGAAGGGTGGCTTATCATGGCCCGTCGTGGTGGGGTGATGGCACGAGGTGGAGGCGAGACCGTGGAGGGGCCTGGGTATGTGATGAGGGTCGCCTGAGGGATAACCGGCTGGTACCAAAGAGATTTTTCTCCTCCCCACCACTAGAGGGCGGACTCTACAATGGAGTCAGTGATTTCATGGGGGCCGCCATTGGTCACTTAACAATGGCGGACTTTGCGTACTATGTATACATTTCTACAGCGCGTATTACGCGAAATTCTGAACTTTTACGCGAGTACGCACTTGATTTTGGCTGCTCCTCGGTTGCTCGTTTGCTAGCGTGTTAGCACGAGGGGTGAGCCTACCGTTGTACCGCCTCGTTGTCATCCAATGCTCCCCTTGCGCTCACAAAACAATAGTACAGGGCGTATGAAGACTCCGCACTCTAGCAGTCACTGGGGAAAATCTCTTTGGCTGGTACTTGCTGAGGAACTTCCTGTTACGGAGTGTGACACGTCCTGAGCTGTCCACCCTGATGACATACTGGTCCAACTGGCGCACTTCGACCACTATTCCAGTCTAATTGTCCCATTTTGTCAGGTGCGGGCCTGTTTGGTTCTGGATGCGGATGCAGTCACCAACGGAAAGTGGGGGGAGTACCCGTGTGTGGGCAGAGAGACGTTCGGCAGCGCTCATGTGCCTATTCCGCAAGGCCTCCTCCTGCGATGAAAGAGTGTCCCACCATGTCGAGTGGGGACGATACTTGCCCGGGTGGATGGGGATGAAATCCCGGATAGGCCGACCAAAGACACACTGAGCAGGGGATAGGCAAGTGTCACTGTCGGGAGTGTTCTGATACTGCAGGATGGCACGCTGGAATTCATTAGTGTCAAGGGAGCCATCAGCAGTGGTGTTCCCGGCGATGAGACGTTTGATCGTCTTGACCCCGACCTCTGCACGGCAATTACTGTGTGGAAACGCAACAGAGGAGATGCGATGGTGGACCCCCCAAGCCCGGAGAAATGTCCTGGTCTTGTTGTATGTGAACTCAGGCCCACCGTCAGAGGTGAGCTCGTCGCTAATGCCGTAGGTGATGAATATGCGTTTAAGGGCGGCAATCAGCCCAGCGGCCCCGATGGCAGCCTCCTCCACGATCAGCCAGTTGCTGTATCTGTCCACCACAACGAGGAAGGACCGACCATGATAGTGGAAGTAGTCGGCCATGAGGCAGTGGAATGGATATGCTGGGCTGACGGGTGGGGGGGGGGGGGCACGGCTGAGAGGAAGCCATGCGGTTGCATGTTGAACATCGTGCCTGTAGGTCCGTTATGTCAGATGACATCCCAGGCCAGAAGAAGGAGGATTCAGCCCTGGAACACATTTGAGAGACCCCTTGGTTGGCCGAGTGGAGGGCTCGAAGGACCTTCTCTCGCAGAGTGGAGGGAATCAAGATAGGACCGACCATGACAGTGGAAGTAGTCGGCCACAAGACACTGGAATGGATATGCTGGGCTGACGGGTGGGGGGGGGGGGGGGCGCACGGCTGAGAGGAAGCCATGCGGTTGCATGTTGAACATCGTGCCTGCAGGTCCGTTATGTCAGATGACATCCCAGGCCAGAAGAAGGAGGATTCAGCCCTGGAACACATTTGAGAGACCCCTTGGTTGGCCGAGTGGAGGGCTCGAAGGACCTTCTCTCGCAGAGTGGAGGGAATCACGATACGGTCGTTGTGCAGCACCATCCCATCAAAACTGGATAGACCATCGCGAAATTGGTGATACCGGCAAAGATCAACAGGTAAGTCATCACGGCAGTCTGGCAAGCCATTCTCCACCAAGTCGAGTATGAGGGGGAAGGAGGGGGGGGGGGGTCGCTGGAGGTGGCTAAGAGGATGTCATCCCAAGTGACCAACTCAACGATGGCATTGTCATCGGGGGTACCCTGGGCTCAAACCTGTGGAGTGTCCGCCATGCCCTCCACACATCACCGGGTGGCAGCTAGGATGGCACGTGGGAGTTCAACGTGGCCAGACTCACTAGTGGGTCCCTGGAGCTTGGCGATTCATCCGGGAGGTGTAGCGGCTGGGACTCATTAACTGGATGGCATGAGAGAGCATCAGCCGCAGTGTGACAAAGACCCGGGATGTGCACCACATGGAACCGATATCGCACGGTCCTCTCCTTGAGGTTGCGAAGACGGGGGTTGGGGCTGGTGTCAAGAGAGCGATCGCCAAATATCTTCAACAGAGGCTTGTGATCCACAGCGACAATCAAGTCAGAGCACCCAAGGACAAAATGACGCGCCTTATCGAGGGCATCCACAACAGCGAGGGCTTCCCCTTCAATCGGAGCATAGCGAGATTCCGACCCAGATGTGAACCGGCTGGCGATGAGGGTGACCTGCCAACCAGACTTGCAGCAGAAGTGCTTGGTGCTCCGGCACGGGCAGTGCATTCTGTAGCAGCCAAAAACTGATCCCATCCTTCGACCAATCCATGGCCAGGCAGGTGGGTCTTCCCTTGTCGAAGATAGTGACACCTTCCTGGATCTCCCAGATGATCAGGGACTTCGCTTCATCAAAGAGCTCTTGCAGGATGTCTGTCCATTGAAAATGGCTGCCTGGCTTGAGGAGTCTTCTGAAGGGAAGCATCTGGTCTGCAGAGGCATAGGCGTAGGACACCTGGTTCACCAGGCCGAACCAGCTGCGGACATCGGTGACATTCTCAGGTGCAGGGAATTCGCAGACGGCCTGGAGGAAGCGCGGGCAGGGGCGGACAGTTGCTGGGGTTATCTCGAATCTGGCAAACTTGACGGTCTGCTGTGCAAAGACGAACTTGGATGGGTTCAAAGTGATGCCGTTGCAGCCACATATGTCAAGCCGCCTGGAAGAAGGCATCCTGAATACTATCCAACCACATGAGTGTGTCGTCCACACACTTCGTCTTCGCTGGGAAGTCTGCCACGATGTCATCAAACCGGTGGCTATAGTAGTCCCCCGAGGCAATGTACCCCTGTGGGGCCACGAGGTACCAATAGCGACCCCACGGGGTGATAAAGGTGGTGAGATGGCGGTCCCGCACATCAAGGGGAATGCTGTGATATCCATTCCATGCATCAAACAGAGTTTTGTACATGCTAGATGAAACCACACGGGCCTGGTGGAACGGGGACTGCGTATGGTGGGTCTCGCGGGTAGCATGGCGATTGAGTGCCTGGAAGTCAACCGTACGCATGGGCTTACCCGATTTCTTCGCACAGATGACCATGCGGTGGCACCGTGTGACGGGGGTGCCTACTGGGACAGGTTCGAGAACACCGAGTCGGACGTCCTGATCAAGGCCCTTCTTCACGTCATCCTGCCAACGGATGGGGATGGGTATGGGGGTATGGTGAGCCACTGGTTTGGCGCCCGGTTCCACGAGTAGGCGCATAGGGGGAACAGACATCATTGGTAGGGGCTGGTGATCACACACATTGAAAGTGCTGGACCGGTAGTACGCAAGTAGCCAGTCTCCAAGTCTCGCACAGTTCTCCTCGGTTGCCGGGAAGGGGAGGGAAGTGGGAAGGGGCCTCACGTCATGGGCATGGGAAATCAGGTATGGGGTACTGTCTAGTTGCGACGTGATAGGGGATGAATCCTCTTCATCAATGCGGCCACGCACACCCCCTACTTTCTCAACAAGGTGTGAACAGTAGACATCTCCGTCGGGCTGGCATCGATTGATGGGCAATAGCTGATAGTGCTCATGACTTGGTACGCTCCCCTGAATAAGCCTGTTAAAAGCAGTCCAGCTGGGGACATTCTGATGTTTGTCATCACATTCTTGGAACATCACTACCTTAGGCGCCAACCTAGTCAAGAACCAAGCAAAGTCATTTTTCCTTGCTACAGCATTTTCAGAAGACGATGCTGTCAGAAGATCTTGATCAAGTACTAGTTTCTCTAGCTGGTCCTTTCCTTGGAACTGATTGGTACGGCATCACTGCATTCGGCTGGGGCTTAATGAAACGCCTGCGATTGTTGATGTGCCGTCAGATTTTGTGTTTTGAGCATTGGTGGAAGACTGTGACAGCCCTGTTTCTTGACGTTTAGTTTGTAGTACTATGCCACTAGTGCAGTTTGTAGTTCCACGTCCAGAGAGCGTCTCTTCTTGAAGGTCACTGTTATCCCAACAAAATGTCTCAAATGCACCATTTTGTCAGTTGCTTGGCAAATTGGAGTAAGTCTTTGAGACATTTTCTTCAAGCGAAGTTTCCATCTCTTCTACCTGTGTGTGAGACAAACCATGACCCATTCTGTTGAAGACAGTTATCATTTCTGAAGATCCACCTAGGGTTCTGACAAGGAAAGGAAGTGCCACATGCTTTGGATTTTTTCTCGTCCCCGACTCACGGCATGTATGAGATCTTGACTGATGGAGAGGACTTGACGATGGATAGTAGCTGGTGCAGAAACCCATTGCAGTTGAAACTTGCATTTTCCGTGAATAATGCAGGCCAGCAGGCTATACACAAAATTCGGAATGTGAACATTGTTCTCATCTATATCTTCAGGCCTAATGGGTTGGGAGACTGCTAAATTCACCTGAAGTAGAGCCTGTTGTATGATAACTGCCACATGTTGCAAGCTTTTTTCCTCACTTTCATCATATGAGACGATGTCGCTGCTCCATGCATCTTCTTCCACAGAAGTAGATGAAGACTGCACACCTGCCTCAGCAATTTGGCCCTTTGGTACCTCTTCAAGGAATGCCATCTCAGACTCGGAAAGATTCTTCGGATGCCAAAAAGACAACTGATTTCAATAGTGGCTCACTATCCTTCTTTTAAGTTTTTCTGATCGATAGTCAGATTCAGTGCCAGCATCAAAGAGGAGCTCTTTGAACTTCCTAAGAAGATCAGCCATCTGCATTACCTTCATATCCTTAACTATTTCAGTGTTGATGTATTTCTTTAAGGCATCAAATGCAGCATCATATGAGCTTGTAATGTGAGCATCATTCTTCTCAGCCAAGCGTTCCAAGGATTTGCGCTTCGTGAAGCGTTTGTGACAACTCGTATGGTATCTGATGTGCGTGACTGTGAGATCTCTGATGGCTAGTAGTTCTTCATCTTCTCTGACTTCTGCGGCTCTTTGGATGTTTTCGGCAACCTCCTGAGATTGGCAAGTTATAAGTCTCTGCCACCCTACTACCTGAGTGTGACTTGACATAGGTCATTGCTTGGCAAAAGATACATTTCCTGAGATCTCTTGGAGCAATGTTAGCTCTAGTTGTTTGCTTTTCAGGTAGTGGTCCATCATGAATAGAACAACTCACAACTGACCGCTTGACCGGCTGGTGGAATACATTAAGTGAAAAGGCATCCATATCTGAAAAAAAAAAGTTCATACACAAACTAGTTTATAATATAAATTAAGCGTCTACTGGTGATATAAAATGTGACATAAAGTGGAGTAAAAAAAAAATACTTTAAATGAAATATTCCCTGAGATTTTGTGAAAGTGATTTAAAGGAAGAGCTTGTGGAAATAAAGGTTTTCGATGGAAATGAAAATCCTGTATATTTTTGTTGGACAGTTATTTTTATATATATATTTTTGGCTAAAACATGATTTTTAAAAATGTAAATCATTGTTATGGTCTACATTTTCACTACTTTGTGGCACGTTTTATGAAATAGCTCCCGCACGTGGCAACCTTCAGGTAATGAATATCTGAAGGTCACCATATCACCATTAAAATTTCTTATGGAACCAAATTTAGATCATGACTTGTTTTACATCTGCGCCAAATTTTAGACCAATCGCTTGAAAAAGAAAGGAAATACACGGAGGTGGCACAATGGGCCCTTTGCCAACCTTGTGCCATGAAATCTAGAAGTAGCTTGGACTAAGTAATGATCACTATGTCCATTGCACCCTTGATCTAGATCTGGTCTTCCTTTTGGTTTAAATCATACTGACTTTGTTCTTGAATATGAGAATGTTTTGCTTTATATCAAATTTTATCATCTTAATTCCGGTATTTTCCCACTTTGTTCAGCGTTTATTTTGACCAATATTGACTGGGTTTTTCTTTTGTTTTGTTTAATTTGATCATGGATTTCCACAATCTTGGTCCTGATATTTTATCTTAGACTCAGTCTAAGTCACTAAGTCTTATTCCTGATATTAATTCAATATGTGCCTGAGCCTTATGATGTTCTTAATCATATTCTAAATCTTAATATTAGGATAGGGTAAAAGGTTTTGTTCACTAGCAAAGACCAATAATCGTAGTATTGATAACATATTTATTCATCAGCTCATAACGTGATCGTGATCTTGGTCCTGATTTAACATTTTGGTCTAAATTAAAATAAAAACAGTTTTGAATCTAATTCTTGCATTGGTCCATATTCTTGACCTAATCTTGATGATATACAGATAGGAGCCTATAATTATTTTACTCTGACTATTGTTATCTATTTGTCACAATGCCAATGCTCCTAATCTGAACAACTGATTTCCTTTTTGATAGCTTGGACAAACAGAGATTTAACAAAGACTACGCTTTAGCCTTTAATGAAAGTGCATATAACTTACATGAAAATTAATATATGGGACTAATCTTCTAAGACCTTGGTTTTCTAGTTCTAAACATTGAGATCAAAGATTAACACAAACTTTGTAAACACTTACCTATTGTAATCAATGCTCTCTGTTCATGGTGTATCAGCTGGTTAGCTTTCTCCCTTATGACAAAAACAACTTACACCTGGATCATGCCATCAAAGAAATATTTCCGCCATTTCCGCCATCTTTGTCTCCTTCAGATGTAGAAGTGTTATTTCATATTTGGACAAAAGAAGGCGCTTTTCTAATGATCTGAAAACTTATTTTTGATGTCATGGTGCTCCTTTAGCATTGCTTAGTATATCTTATATTTTTCATTTTCTTTTCAGTGTTTATTACATAACCATGATATAAAGCTGTACCATATGACCTTGAGCATGACCTTTAGAATGACCTTGAGAATGACCTTGAAATGACACTGAACACTGACCTGACAAAAATATTTAATTGTTCATAGGTCAATCAATTTGGTCCTTTATTGGGATAGTCAATAATTTTCAATGAAGTTTGGGTTTTAAGACTGTACACTTCACAGACATTATTGCCCTTACTGGAGCTTTGTGTAGGCAGAATCACGTTTTCATGCTCTTTACATGACTTCAGTTGCCATGGTAACAAATTGGTAGTCTGCCTCAATATGGGAAAATTGAAGTCATTAGACACTATTCTTTATGAATATGCTCCGTTATAACGAATTTTGTCCATTTTAATTGAATAATGCCAATATAAAATAACATTTACTAAAATTTTGACAATGCATTGATATGACTTACTATGAAAAGAGTCACATGACATTCAATCGGCATTAGTACCCATAATGCAACACTCATGTTCATTTTAAACCAATTATTTTTCAAGAAATTTATTCAACCTACATTCTTACAAAATACTACTTATATGCTAAGAATATGTTCATAAAAAAATAAACTTTGAACTATTTAAGCCAATTTCTTGATTTGACACTGAAATGGCACACACTACCAAAGGTTGTGATATATCAACTGCGTTGCCATGGTAACGATCAAGAGTTCAAGGTAAAAAGTGTCATTTCCATGAACTACAGACTTGTATCTATCTTATGGAAACAAGAAATCTTGGGCCCTCCGGGGGTGCAACCAAATCGAAAAATAAGGGCTTTTTCAGACTTAGCTGCAGATTTTGGACACTTCTTCCAACAAAAGACAACGAAAATCATTTCTGGTCTCAACCATTGTGATCCAGTTGCACACCTGCAAGACGAGGGAGATACATGTGCCAGCGAGTTCTCGTTCTTTTAGCCAGTGTCCCAGAATGATGTCCGCAGTGTTATACTGGGACGTGCAACTAAGACGAGTAGCCTCGATCCAATTCCAACGTGGCTCCTTAAGTCTTGTCTAGATGAGGTTCTTCCTTCGATCACTAATATTGTCAATCTGGCGTTGTCTTCTGGCACATTTCCGGAATCATTCAAGGTAGCCCATGTGATTCCTGTATTGAAGAAACCTCACCTGGATCGAAATGTACTTTCAAACTACAGGCCGATTGCCAACATTACTTTTCTTGGTAAGGTTCTCGAGAAGATAAATGTCGGAACAACTCTGTGCTTACTTCGAGAAGCACCGTCTATTTCCTGAGATGCAGCCAGCTTATCGCAAGTTTCATTCCACCGAGACCGCACTAGTTAAAGTCTACAATGACCTCCTCCTGGCCTTGGACAAAGGGGATGATGTCGTTGTACTCCTAGATTTTTCGTCGGCGTTCGACACGATCGATCGCAAGGTTGCCCTCAAGAGACTTCAACGGACATACGGCATCATTGAGCTGGCCTTGCAGATGTTGAAGACGTACCTCGTAGGATGGACGCAAATAATGTAAAAGTGAATGGTTCCTAATCTCTCCCGTTCTCTGTACAGGCCGGTGTGCCCCAGGGCTCGGTCATGGGACCGTTGGAATTTATCCTGTACACTGGTCCTCTTGCTGAGGTCATCAGATCCCATCAAGGGGTCGACCACGTCATGTATGCAGACGACACGCAGCTGTACGTAGTCCTTCAGCATAGTAAGGATAAGGAAAGTCTGGAGAGATTTTCTGAGTGTGTTACCGAGGTCAAATTGTGGTCAAGTCGGAACCAACTCAAACACAACGACACTAAGACTAAAATCCTGCACGTCACATCTCAGTTTCGCCAATTAACGCCCTTTCCCAACAACTGTATTGGAGATGATATCTCCCCATCAGCATCAGTTCGAGATCTCGGGGTTGTTGTAGACCACAAGCTCAATCTACAGAGGCATATAAACAACACGTGCCGCTCAGCCGCGTTCGGTATATGCAAAATTGGGAAACTTAGACGCTTCTTGGATCAAGCCAACACGGCCGGAGCGTCTTGTCCATGCCTTTGTCACCATGCACCTCGATCATTGTAATTCCATTTATGTTAACCTTCCCTATGCCCATATTGCCCATCCCCCTGCAAAGAATCCAGAACACAGCAGCTCGTCTCGTCTCTCGCACCAAGAAATCCGACCACATCACCCCCATACTTCGCGCCCTTCACTGGCTCCACATGGTTCAAAGAATACAATTCAAAATACTCACCCTTACCTACAAAGCCAAGCACGGTTTAGCCCCTGGATACATCTCTGAACTATTAGTTCCCAAGAATTCACCTCGTGTCCTGCAATCATCTCGCTCAATCCATCCCCAACTTAGCCCTGGACCCATACCACGTACCCGCTATGGAAGTCGTGCTTTCGCCGTCGCAGCGCCCCATCTATGGAACAAGCTCCCCCTGCACATCAGATCTTCACCCTCGCTAGACACATTTAATGAAATCAACATAAGTTGAACTTACTATGATGTCATGTTCCTGTATGTTATGTTTTCTTCTTTTTGTGTCTTTTAAGTATGCTATTTTGATATTTGCCTATTGCTGAAGTATATTATGCAATGTAAATTATTGTAGAGTTTTGTAGTTATGTTCAATATAAGATTATGTTTTGGTATGATTATAATATATGTAAGGCGCTTAGAAACTGTGTAATAAGCGCGATATAAATGTTAACTATCATTATCATTATTATTATTATTATGCCTGTATGTCTTATGTAGCGTTGATTTGCAAATGCATGTATTTATGAATGTACAAATTATATATGTAATGTGCATCTCATGTACTTGCCAAGGTAAAATGTATACGTATATGCCTGTATCCACATAATCTGATAAATCTAGTGAATTTTTACTCGGAGAAAAACACACATAGTATTACACCTAATACTTCTCCTCGAAAACCTGGCAGGATTTCCCTATTATTTTCTTGCCATATTTGTAATCCATACGATGTATATACATTTGAATACGTGAAAGATTTTGTATTGTTTTATTAATATGCAGTATATTTTTGTTGTTTTTGTTTGTTTATGCTGATCTTACTGTACTTAAGTGATTGTTCATGTGTTGTTAAAGCCCCTGAATCTAAAATAGACTCTAATATGCGTATGCATGATATTTTTTCATTTGCTGCATAAAGATGATTTTTGTTCTTTGTTCTCTGACAACAACCAATTACATAACCAGTCCCCTATTTCATTTTGTACATTAAAGAACCTTTGATATTTCACATCCCATTTAGCAGATAATGCATGTGAAAGTAAGTTTGATCGTGATTAAATAAATTTTGGGGCAGATATTGATAAATGTGATTACTATTTACCTTCAGATTGTGAATTTGATATTGATTGTAACTCATTTAGTGTAGTGCATTTTAATGCCTTTTAATGCTCGCAGTTTACATCATAATTTCTGTGCTATTTATGAGTTTATGTCCATAAACCTGGTGACAATGACCACCTAATTCATAAAGATGGTTATTCATTTGTGAAGTCAAAAAGATTGAATGGCAGAGGTGGTGGTGTGGGATTATTTGTTAAGAATAACTTGTGTTATAGTATTCGAAATAACTTAATGGTGGCAAGTGAAATTTTATTCATTGAACTCGATTTTCCTTGTAAAAAACAACCATCGTTATAGGTATTTCATATAGAAAACCGAATGGAGATATTAAAACATATATTTCATTATTTCAAGAGATTATGGACAAAATTAATATAACACTTACAATGAGATGATTTATGTATTGGGTGATTTTAATATAAATTTACTGCATAATTCACAAAAGCATATATATGATTTTTTGGGTATAATGAATATAAATTCTTTAGTTCCATTGATAGATAAACCAACACGAGTTACTCGACAATCGGCATCATTAATTGATAATATATTTACTAATGACTGTAATTCCCGTATTATTCCCGGTATACTGAGTATATTGTTCATACACATTGTATTACAGATCATTTTCCTATTTTTTCAATTAGTACACTGGACATCAAATTTTGTTATGAAACTACATCAAGTTATGATTCACAAAATTTATGTCAGTTTTTGGAATGTGTTGGAGAAAAATTAGGTACAATAGATTGGAGTGTAGGATAGCGAAGTTGTGAAGTGTTGGACAAGGAAGATCCAGACATTGCATATGATTTATTTTTTATATATTTTTGAAAGCACTATCAAACATGCATCTCGCAATTTTTTCCTCTAAGAAAAAGAAACATAGTTAAATTAGGAAACCGTGGATTTCATTCGAATTATTTTCCCTTTTCAATAAAAAACACAGATTATTAAAGAAAAGTGTTAAATATAACAATGAGATTGTAAATAGGAACTATACAGAAGTGAGAAACAAGGTAACTATTTTGTTGAGAAATGCCAAGAAAAAAATATTATGATAGATTTCAGATGTATTCTTATGATTTAAGAAAAACATAGTCCATGATAAATGGATTATTGGGGAAGAAGAGGTCAAGTTATCCTTCATATGTATTACATAGTGGTCGGCAAATAACAAGAGAAATTTCGAATTGTTTTAATGATTATTTTGTTAATATAGGAAAGATTGTACATGAAGATGAATATGATTATGTTTCAAATCCATTGACTTTTGTTTCTAATCAGTCAAATATTTTTTTATTTTTTCCTGCTGTTAAAAGATCATGAGATATATGATATAGTTATACAGATAGTTGAGAGATGTTTGGAGAAAGATGTATCCTCACAAAAAAAAAAAAAACCCAAACAATTTACCTGGCGTCAAGTTTCTTTAGGTATTTATTCTCGCCTTGATTATTGGCTGGTGTCTTCTTCCATATGTGATTTTGTGCTTATGAGGGATATTCGTCCAGCACTGAAATGCGACCACAATGCAGTATCCCTCAAGTTGAGACTCTCAAGCACCCCTCGGGGTAAAGGTTATTGGAAAATGAACAATGCTTTGTTATCAGATGAAAAGTTTAAATATTACATTAAGAATTTGATTTAAAAAGTTAATATGGAGTGTTATAATGAAAATTCACAGTTGAGATGGGAAATATTTAAAATCAAAGTTAGAGAATCGGTAATTAAATGTTCAAAATGTAAACAAAATTTGCAGAATGGGAGAATTAAACAATTGGAAAAGAAATTTTCAGATTTAAGTGAAATGGTAGATAAAAATGGAAAAAGTAAAGATGTTCAAGAAATGAAAAATGCGCAGAAAGAATTAGATGAGATATATGCGTATAAATGTAGAGGTGCATATGTAAGAGCAAGAGAAAAGTGGATGGAGTTTGGTGAGAAATCAACCATATTTTTTTAAGCGAGAAAAAAAAGGAATGGAGTTAAAAAAGAAATTGATTGTGTTATTGAAGATGGTAAAAAGTTATTTTCTCAAAGTGATATTTTAAAAAGTATGGTCAAGTGTTATGAGAAAATATATTCTGATATGAATGTTGTTGATGATAATGAATTAAATAGTTATTTGAAAGGAACAAGGTTACGTGAGTTAGATGAGCAAATATGGATTCAAATAGTTGTGGAAGGAATGATTACAGGAAAGGAATGTTACCAAGCTGTTATGTCTATGTAAAATAATAAGGCACCAGGGTGCGATAGGTTAAGTATTAAATTTTATAAATGTTTTGGATGGATGTAAAAGATTTATTGGTTGAGAGTTTAAAAGCTTATGTTAAAAGTGCGTTATCTGAAAGTCAGAAGCAAGGGGTTCTCACACTTACATAATATATAAGTGTGAGAACCCTTGAAGGGAGATAAACGAATTACAGAGGGTGCTTATAAAATATTTTCCTGTGATCAGACTGGTTTTATAAAAGGGCGTTCGGCTGTAGATAATTTGAGATTGATTGAAGATATTATTGATTATTGTCATGTATTCAAAAAGGAAGGAATACTTGTTTTTCTGGATTTTCAAAAAGTGTTTGATTGTGTAAGTCATAAGTTTCTTTTGCATGTTTCAAGAAGATTTAACTTTAAGGAATTGGTTATTAAATGGATAGATTTTCTATGTACGGATGTAATGGTAAAGGTTATTATTAATGGATGGGTTACAGATGTATTTAAGATTAAAAGGGGTATTAGACAGGGTTGCCCCTATCAACATTATTATTATTTGTTTTAGTAGTTGATGTAATGACAACACGTATACGGACTAATATGAATATTCACGGCATCAGCATACCAGTGTATGACGATCCGTCCCACGATGTTTATGATATACGACCTATTTCACAGTTAGTTGATGATGTTACACTAATTGTTGACTCGGTAGAGTCAGGTAATATCGCAATGCAAGAGTTTTTTTTTTTTTTTTAATATGCTGGGTTACAGTTGAATTTTCAAAGAACAAAAATATTACCATTAACTATTGATATTAATGAAGTAAGTTGTTTAGAAAATTTAGAATGTACAAAAGAGCCGGTTACACATCTTGGTGTTTTTTTGTGTCAGACAGAAAATGAATTAAATTTTTTAAATTGGTTAGTTACAATTGAGAAAATTAAGCGTATAATAAGTATGTGGAGGATGAGAAATTTAACGTATTATGGGAAAGTAGTTTTTATTAAATCTTTACTTGTATATCAGTTGTTTTATCTTTCAACTTGTTATAAAAATCCTCAAAAATATGATAAAGAGGTGAATAAGATATTATTTTCATTTTTGTGGAATTCTAAAAGAGAAAAAGTTAAAAGAGAAAGGCAGCTTAGGAATGATTGATTTAGATGCAAAAATGAAGTCACTTAGGCTTGCTTTGTGGCCGAAATTATTAGATGATAGTGATAAATCTTGGAAATATATATACAAATTTTGGTTAAATAAAATTGGAGGGGTTTATTTATGCTTACATTTGATTTGATTTGATTTGATTTATTTGTTCTCCGTATGGCATCAATTAAATTTTGTCAACATAATCAAACATAATATATACAAATATGATACTCATTATACCTAGTTTCTACAATTTCAACACTATTGATTACACATACATTTGTGACATAATTACAGTACATGTGTTATGAATTACCATACAGAACGTTCGCCAATAATAAGCTATAAGCTTGACACTTTGGCAACCGATGATACAATACGTTAATGCAATAAGAGAAGGGGGATCCAACATGATGCTCGTGGATAAGGGGGATAATAGGAGAGACAGAAAGAGTAAGAAAGAGAGGGTGATGGAAACCTTCCGATACCAGTCTTGCCAAATCAACTCACAATTCATACATACGTAGGCCTACATGATTATAGATTACAGTAATGTATCCACATATTCACGTACAAATAGACATGATACAGTATTGCTATTGTCAAATAAAGGTTACATTGAATTAAGAATAGAAGAGAAGTAAGATCAACTAAGAAGTATGCACAGTTCAGCGCCTTATACCAGGCCGTATAGAGGAGTATAACTTGCCCGACATACTAGTAACAGGAATGATAGACAGCAGAGACAAAGACGTATATGGGAGGAGTGCAGAATAGGCACAGGCAGGTGCGTCCCGCATGTGCAGAGTCTCAAGAACATTACAATTGTTCAGCTGCAGATATGACTTTATTGTGTAAAAGATATAAATTACCGTTATTTTATTTTGATCTTCTTTGTCCATGGGCAAAAACACATATATATATTGCAGGTAAATGATATATCAAACGAAATTTTTATATGGAATAATACAAACATCAAGTATATAAATGAAGTATTATTTAATAAAGAATGGGTTGAAAAAGGAATTATCTATGTTAGACAGTTGGTAGAAAATGAATCATGGAAAAATCATGAACAAATATATGAAATAATGAATTCATATTCTTTATTAATATTGTTTCAATATGAAAGAATTAAAAAAGCATTGCCACAGTTTTGACCCGAGATGTTTTGCTCATCGAAGAATTTTTTTAGATAAATACTGGGGATATCATTAAATAGATATCTTTAAAAACAAAACAGGTTTATTCGTTACTGCTTGATGAAATGAAATCTTAAGCGTTATATATATTTGGACAGAAATATTAGATACACAGTGTACCTCCAGAATTTGATTGTAAGGTTTTGTTTGATTTCAGGTTTCGAAAATTATTTAATAATAAAGTAAAGCAATATAGTTTTAAGTTATTGCATCGAATTATTAGTGAAATGGAAAATTATGTCTGACATGATTTGTAAGAAATGCGTCGAAGTTGAATCAACTTGGCATGTTATGTTATGCTCAGATACGAAGTTATATTGGGAAAAACAACATTTTATATGCACTTATCTTCATATTGATATTACTGTGGATGAGCAAATGATATTAACAGGATTTAATGTAAGAGATAAATCTTTGGTGTTGTGGAATTTAATGTTAGTTTTTGCCCAATATACGATTTTTCGTTTGTATATACTTAGCAATTATACAGCAAAAGCAACGAATGTGTACGCATTATTGACAGATTTTAGACAAGAGCTCATGAATTCAAAATGTTTGGTTTAAAAAAAAGTTATTTGATTTCATGAAAAGACAACTTTATGAATTAGAGCAGAAGCTGAATCAGAAGAATTTTATTTGATTAATTGTGGAAGCAGAAATTAATATGTTGAGGTGATATAAAGTGGTGATGTCACACTCATGAACTATCTTTTTAAGGTATTTAGAAAATATTTGAAGCATACTTTCACTAACAAAGAAGTCGAAATTCATATATATATATGATATCATTTTGACAAATTAGTGTTCATACCCTTATTTTTTATGTTCTTACATGTTTCTCTCTGTATGTTTTTGTGATTTTTTTGTGTGGATATATTAAATGAAATAAGTCCCTCGAAAGAGGATGAAGAAAAAAATGATATAGTTAAAGGGATGAAAAAAGTTTTGGAATCGATAATATATCGATAATTTAGATTAAGAAAGTAATATATTAATTGTTGAAGCCTTTAACTCATATATTCAATTTGTCATTAATAACAGGAATTGTTCCAATAAAATTGAAAGTTGCTAAAGTTATTCCAGTATTTAAAAAAGAAGATTAGCATATAAGAAATCATCGACCAATATCAATATTACCATGTTTTCACAAATCTTTGACAAAATTGTATATAACCGTTTATATGCATTTTTGTCAGATAGCAATATTTTATGTAGTTCTCAATATGGATTTCGAACTAATTTTTCAACTGAAATGGCTCTTGTAGATCTGCAGGATAGTATTCTTACTGCATTAACTGATGATTTGCTTGTTTTTGGTGTTTTACTTGATTTGTCTAAAGCTTTTGATTTAATAAGTCATGAAAATTGATTCAAATGCTTGATTGTTATGGTATTAGAGGTCTTCCATTAAAGTGGTTCGGTTATTTGAATAATCGGACACAAGCTACATTATACAAAGATACTTTATCGGATACATGTGATGTTTTACGTGGAGTCCCCCAGGGTTCCATGTTAGGGTCATTGTTATTTTTGATATTTATTAATGATACGTGTAATATTTCACGTGTAGTTAAATTCATTTTATATGCTGATTATTCTACTTTATCAAAGGACAAGTTCACCTTCATTAACATAACTATTGAGAGACTGCAACAATATTAGTAGAACACATCAGTGAAAGTTTGAGGAAAATTGGACAATCGATGCAAAAGTTATGAATTTTTAAAACTTTTTGTGTTGGAACCACTGGATGAGGAGACTACTAAGGCTCGTGATGCCATATGAGTACAACAGTATAAAGAAAATGTAAAGAAAATTCAACATATTTTCACTTTTTTTCGCATAATAAAAGAGCATTTGACTTGCCTTTTTTCTAAAGGCAATGGGAATAATATTACCCATAACATATGTCAGTAACGAGTCAAGGGAATGTGTACTTTTTTCAAAAGATGAAATTTTGTGAAATTCTCTTTATATTTTCCTTATATTGTTGTACGCATGTGACATCACACACTGCAGTAGTCTTCTCATCCAGCGGTAACTGCACAAAAACTTCAAAAATTCATAACTTTTGAACGGATTGTCCGATTTTCCTCAAACTTTCAATGATGTGTTCTACTAATATTGCTACATTCTCTCAATCCTTATGTTAATGAAGGTGAACTTGTCCTTTAATTTCCCATTTTGATTTAAATGTGTTGATAAATAATTTGAATAATGAGTTATCTAAATTGTCAAAATTGTTTCGTGATAACAGATTGATTGTAAATACTGAAAAATCAAATTATTTACTAGTATGAGTTTTTTTTAAGGTAAAAAAAAAAATCAGATTTTGAACTTTGTGATGTAAAAATGAATGTTGTAAAATTATCTCGGATGGAATGTACACAATTTCCAGGGGTTTATATTGACTGCAATTTGAACGGGAGAAAGCTAATAGCCATGATGAATAAAATGATTTCGAGAAATATTGGAGTGATAAATAGGCTAAAAGGTATTTTACCAATGAAGGTTTCGATTATGTTATATAATAGCTTAATTTTATCATTTGAATTATTGTTATGCTGTATGGGCAAATACTCATCAATCAAATTTACACGACACATTTATCCTTCAAAAAAAGAGCAATTCTATTCTGTACAATCTTGCATTATAAAGTGCCCTCGATGCCTTTGTTTTTGAAAATGAATGTTTTGAATATTAATTGAATAAGTTTAATATTCTTATGTATATATTCAAACATAAAATGGACTTGTTACCTGAGATGTTTTTTGGGGGGCATCCCACGAGACCGACACCCACGAGTCATACGGTCCACGAGACCGACATCAATATTAGGTCCATGAGTCATACAACCCACGAGTTATACGGCTCAGGAGTCATACAGCCCATGAGTTCGACACTACGCACAAAAGGCTCATGAGACCGACACTAAGCAAACATAGCCCACGGGACCGACACTAAGCAATAAAGGCTCATGAGAGCGACACTAAGCAAAAAAAGCCCACGAGACCGACAGTAGGCAAAAAAGGCCCACGAGACCGACACTAAGCTAAAAAGGCTCACGAGACCGACACTAAGCAAAGAAAGCCCACGAGACCGACAGTAGGCAAAGAAGGCCCACGAGACCGACAGGATAAACAGCGCCATCTACATGTCTATCACCTGTACAGGGTGTTCCATGAACGGAAAAATAACATACTGGCGGGTGTAATTTCGTAACACTATCAATTGAAAGATGGTGACCATCTACATAATTATGAACGTCATCAAATATATATTTCTACATACATTGTACTTCTGGGGGGGGGGGGGGGGCAAGTGTGTCAGGGAGCGACATTGTTATCAAGTAGAAAAATTGAATTGTATTCTTCATGCCCCCGCCCCCCAAAAAAGAATTAGTATTCTTCATCCCCCCAAAAAGAGACACACACACAAAAAAAACCACACAAATGAATTTAAAAGAGGACAATAACGATATATGGAATAATTTTAGAGCTTTGATAATGCCATCGTGCTATTTTTAATAGGCTTTCCCAGTTTTTAGCTAGAAGATGGAGAAGATATAAATTTTACCTCTTCTCTCTCCCGATTCACTAGTTGCTGATTCTATTTTATATATTCTACCCTCCTGCTTTGACGTTTTGCAGTAAGATCTATTTGTAATTTTCTCTGTAACTATAATGCAATTCTACTGATTAAAACGTTTATATCGCAGGGATTCACCCCAATTTTGTGGCTTGTGTTATTCTCCTCCGAACAGTACATTTTATCGTGAAAAACAATAGCTGTTTTCATGGATGCATCTGTTTTTTTTTTTTCCAAATCCCTAACGCTACCTTAATAGACAATTACGTAATTTTTTTGTTTTTAATTAATACTAAATCAACACCCTCGCAGGTTTATTGTGGAAAGATCTGTTACACACTTTTACTGTACTTTGTTCATTTTTTTTTTCACAAACACACACCCATGCAAACACAATTAAAGATCTTGATCATTTCGGAGGGGGGGGGGGGCAACTGATGGGGTAACACCCTGCGGGAGATGGCAACTCTTCTTTTCCATCTCTCATATCTTCCTATGCTATTATCAGGACACCCTATACAATGCATTGGTCTATAGGTGGCGCTGTTCATCCTGTCGGTCTCGTGGGCCTTCTTTGCTTAGTGTCGGTCTGGTGAACCTCTTTTGCGTCATGTCGGTCTCGTGAGCCTTGTATGCGTAGCGTCGGTCTCGTGGACCTTTTAAGTGTAGTGTCGGTCTCGTGGGCTTTGTTTGCTTACTGTCGGTCTCATGAGCCTTTTGTACGTAGTGTCGGTCTCGTGAGCCGTATAACTCCTGGGCTTATTTTACTTGATGTCGAACCCGTGGGCTTTATTTACTCAGTGTCGAACTCGTGGGCTGTATAACTGGTGGGCTGTATGACTTGTGAGCTGTGTGACTCGTGGGCTGTATGACTTGTGAGCTGTATAACTTGTGGGCTGTATGACTCGTGGGTGTCGGTCTCGTGACGTGCACCCGTTTTTTTGGTATGTTTCAATCTAATGATCGGATTCATAGTCACAACACACGAAATAGTAATAAATATCACTTATTTAAAGTAGATAAAATGTATACAACGCACACCCTCATTATGGAATTTTTTACCAGATAGAGTTACAAGTTCTCCAACTACAAATATATTTAAGAAGAATTCGAAAAGATGTTTGCTAAATGGTTAGAGTTGCCATTATGAAATACACGATGATTATAGATAATTTTGTGGTTTATGTTTTCTAGGGGCTTATATGACTGATCACCATTACTTAAATTTGTAAGGAATGTGTTTTTGTGTCTGTTTTTGTAATGTTTTGATCGTAAAGCAACATTGTTTCCTCTTATTCTTTTTGTTGGGAACTACCCTGACAAGACCCCCTGGTCTTTGTAGTTTCCATATTTCATATATAGTGATTATATGTTATGTATTGCATGTTCATGTACTAGTTCCCTGACCTGTCATCAGTTTGTTATTGCACAAATGATATGTTTTTAAATGAAACAGAATAAAGTTCAAGTTCAAAAGCCATAATGACAGAACACGCACTATTTGTTGTAGCCTACAATTAAGCAAAGACATTCATGTGACATTCACCTCATGGGAAGATTCACATGGAGAAGCAAAAGTTATCGTTAAGGTGTGAGTGATATAAAATGTTCAGGAATTAGCCAGCAGTTCATTGTGAGTTGAAGTTAAAATATAGCATTCATGGGGTATCTCTGTTTTCTATTTGGAGGCATACTAGCCGACATTGCTCCCCACAATGTATCACCCTTTATTTGATGCTTGAAATGTATCAGCAGCACTATATTACATGCCATATCCTCCAGGACAGAGGAAGTTGAATTCTTCATGCAAATTTTACACAACCGTTTTTGTTTCTTATTTCGAAGCTGACTGGAATTTTATGTGAGTGGTTTCATGTTTAATGTTATTAGGACATTTGTGTTGCATTGGTACTTGAAGATTGTGAAACTTGAAGATTGTGAAAAAGTAAATATCCTGGATTTTCCCCTCCTGTAATGTAAATGAGTTATAAGTGTGAAATAACTTTGTTCTTTTTATCTTGCAGTGACCTCAAGTGAGACTGTCAAAGGCTTTGTTGGGGAGAGTGTGACGTTTAAGTGTCCGTGGTCAGATCAACCCAGAAATCATACCAATTTTGCCTGGAAGAAATACTTCCATGGCATATCACAGGGTTCACCGACTGCAACCTTCCAGCATGGCATCACGAGTCCCGGTTATATAGTTGGATCCGACTTTTCACTGACAGTTGAGATCATTACACTCGACAATGAAGCAGTGTATGAGTGTAACCAGACTGCAACAGAAAGGGCAGCAGGTGTGTTGCACACTGTGTATTTCTATAGCTTTGGTAAGTTCATGTGATTTTTTTCTTTCTTTTCTGCAGTTAGTTTTACCATGGTGTTTAAAATGTTGGTCATCATTTATTATGTTGCTTGCTCTAATGACCATAATATTTGTGGATGTGTTGAATATTGTACAACAAATTTGCAGGCCTGCTTTCCTTAGGTGTTAAAAACTATAACTGTTAGGCAAGAATAATGTAAAGTCATATGTCTGTACAATGTTGTTCCATTATCAAAACGAATGATAACATGTAATTATTACATTTTGCCATTCATTTTGAGGGAAATTGGAAGTTTGATGTGGATTGATCAAATGAGGACGAATAATAGGCTCCTGCAAGGGGTGATTAAAAAGGTGAAAGAAAATCTCAAGTTTGCTCAAGAATGTTTTTTTTTTTTTTTCTAGGAGGCATATCAGCACATAAAATATATTCATTGTCATATTGGTATCGTCTTAATGGAGGCAGTGATAGGCAGTGGTAAACTTGTTACCCAGTAACAAGAAAAAAAAAGAAAGGAGGAGTCACCGTGGTGTGTACAATGTATTATTTTGCGGGACTAGTAAGTCAGGACACTTGGGGTCAGGACTCAAATCAGTGAGCACATGCTTAGGGGATGAATCATTTGAGACAAATGTTTGACTTCAGTCCTTGACTCTTATGTCGGTCCCTTCCTTATCCTCGTCTCTGCTCATAATATGACCACAATTGTAACTCCACCATCTACAGTACTTCCAATTCATGTTCGGAAAGGGAACAGCTAGGATGAAGCCATGACGTAAGAGTTGATAATTTCTTTTGCCTCTATGCTTCGTACACCATCTCATCACATCTTGCTGAGATCGTATTACTGTTGTGTCAGTTCTGTAAGCTTATACATCTATTTAGCATAAAATTTTGCATTGACAAACATCGTCATGTTGACTTGAACTGTCAATAATAATTGCGCACAAAGCTAGCCTTCTTTGGTCACTGGAGATACGTTCTATGATTATTTTGTGTACAGTATGTACAAAGTGACATGGTTGAAAATTGAGATAAAGGGGACCTCCGGATGATTTTCAGACTTTTACATTTGAACAACTATAAATCAGTTAAACTGAGTACAAAGTTGCAGAATTTATAGTGATTGGGATGAGGAATGAGAATGTTTTCAAAATTTGTAACAAATTGCAATGAACAAGGATGATGACATGGCAGCCTCACCATAGGAATGCATGAGTTGGGGCTCTCGGAAGCAGAACAAAAGAAGAAGGCATGCATAGATTCTTCACAGGTGAACTTGTTGAGCAAGTGGTATTGTAATGGAATTGCACTGCTACATTTCTGAAATATATGAGGCTCTGATGTCATCAACACTGTTCAGTGTAATTTGTTTAAGATTTTCAATTTATTGGTTTCTCTGCTCAAGGACCACAACAAATTCCACGAATCTATACATGGAGCTTTTGATTTATGTACTACATGATGTGAAATTATGAAAATCGTCCGGAATGTCCCTTTAACAACAAAATTATTCATACCCCTGAGAAATTATTAGTTCTGAGCAAATTTCTTACAAGTGAAGGATGGAGTGATGGTGATTGGGTGTTAACTTTTTACTCTTATTTGTCCTCTGTAAACTGACATTAATTCCAGTTTCACCTCATTTGCAAAACAATGGAAATGTTGAGCTATAACACCTAGTCACCATCACTCCATCCTTCACTTGTAAGATGTGCTCAAAACTAAAAATTTCCCAGGGGTACGAATAATTTTGTTGTTAACTGTATGTATTAATTGTGTGATTCTCTTTTTTTTTTTGTCTCTCTTGTGTAACAGCAATACCAATAACACATCCACACATCGATGGCTGCGGAAATGATGAGGTAAAATGTGAACAGAGGATCGCTGTCGGGACCAATGTATTCTTCACATGTACGGTGAGAAATATCTATCCTGAAAGGTACCCTACATGGGGTGAAGAAAAAGAATACAGGAAGAAAATCACCAACAGTGACGGGACTTTCAATACAAGTTCTTCAATCACTGTAAAGGGTACATACATTTCAGAGAGAGTCTGCTCTTTTGTAATGGAAGGATTCAATGCGTCTTCCAACCTGACCGTTAGAGGTTTGTAGCAAGAGTTGAAGTACTTGATAATATGGCATGCTTTAATAGACCAGTTCGTAATTCCACTTTGCGCATGAGCAGAAAAAGGTCATTATTTTTGTACCAACAGGCACTTTGGTTTATTAATTCACTGGAATAAGCATCTGTAATGTGATGATTATTCATGTGATCCTTATCTAAATAGTGCTTGCCAGCACATCCACCTGACAGCAAGCCAGGTACTTGGCAATATCAAAAGAAAACGGCTGTTGTTGCATTCAATACGAAACAATGAATTAGATGCCTGCTAAGGTGTCAACTGACGGACTATTCTGGTCACCTGGTCTAAACACAAGTTCATACTTTGTTTGAACACGAATTCCATAAATTGTTATGTTGGGCAGCTTATGCATTACATTGTTTGAAAACGAGTGATGTGCCTAACCAACTGATAAAAATTAAAGGTCATTTGTACCAAGGTGTACATGAGCTAATTACGAACTGGCTTATACAGCTAATATACATGTAGTTGAAAATGTTAAGGAGACACAAATTTTCCCCTAAATGTCGTGTGTCTCTTATAGTAATTATGTGCATAGGTAGCATTAAAAAATGTCTCCCTGGAGCTGGATCCATAGCTTAAAGGAGACATTGTGCTCATAATCATTAAGGAGACATCCGACGATCAGGAGACAATGTGCCTTCAAAACATTTTGACTCTATTAAAATCCCATTCAATCACAGGCTTTACTGCTGACATGACCTACACATACTATGCCTCCCTAAAGCTGGATCCAGAATTATACACTGATATCTGATATTATATATATATATATATATATATATATATATATATATATATATATATATATTTATATTTATATATATAATATAGAAATACATATATGTATACATATATATATTATGTATACATGGTGGCCCAGAAAGAACGGAACACCTAAGATCTTTAATTTTAGCAATATTGTTGCAAATATTTCATTACTTTGCATACTGTTGGAAAGGTCATTCTTTTTCCAATAGAATGATACTAAGTTCTTTAAGTTTGGTTAATGCGTTATGATTTTTGGACCATTTTTATCAACCCTTGCAATTTTCAAAATGTGATCATTTTGCACTCTCAGAGATACCGAAACCAGCGAAAATTCCGGCATGTCCGGCTTGCCATATAACCAGTAGCGTTCACAATGTGTGGAATGAGAGCAACATTACCCAACGTTGCGCTCCTGGCTCTTTATGCTGAAGTTGGACGGTGTGATTGTCATTGTCCGTTATCATTGTGAATGAGACGACCTGTTGGGCCCATTGAGATGCTAAATTGCTGGTAAATAGCGAAGTTTATTCAGAGACATGTTTGGCAGTGGTGACGTGAGTTCATGAGTGGTTTAGGAATAAAACCCGTACTTTTAATTAAGTATACATTGATAAATACAGTGAGAACTGAGAATATTGCGGTGTCGGTTTATGAACGAATTAAGGCGTATCTCACCGGGCTTGAAACTAGTTTGGTGGAGAAAAAAAAAAGAAAAAAAAATGCCCTTCGTGTACTTCCACCCCTGTTCACAGAACCACCTACTAGCGGGAACTGACAAGCAAAAACAAAAGGAAAAAAAAACAAACAAACAAAAAAAAGTCCCCGCCACCGCCGAAAGCGGGAGGTGCTTGCTTCCTTTTCTTTGTAGTTTTCATCCATCTGAACATAATTATATAGGCCAGACAGCTTAGATTGAGAATTTTTAACAATCGGTCAGCCACATTGTTAAAACGTGTCTTTAAATTTCTTGCGACTGCTCGGAGACACCGTAATTTCACAATAGACGTCTCAGAGTCGGAGACATCTCTGCAACCAAGGAGGTTTTATACATGGAGTTCCAACTGGCTGTAATTATTCAAACCGTTGTCAGATTTCTATTGATGTACAAAAGAATTCCACAGGTGCACTTGTTCCTTTGATGATCGATGTTCCAAGCCGCCGTCTTTGCTGGGCAATCTGAAGACTCATTTTGAACGTTATCATAATGTTGGCAATATTCTGCTTATTTATTTATTAAATGAAATAAAATTTCACTTAATAATAAAGCATGTAAAACAAAAGTCAATTCCGTTCAGAAATTTGCGCAAAAGTGTAAATCAGAGCTGTATTATGTGAAAATGTTCAAAACTGTACCATCCTGGAAAGCTTGTTTTATCACTTTTCCACTTAATTTGCCCAAATGAAACTAATATGTAATAATCTTCAAGTATAATTCTTTATGTATAGATATATCAGATTAGTGCCCGCGTATGCCCAGTCGAGTAATTTTCATCTTCATTTCAGCATTTTTTCCTCAATTTCTGTTCGCGCATCCTCGTGTCTGTACTACCTACCTTTTATAAGAAGGGATAGCGAAAAGTAATTACCATCACAAAGACATATCTTCCTTTGAAAGTGGCTGGTGATTATGCAATGAGACACGAGTCAATTGTCTTCCTATCGGCGCGGCAGATCCTGTTTGGAATATGCTTCAAATATTTTTGAGCGGCGGCTTCGAACATAGATAAAAGGGAATAACTCTGTTGTTACTCCATCTCTTCAACCTGATCCTTGCTGCAACTAGCAAAATCTGCATTCGCGAACTAGTTTCAAGTCTGGTGAGATACCCCTTAATTCGTTCATAAGCCGACACAGTAATATTCTCAGTTCTCACTGCATTTATCAATGTATACTTAATTAAAAGTACGGGTTTTATTCCTAAACCACTCATAAACTCACGTCAATGCCAATCATGCCTTTGAATAAACCTCGCTATTTTCCAGCAATTTAGCATCTCAATGAGCCCAACAGGTCGTCTCATTCACAATGATAACGGACAATGACAATCACACCGTCCAACTTCACAGTATAAAGAGCACAACGTTGGGTAATGTTGCTCACATTCCACACATTGTGAACGCTACGGTCTGGTTCTATGGCAAGCCGGACATGCCGGAATTCTCGCTGGTTTCGGAATCTCTGAGAGTGCAAAATGATCACATTTTGAAAATTGCAGGGGTTCACAAAAATGGTCCTAAAATCATAATGCATCCAAACTTAAAGAACTTGGTGTCATTCTATTGGAAAAAGGATGATCTTTCCAACAGTATGCGAAGTAATAACATATTTGCAACAATATTGCTGAAATTAAAGATCTTAGATGTTCCGTTCTTTCTGGGCCACCCTGTATATATACACCTGTTGGAAATGTGGAATTTCTGCCTGAAGGTAGCAAGAACCCCCAAATTACAGATACCTGGTAATGAACATAGGGGCACTTCATCATGATACAGGATGAAGTTTGACACACTGTGCTTTAGTTGCATCAAAAGATTAAGAAAAAAGATCAGTCTAATTCATTTTGATTTTTCATATTCATTGACAAAATGATTTGGGATGTGGTTGATCTCACTTGGTATTTAATTCCTTAAGTTTGGTTGTTTGGGTGGTTCTGTGTGGGCTGGCGGAATTATGATAATATGGAATGCTGCACTTGTTATTGTATATAGTGAAAATAATGCAAGTAATGATATAAAATAGTATGGTCTTATTTACTCACGGTAGCATGCAGTGCCCTCTAAAGCGTTAGCACTGTTCAGATTACCCTGCCATCACTATTACCTTAGCATTGCCAGGTGCCCATCTTTACATCTTGGTCCAGAGGGACATTGGCGGTAAATAAATAAATTAATAAATACTTCATATCAGTCTTTTTGTCGGAATTATGTCAAAAAGGGATAAAACCGGCTTCTCGATAGGGTACAGTTTAAAACTTTTTCACATGATGCAACTCTGATTTACACTTTTCCATATATTTCTGGACGGGATTGTCTTTTGTTTATATGTATGTATATATATATATATATATATATATATATATATATAGATAGATAGATAGATATATATAATGCTTTATCATTATGTGAGATTTCACTTCATTTCATAAATGAACAAGCAAAATAAAACCAACATCATGTTAACGTTCAAAATGAATCCTCAAATATTGCTCAGCAAGACGGCGGCATCGAACATCGATCATCAAAGGCGCAAACGCGATGTGGACTTCTTTTGCACATCAATGGAAAACTCTCAACTGTTTGAATAATTACAGTCAGGAGACCGCTTTTGTAATTTATTGCAATTTATAGATGAGTAGTATATACATGTACCCGTTCGCACCCCGTGGAGCAGTGGAGCTGTGGAGCGGTGGAGCTCCTCAGCTAATGAATATTAATAAGCTCATGAATAGTAATGATCATGAATATGTATGAATATGTATTTATGTAAATGTACATGCATTATGTATGAGTGTGAGATATAATAGTCTGTGAATGGGAGTGGCAATAGATATAGTGAATTGTAGAGCAGTGGAGCTCTCTGACCTAGCATATCATATTAGTGAGCTTGATTCATGAATATGTATGATTATGCATTTATGTTAACATTGTATAAACTATGCGTACGCTGTGGAGCTATGGAGCTGTGGAGCGGGAGTGACTCTCTTGCAACATGGCTAGTGTGGAGTGTATGTTGTGGAGTCTTTTATTTTTGCAGGTACAGTTGATGCGAATACAATTATGCAAATGCGTATGACAGTAAGGTGCAAAGAAATGAACATGATCAATAATGAATTGTGGAGCTGTGGAGCTTCAAGATGACCCAACATATGAATATTAATGAGCTTAAACCATGAATATGTATGATTATGTATTTATGTAAATATGATTTGTTTATGCGTGTGGAGGTGTGGAGGGTGACTCATTGCAACCGATGGTATGGCTTGTGTGGAGTGTTTGTTGTGGAGTCGTATGATTTTACACGATGAATATTATGAAAGGGTAAATTATATCAGCGTATGCAAAGATTAAATGTATGACAAAGATATGTTTACCTTGTGAATGGGCGTGACAGTAACGCGTGTGGGCTTAAGTTTATTTGATACTTGATTGTAGAGCTGTTGAGACTTTCATTTTTTTTGTAACGGATTGTATGGCTTACAGTGTGGAGTGTATATTGTGGAGTCGTGTTTTTTTTTTGTTACGTTTTTTATGTTTGTTTGTTTGTTTTCTCGCACGATGATACGAAAGGTTGATACGAATATATATGCAAATGCGTATACCGGTAACGTATGAAGGATTAAGCATCATCTATAGTGAATTGTGGAGTAGTGGAACTCCAAGATTACTAATATATGAATATTGATAAGCTTTATTCATGAATATGTATGAATATGCATTTATGTTAATATATGAATTATGTTTGGGCTAAGGAGCTGTGGAGCTTTGGAGCTGTGAGGGGGTCTCTCTTTTTCAGTTGATTGTATGTTTGGTGTTGAGTGTATGTTGTGGAGTCGTATAATTTTGCGCGATGATACGAAAGATTGATATGAATAGAACTATGCAAATTCGTATAACAGTAACGTATGTAGGATAAGTCATCACCAATAGCGAATTGTGAAGTAGCGGAGCTCCAACAAGATGACCTAGCATATGAATATTAATGTATGCAAATGAGTATCAATTATGTATGATTGTAAGATTAAGCACGCTCAGGTGAGACTTGTGGAGCTGTGGAGAGCGAGACTCTTAAAATGATTTCTATGGTTATTGCGAAGTTAGGTTGTAGAGTCGCATGCTTGCACGATAATACATACAAAAAATACAGATATTCGTGTAAATGTGTAAACACGACGTAGGATCATAAGATAGACCTATGATCACGTACCCGCTGAGCAGCGGAGTCGTGAAGCAGTGAAGTTCCAAGATAATGCAAAATGTATGAATATTCATGAGCTGAGGGTTAAATGTGGAGTTAATGGTGTGATGGTGCTGTGCGCGTTTATATGATGGAAATCTTATGTGACGTAATATCATTACGGTGTGAGTACTTGGCATCGAAAGTGAGAATGAATGAGAACAATAATATTCATCTTTTCACGTTCCATCATTTCATCATTTCATCGTTTCATCATTCCATCGTTTCATCATTCCATCGTTTCATCATTCCATCGTTTCATCATTCCATCGTTTCATCATTCCATCGTTTCATCATTCCATCGTTTCATCATTCCATCGTTTCATCATTCCATCGTTTCATCATTCCATCGTTTCATCATTCCATCGTTTCATCATTCCATCGTTTCATCATTCCATCGTTTCATCATTCCATCGTTTCATCATTCCATCATTTCATCATTCCATCGTTTCATCATTCCATCGTTTCATCATTTCATCGTTTCATCATTCCATCTTTTCATCATTTCATTGTTTCATCACTCCATCGTGTAATCATTTCGTCGTTTCATCATTTCATTTTGTCATCATGTCCATCGATTCATCTCATTTGTATTATCTACAAGTGCGAAGTAACAGATTGTAGCGTTTTGTACGATAATTGCGGAGTCTTATGCTTTGCACAACAGTATACGGAAAGGTGATATTGCATTCCAGGCATAATTATGTGTAAATTTGTAAACAAGTTGATCGTAAGGTAATGACCGAGTACCCAATGAGCAATAGAGAGTTCCAAGGTGTTGTATGATGCATGAATGAGTGCTCATTACAGATACGACTAAGATGTGTGAGTTCTCTGTCGTGGTCACGGCGTTTTACATAACATGAATGAATCCTACATGCATGGTATGGAAATTTAACCTTATGTGGCACTTTCAGATGGTACGGACATCTATAAGAACTAATAGCATTTAAAACAGAATACGCAAAAAAACAAAATCAACATCAAGAAAGTGAACAATTGGTGTAATCTACGTTTCCATATTTTCCGTGTTCATGATACATATTTTACTCTACTACAAGTCGCATCTAGCTTGAATAGTTTACAAAAATGTATCTTGTAATATCATGTACTATATAGTTGAACCTATTGATGAACAAAAAGATATTTCACTACAGCATTTTACATCGCAGTGTTTTCTCTCATGCATAACAAGCTGGTACTTGTATCTTGTAGAATTTTCTCTCTCCCTCTCTTGTTGTCTTTCTCTCAAAAAATCGGCAAACCACGCGATCATTAACATGTAATCATGTCTTGAGATGTAAGCATATCAGACGTTACACAATGATATTGAAGTTGTAAAGTATCGCGACTATCATGACGCCGTTTATTTGTTAACTTGTTTAAGAATGTGTTGTACAACATTTTAACATGTTTTTTCCGTTTCGATAAAGTTAAGCGTTTTGAATAAACAACAACAATGACAGATAGATTCAAAAGAAGAAGAAGAAAAAAAAGTATGTCCCGAAGACCTTGAAATCGTACTGAATTTTTGGGCAAAATATTAATGGGAGAAAGGAAGTGAGATAGGGAGAGGCGGAAAGAGTAGGATTATAAAGTCCCATTACACTGCGCGTGTACATTGATTGTCTGACAATGTGGGTCACGGGAACAGGAGAAGAGAGACAAGAATCATCGGAGCATGAAGTATAATCAATGCGAAACGGCGAAACGGCGAGTTGACGAATATGATTACAATTATTCTTGCCTATAGGGAACCACGATTGAATTTTACTCTTCTAATCGTCCATACACGCATACTCTACACAACTACGCAAGGAGAAAAAAAATACACATTTTAGTCTTTCGGTATAATATACACCTTAAACGCTTTAATAAAAAAAAAAGTTAATACAAACAATTTACATACTGAATCGTAGAAATGTTGAAATGAAGAATATTGATAAATTAGTAACATATAACGATGTTTGGTAGTGTCAATCGCTTTTTGTCAACTAATAAAACCTAGAGAATCGTTAATCAAGAAAATGAACATTTGCTGAATATTACATATGATTATGATGCATATATTCACCTATATACAACCATCAAAGCTGTATACTGTACCTAAAGAACCTCCAAGGGGGAAAAAAAGATATGCAGCACATAGTCATGAAACGGTAACACGAAAATATTAGTCTGGTTTTGAGCAGCATCAACGAATATTTAAATCGAGACCATGACCATGAACCGACAAACAGATTTCACCTGTTGAGACTCGTCTGCATGAGTCATAACTGTTACGTAAGAACGACCGATTGTGGATTTCCCAAGTCGAATGACATCATTGTTAATTTAGATATCCCTGGCGGGTGGTGAGCAATTAGATATTTTGTGTCATTCGTGGATGATATTCCTTGACAAAAATGTAGTGAAATAACTATGTTCAGTAGTCTTGGTGGTATGGCGATTTTGATTTTGCACGTAAATCTGTGTGATAGAATACAACGATAATTCACCACATCGAATGGTAAACAAACAACAAAAGCGATTGATATTCCACAGCAACACTCCACCACCAAAGGTCTGCCTTTGAATTTAGATATAAACTTAATATTTGCCCACTCCCCACCAACGGTTTCCAGTTTACGCAATAGACAATGAAGTAAGCTGCTGAGTAGGTTGTAAGATCATTAAGGCCCCACCAAGAATATTACTTGCG
Organism: Diadema setosum; assembly: GCA_033980235.1. Lineage (NCBI taxonomy): Eukaryota > Metazoa > Echinodermata > Echinoidea > Diadematoida > Diadematidae > Diadema > Diadema setosum. Next base: position 25,262,228 of record CM067077.1, on the reverse strand, counting down.
AAATCTTGTCGAATTCAAGTGAAACAAAAAAAAAAAACACAGAACTAAAAAAAAAAGAAAAGGGCCAATTTCTTACACACATGCTCCGTATTAAACATTTTAGAAAATCGAACATAAATTATATGCATATTATGCAACTGCTGTGCACATAAGTTTATGCAACTAATGTGGATATACACTATTGATAACATAGAATTATAAATATCTCTATTGCAAAGCTTAGTATCATTGTCAAAGAGCCCTATATTAAATAAAATGAAACCCATGTGTTTTTTTTTTTTGCGGCAAAATTCAAACCACTACCTAATGTTTTGTCAATCCATATTCATGATTTTGTACGTTCATACAATAACGTGCATTGTACCAAACATCTAAATCTAAATCAAAGGAGACCTCCGAAAGACTTTCTGAGTTTTACATTTGAACAACTATAAATCAGTTATACTGAGTACAGAGTTTCAAAATTTATAGTGACTGGGTTGAGGAATAATAATGTTTTCAAAATTTACAACAAATGGCAATGTACAAAGACGATGACATGACAGCCTCACCATAAGAATGCATGAGTTGGGGCTCAAGGAAGCAGAAGAAAAGAAGAAGGCATGTATAGATTCTACACTGGTGAACTTGTTAAGCAAGCGGTACTGGAATTACACTGCTACATTTCTGAAATATGTAAGGCTCCTATGATATCAACACTGTTCATTGTAATTTCTTTAAGATTTTAAGATTATTGGTTTCTCTGCTCAAAGGCCACAATAAATTACACAAGTCTATACATGGAGCTGTTGATTTATGTACTGCATGATGTGAAATTATGAAAATCATCTGGAATGCCCCCAATTCTTACATTAAAAAAAAAGTGTTGATGACTATACGCTCATTCCGCGGTGTATGTAATCCAATACTGTGAAAGATTTACATGTTAATACAATCAATAGCAACTAGACCAACAATAAACATATACAGGTAAACAGACATTCTCTAATAACTCGCTTCAACCGTAGATACAAACAAGCCAAAATTATAACCCTTTGAGATGCAAACAATATTTTGCATGAAAATTACAACACTCTTTGCAATATTACATTCATAATGATATGATAACTGAGTGTACGATGAAGGCATCTGTATCATTTTTTTTTTTCTCGTTAGACTACCGAGAGGAAAACATAAGAATGGAAAATAATTGTATGCAATGACTGATGATACTGCGTGTTTTTTACTCAGATATCTAAATCTAAATTGGAGAGGGCCGATTCTTTTTTCGGAGTGATTACCAATTGTGTCGGATTTTAACGTCTCTTCTAAAACTTTCATACTGGAGCCATTCTTGCGCAATAGGATGTCTGCTCTCCGGTTTGAAATTGTTTTCCGCTCTTCGTCTCACATAGTGTCCAGTAGGCATGTCCTGCATGATTGCCCATAGATATAGAGCATTCGCGTCAAAGCCAACCACTTTCTGACACATTTTACCTCCTCGAATCTTCGTCAAGTTCTTTTCATGATGGCGATGAAAAATAATCGATGGACCCCCGACTAAATTTTCGCGAAAAGTGTAGAATAGGTCTTTATCCTTCTCTGAGAACAAACCGAAATGTGCGGCGGGACTACATTTCATCAGATATTTCATGGTAAGTCCCGGAACAGAAATCCCGTCCTTAAATAAATCTATTCCTCTATGCTCGTAGAAAGCACGCATCTTTTCTACAGCCTCAATGAATGGGGTAACATCGCGATTGTTATACCAGACGAGGTAGTCACGGAAAGTGGACATCTGGTTGTCTTTCCACTCACGCTGACATTGCTTGCATTGTTCAGGGGTCAATGCAGTGCGATGAAGGGTGTCATCAAATGCATCAATGGGTGGAAGTTGTGGTTCATTCAACTTAGCGAGAGAGTCTACCCATTCGTACGGAAAATACCCCTTTGTTTCCTTGCATCCATAGGCCTTCATGAATGAAGCTAAAGAGACTCCTGGAGCAAGAAAGTTCAAAATGTCGACGAATTGCAGGTGCTGAGTTTTGATAGCCATGTGGTTGTGGTTTCTCTTTACTAGGTAGTTGATAGGATCCATTTTGAGAAGGGTTGGGTATAGAAACTCCTTAATGGCATTAATGTCGTATTTACCCGAGTTAAATCCGACAACTGGCAACTCTTGTAAATAATTTAAGACTTTTTGCCGCAGTCTCGTTAAGTATTTGGGTACAGGAGATATTTCCCCATCTGTCAAGAATCTGCTTCGTATCTCTTCAGTTTTGTCGTCAATCTTGTCCAGGACGTCTTGATAAAGTTGTTCCAGAAGTTGAAAAGATCGTTGGCTGACTTCTAGTTAGTACGCCACCATAGTGTCGATTAATGTCTGGGGATTTCCATCCGACACCATGCAATAAGCCTCGTTGTAACCTGGTACATTTGAGTTCACGCTAACACTCAAAGGTATGTGTCGAGATGTATATTGTAGGTTGCCATTAGATTTGCATTCACTTTCATCACATTTTTCAAGATAGCTCTCTATGTCAAATGTAGCAAAATATGGGAAAAATCTCCTACTTTCCTCGACGAAAATTCCCTCAACCTCCAGTTCCTCCCATATTGTGGCTGAGTTGTGAAATGTTGCAAGCCCCTTAGGAAAAACGTGTTTCGTGGCTGTTGCGCTGCAGAGTTTTTCATGTCGGTGAAGCGATTTTCGAGATTTCCACAATTTGTTGCATTGTCTACATTGATAGTTACGGTAATACCTCTCGATGTCAATGATATAACTGAAGTGACTGTCGTGAAGATTAACGTACAGTGTCTCGGCAAACTTATCCAGACCTCGACGAATGAGTGAAGCAGCCACTGTCTGTTCACTGTTGAATAGATCTTTTTCAGTTTCAGTCGAACTAACAGCAGCGGTACAAACATCGTTGACTTCCTTTCCACAATCTCCACCTATTGATTAGTCACCTACAGGCACTAACTGATAAACAATTACATTAATTTGAAAGAATTCTTCGATGTCACTTAGTTCGCTGAGTTTAACACCTGGGAATTTGTTTATATCTTCATTTGGTTTGTAGCTCTGTAACAATTCTTTCGTTGTTGTTTCTAGACATTTTGAACTGTTACCACGAAGAAGGGCGATACATCGAAAGAGGCACAAATTATCGTCGTACGTTTTACCAGTCTTTCGGTTCTTGACCAATGAAACGATCGCTTTGTTACTTAGCACGTACAGTGGGAGCTCCATTCCCCTACCGATGGGATGATCAATGAGGGAAAATACGTAGAACGTGACGTTCGTGATATGTTGAAACACCCATTTGGAATCTGGGCGCAGGGACCTGGCATATTCAAGAACATCTTCATGAATGAATGTGTTAATGAAACCTTCAAACGAAGCGTGATTTGTGATAACGTACCTGTATGGTTCGTTGAAAATCTTCGTGTTTCTACTCGCGTAATAGTACCTACACTCTTTCGTTTCGTTGTTAAACAAAACAAATCCATACGAAGCGTTAATTTTAAAGGCAGTGGACTGCAGTTCAAACACTTTTCGAGCCTTTTCTTTCAAGATGGTGTTGTCGAGTGATTGGAGGTGAAAATTATACCATCTATGTACTCGTCCTTGTGATTGCCTGTCCTTGATATTGTACCAGTGTTCCTTGTACATTCTGGCGACGCATCCCTCTGGGTCCACGTGCGGGGGTAGCTTGATATCCATACTGAAGTCAGACTGTTGGTCAGACTGAGGGCACCGTGCTAGAAACAAACAAACAAACAATGGTCTTAATTCGTGCCTGAGAGAGAGAGAGTCTGTGATTATGTTGACATTTATCATTATAGCATTCAAATGAAAACTACTTACAATCAATTATGATCTAATTACCAAAAAAATGCGCATTTATTATTCATTCATTTTATTTCATTTCCGACGAAAGTATACAATATGACAATTGCATGTTACGAAATAAAGTACAACGTGACTTTTACATATCAGAATGAGATTTAAATGCACGTCATTTGTTTACAATGAGACAATACACATACTAGACGAAGAAATGCATGGACAAAAATGTAACTGAATAGATCATAACAAAGAAAGAGTCGGAAATGGAGGCGACTGCTAAAGAGATGTTCTCTACAATTTAAGTTATCTATTTACTTGTTAAACAGGAAGAGAGAGAGAGAGAGAGAGTTCTCTAGAGTGATCATTAACGGAGATGAAGGTAATTTCGTTGATAAACACTAAATCTTTACTGAAACCTTAATTATGAGATAATGAAGAATTGATTCAACAGCAGAAAATTCAAACAAGAATACTTACGTTTCTTTCGCCTTGTTGACTGATTGTCTCGTGGAGACTTCCGCTTGGTACACATTGGTGTTGACGAAGATTGTTTCCCATGACTTTTAATGTGTTTCACAAATTTTCTGCATTCATTGTATACTCGTCCGCAATTGTGACAGAGATACGTTTCTTTTGGATAATGAGTTTTCTTATGATCTTCAAGATCTTTGATATTGGTAAAATGAGCATTACATTCTGAACAAACCAATCGTTGACTTTCCTCATTCGAATGACATTTGGAAAGATGTTGTGTCTTCTCATGTCGTCTTAAAACTATCGAGTCGACCAAACGCCTTCCCACACGTATTGCAAACATACAAAACTCGCTGATCCTGATGAAATGTGCGATGATGACGGGTTATAGTTTCTCCTCACTGAAAACTCCGCATTACACGTCAGACAACTGTATTTCCTAGCTCCGGCCGTCGTTTTATCCTCCTGTCCTCGGACATTTTGATGATGGTGTCGGGATTTCTCATGGCGCTTCAAGCTGTCGGTTCGTTTGAAAGTCTGACCACACACCTTACATGTGTGCAATACTTGCTGATCCTGATGATGTATGCGATGATGACGCCTAAGATTTCTCCTAGCTGAAAACTTTGCACAGCACAGCTCACAGGTATATTTTATCGAACTTTCCATCTTAACTTCAAAAGATAGTATGCATGGGTAGGCCTAACTTGAGAGCCTGGAGAGTCTCGCTAAGACGAGAGACGAGAGATGGTTTATTGTGTACGCCGTAAAAGATTAGCACCTGACTGAAGTCCAATTTGCGCTCATTTAAATCACCCGCCAATCATGCTTAAATTAACAATGACGTCATTGGACCAGGGCATTTCGCCATTGTCCACTCTTGTTACGCAAGAGACATGACTCATAGAGACAAGTCCCGAAAGGTGAAATCTGTTTGTCGGTTCACGGTCACGGCCTCGCTTCTGATATTCGATGCTGATGCGCAAAACCAAACTAGTATATCTGTATATATTATGTTTCGCCGTTTCATGACTCCTATTTGTGTCCGTATCATCGTGTTAACGAACACTTCCTATTTTGTGTATAGTCATTTGTTCATGTATAATGATTTGATTTGAGTTATGTATAATATAATTCTAAAATGAGAATTGCTTGTACTGTTCTTTTATTTCTATGCAATGTTACAGATTATCATTGGGATATTTCAAAATACGTAAGTACGTCCATTGTAATTTCTGTCGTGCTATATAGACGTGGAAACAGAGGGGATATTGTTAGCTTAAAAAAAAGATACGAAAAGGTGATTCCATTGCAAAAGAAGACTGTGTTAAACCTCATTTCGATTGAACACAATGCACTATACTTCATTTGCCATTGTGTACACTGAAAGTCCTTGACGGAAAGTGGGCAAATGTTGTGAGTTTATATTTAAACTTGAACGAGTATACAATGTACCTTAAATTTTTTGGATGTTTCTGTAGCATATCAGTCGCTTTTGTCGTTTGTTTTCCATTCGATGTGATGAAATATCGTTTTATTACACAACACTAAATTACGTGCAAAATCGAAGTCTCAGCAGCGAAAAAACAAAAACAAAACAACAACAACAGAACAAAACAAGAAAATGACAAGATGAATAACAGAACAAAACAAAACAAGTCCGTTGAACGCGATTGTTTCTGACTATTGGTCTACTCAACATAGTTAATTCACTATACATTTTTTTTTTTTGGTCAAAGAATACTATGCTCGAATAACACAAGCTACTGCTCACCACCTGCCAACGATACTTAAATTAACAATGACGTCATTCGACTGGGGGATTCCGCATTGGCCTTTCTTACGTAAGAGTTATGACTCATGCAGACGAGTCTCAACAGGTGAAATCTGTCGGTTCATGGTCATGGTCTTGATTCAAATATTCGATAATGCTGCGCAAAACCAGACTAATATTTTTGTGTTACCGTTTCATGACTATGTTTTGCATATTTCTTTTCCCTTGGAGGTTCTTTACTTACAGTATGCACAGCTTCGATGGTTGTTTATATTTATGTATAACATCGTTATATGTTACTTATTTATCAATATTCTTCATTTCAACATTTCTACTATTCAATGTGTAGATAGCTTGTATTAACTTTTTTTTGTTTGTTTATTAAAGCGTTTAATGAGTATATAATACCGAAAAACTAAATGCGTATTTCTTTCTCCTTGCGTAGCTGTGTAGAGTATGCGTGTATGAACGATTAAAAGAGTAAAATTCAATCGTGGTCCTCTAAAGGCAAGAATAATTGTACTCATACTCGCCGTTTCGCCGTTTCGCCGTTTCATCATTTCGCCATTTTGTCATTTCGCCATTTTGTTTAAATATATGTACTATGTGCGACTTCTGTTGTTGTTGTTTTTGTTGTTGTTTATTCAAATCGCTGAACTTTAACGAAACCGAGCAAAAAAAAAAAAAATAAAATGTTGTACAACACATTCTTAAACAAAATTAACAAATAAACGACGACATGATAGTCACGATACTTTACAACTTCAATATCATTGTGTAACGTCTGATATGCTTACGTCTCGAAACGTAATTGTATGTTAATGACCGTGTGGTTTGCTGATTTTTTTTTAAGTTCAACTATACATAACACGATATTACAAGATACATTTTTGTAAACTATTGAAGCTAGGTGCGACTTGTAGTAGAGTAAAAGATGTATCATGAACATTGGGAATATCAAAACGTCGATTACATCAATCACTCATTTTTTCCTTGTGATTTTTTTTCCACGTATTCTTTCCCGAATATAATATTTGAAAGACTTCGAGTTGTTTGAACCCCTATTCGTTATATTACGAAACACATAAGTTATTGATCACACCTTGCATAGACCTCATTGGGTCACTGTACGTTGTAGTGACCATGACAAAGAACCCATATGTCTCAATTGCATCTATGAGCACTCTTTCATGCGTCATCCGCCATGTTGGAACTCCACTGCTCAGTGGGAACTCGATCGTTATCTTGCGAAAATCGTGTGTTCATATTTACACATGATTACACCTAGAATGATATCACATTTCCGTATTATCGGGTAAACATACGACTCCGCAATTATCGTAAAAACGCTATAATCTGTTACTTCGCACTTGTAAACACTATATACACGTTTGTGTGTCTACATGTTTGCTTTTCCAACATTGTGTAGAAAACTGACTTAAGTCTCTTTAACAATACGATAAAATGATGAACGTGATGAACTAACGAAATGATGAAATGACGAAATGATGAAACGATGAAATGATGAAACGATGAAATGATGAAACGATGGAATGATGAAACGATGGAATGATGAAACGATGAAACGATGAAACGATGAAATGATGGAATGATGAAATGATGAAACGATGAAATGATGAAATGATGGATTGTGAAAAGATGAATATTATTGTTCTCATTCATTCTTATTTTCGATGCCAAGTACTCACACCGTAATGATATTACGTCTAGTAAAGTCACATAAGATTTCCATCATATAAACGCGCACAACCCCATCACACCATTAACTCCACATTTAACCCTCAACTCATGAATATTCATACATTTTGCATTATCTTGGACCTTCACTGCTTCACGACTCCGCTGCTCAGCGGGTACGTGATCATAGGCCTATCTTATGATCCTACGTCGTGTTTACACATTTACACGAATATCTGTATTTTCTGTATGTATTATCGTGCAAGCATGCGACTCTACAACCTAACTTCGCAATAACCATAGAAATCATTTTAAGAGTCTCGCTCTCCACAGCTCCACAAGTCTCACCTGAGCGTGCTTAATCTTACAATCATACATAATTGATACTCATTTGCATACATTAATATTCATATGCTAGGTCATCTTGTTGGAGCTCCGCTACTTCACAATTCGCTATTGGTGATGACTTATCCTACATACGTTACTGTTATACGAATTTGCATAGTTCTATTCATATCAATGTTTCGTATCATCGCGCAAAATTATACGACTCCACAACATACACTCAACACCAAACATACAATCAACTGAAAAAGAGAGACCCCCTCACAGCTCCATAGCTCCACAGCTCCTTAGCCCAAACATAATTCATATATTAACATAAATGTATATTCATACATATTCATGAATAAAGCTTATCAATATTCATATATTAGTCATCTTGGAGTTCCACTACTCCACAATTCACTATAGATGATGCTTAATCCTTCATACGTTACCGGTATACGCATTTGCATATATATCCGTATCAACCTTTCGTATCATCGTGCGAGAAAACAAACAAACAAACATAAAAAAACGTAGCAAAAAAAAAAAAAAAAAAAAAAACACGACTCCACAATATACACTCCGCACTGTAAGCCATACAATCCGTTACAAAAAAAAAATGAAAGTCTCAACAGCTCCACAATCAAGTATCAAATAAACTTAAGCCCACACGCGTTACTGTCACGCCCATTCACAAGGTAAACATATCTGTGTCATACATTTAATCTTTGCTGATATAATTTACCCTTTCATAATATTCATCGTGTAAAATCATACGACTCCACAACAAACACTCCACACAAGCCACACCATCGGTTGCAATGAGTCACCCTCCACACGCATAAACAAATCATATTTACATAAATACATAATCATACATATTCATGGTTTAAGCTCATTAATATTCATATGTTAGGTCATCTTGAAGCTCCACTGCTCCACAATTCATTATTGATCATGTTCATTTCTTTGCATCTTACTGTCATACACATTAAATTTTGCATAATTGTATTCGCATCAACTGTACCTGCAAAAATAAAAGACTCCACAACATACACTCCACACAAGCTATACCATCGGTTGCAATGAGTCACCCTCCACACCTCCACACGCATAAACAAATCATATTTACATAAATACATAATCATACATATTCATGTTTTAAGCTCATTAATAGTCATATGTTGGGTCATCTTGAAGCTCCACAGCTCCACAATTCATTATTGATCATGTTCATTTCTTTGCACCTTACTGTCATACGCATTTGCATAATTGTATTCGCATCAACTGTACCTGCAAAAATAAAAGACTCCACAACATACACTCCACACTAGCCATGTTGCAAGAGAGTCACTCCCGCTCCACAACTCCACAGCTCCATAGCTCCACAGCGTACGCATAGTTTATACATTGTTAACATAAATGCATAATCATACATATTCATAAATCAAGCTCACTAATATGATATGCTAGGTCAGAGAGCTCCACTGCTCCACAATTCACTATATCTATTGCCACTCCCATTCACAGACTATTATATCTCACACTTATACATAATGTATGTACATTTACATAAATACATATTCATACATATTCATGATCATTATTATTCATGAGCTCATTAATATTCATTAGCTGTGGAGCTCCACCGCTCCACAGCTCCACGGGGTGCGAACGGGTGCATGTATATACTACTTAGATGTTTCTTTTCCAACAGTCTTATTAGGCTACGGTCACAACTTAGAGCGGCGACCGACCGATTTGTAGCCTGCTCGGTCGCTGCTGAAATTTCGGCACCGCTCAACAGTTTTTGGAGATGCTGAGCAGGCTGTAAAATCCTAGCGATGACCGGGCAGCGCCCTGTCGATTTCCGGTGGGTCACCGATCGATTTCAGTAAAATTTTGGCGAAATGTGGGGATCTGCAACGAGCAGAGTCCGAGCAGTCACCGAGCGATGCCCCATCGGCAACTGGACGATCTCCCACCGGCCACCGGCCGATTTTTACGAAATTGCTCAGCGACCGACGGGTGATCGATAGGTCATCTACCGGTGACCCGTAGGCGCACCGGCGGCCACCCGCCGGTCTCTGCCGGAAATTTCTCACGAGCTACCTGTGTTTATTAATGTTCCTATGTGATTTGTGATGTGTTAATTAATTAATTAATTAATTAATTAAGAGAAAACTTGAGGCAAAAAAATCTAATAGTTAAATTATCAACTAACAAAACTCCGCCATGTGATACCACAGATAACTAGAAATTAGGAAATAAAACAAAAGGGAGGAACACCAAAGATGGAACAAAGATGAGAATAGATTTGAATTTTCCAAAATATCTTTTTTGCTTCTATATTTTACAGTATTTTCTATTCTTATTTGATTTCATATTTTAATTTTCCCCATCTTTTGTTATTCATTTCTTCTTTGATCAATAGGCATTTAATGAATGATAAGGTAACCAAACCATATTTTACTACGTCAACATATCGACACTAACTTTTAACTTTCATCTCTTTTGCCCCGAAGTGGTTGCCTCTGACTTCAATGTCCCTCATGTTGGTTGCCGAGATGTTGAGATGCTGATATGTTGGTGGGGTGTCCTTGCCTCTTATCCCTCCCCCTGCTTCTTCCACATTGCGCTAGATTATCTTCTCCATCTAGGCCCTGATTTCCTTCAGTGCCTCTGTCATTTTTATCTTAACATTTTTAGTCCCCAAATCGCTCGACGGCGACCGCTCGATCTATTCTCTTGGTTTTCTTCTGTGCTGTTGTCATTTTTGTCTCTATTATTTTTGTTCCCTAAATCGCTCGGCAGCGACCGCTCGATTAGGTCAGTACCTGGGCGGTTCCTGCTCGGACACCGAGCGTATTTTGGGCAGCGAGTGAAAACTGGTCGGTCGCCGCTGAAATTTTAACTCCGCGTTAAAACTTCAGCGGCGACCGACCGATGCCCTGGTCGGTCACTAGTCGGTCACCGGTCGTTCTCCGACCGGTTTTAGCTAAAAACTCGCCGACCGTTCGCCGAGCAGGCTGATTTTGGGGGTTGTGACCATAGCCTTAAGACCAGGCGTCCACTAGGGCGCGGACAAGACCCGGACAAGACCCGGAATGCAAATTTGGCATTCCGCACTCCTTCGGCAACCTGTCCGCACGTTCCTGAACGTGTCCGCTCACTGTCCTAAACATGTCCGGGCGTTTCCGCACCTTCGGGAGAGAGAAAAATTTCCGCGTCCAAATTTTGATCGAGACCAAAATTTGGACGCGGAAATGAACTTCCTGACACCTTCGGCGACTTGTCCTGACGATGTCCTGAGGATGTCCCGCTCGTCCGGAACCCTTCCGCTCCTTCCGCACACGCTCCGGAAAGAATCCCGCGGTGTGGGGAGGCTTCCCGAATGAAAGCGGAAGACACCAGGAATGTTTTAGGACAGCGCGGAGCCGATGCGGATCTAAATATGCAAGTGTCCGGAACCGATGCGGAAATTTTGTGATCCAGACACGAAAATGTCGACACTTTCCGCGAGCGTCATGCCAATGAAACGCAAAATGAGCAAGAAGGGAGGCGAGGCCCCCATGCAAATATCCCCATCACAGGCACACCTTTCGTCTAGTGATGAAGAACAGGTTAATCTAAGGAATTTCCGGTCCCAGAAGGCAAAGAAGAAGGTAGTAGAGACTGTGCCAAAAGCAACCAGAAAGAAGTGAAATCAGCACCCTAACTTCCTAGTAAGTTTGTTTTGATTTGATCTTTTCAGAAATTATTTTTCATCTGAGTGACTTTCCTGGTCCCTATTACTTACGATAGTACATTCTCCTTTATGTTGTTTTCGTATTTTATTTGCAAACAAACTTGGTTGTCCCATGTGACAGCCCAGCTGAAAAATCACAAAAGTGAGGTGGAAGTACACTCAGAAAAAAAGCATAGAATTTTTGGCTAAATGTTAATGTATTATATAAATATGAACAAGTTGTTATTCATACGTAAATGCTTTCTAATGATACAAAAGACAAATTCATCACACTACAAAGCATGCATTCAATTGCAAAGATATACCTGTGGTCTCATTACAATGTAATATCTTTGAAGCCCAAAATAACAATGAAAGGTAAAGATGATGGAGGAAAATGAAGAATTTTCTGTCACTTCAAAACTCAAGTGAGATGAGAGATAAAGCAATAAATCATGAACTCGAAAAAGTGTTAAATTTTTGTCTTTCTTTTGCTTTGTTTTTTTATTTTTTTTTTGCTGAGCGTATATATTTAAGTACACATTAAGCATCACAAATCATTTCAGAAATATTCTTTACCTGAATGATTTTCGTAGTTGCTATTACCTAATATTTTTTCTTCTTTTTGTTTTAGTTACAAACAAACGCGATGGTCCAATTTGACAGCCCAGCTGAACCCCCCCCCCCCAAAAAAAAAGTAAAATAAAGTAGCTTACAAATATTTCTCCATTTTTACACTTCATTGGCAATAGGGTAGTAAGCTCTAAGCATGAAAAAAAAAATTCTCGGACTTGAAAATGTTCAAAAGTGATCAAAATAAGAGAGGGTTAGAGATGCACAAGGGTAAAAATCAGAGAAAGAAAAAAAATTAATGCTTAGGATCATTTTGGCACGCTCTATAGAAGTATCAGACAAAACATGTATATACTTCACGATGGATAAAGCACATGTCTAAAAAAAGGGAATAAAGAATATATATATATATATATACATTTATATATATATATATATATATATATATATATATATATATATATATAGTTGAGACAATGTAGATAACAGAAGATGTCGCATGAAACCGGCAGAGTTGTGAAGCTTTCGACCGTGGTCTTCCTCAGCTTTAATATCTGTTTGTGAAACGAATTATATGTTTTTGAGAATAGCAATTCTGGAGTCATAAACACAATATATCAAATATAAGTTGAGCATGAGTTAATAGTTACATGGCATACTTGGCAATATTTTTTGGCACTTTGCAACACATTCAACAATGTGTAACTGTAAATAAGTATATAGTGAGTATATGTAGCATACAAACATAACATACAATAAAAATTATCAAACATATATCGTAAATAAACTAAATAAAATAAAATAATTACCTGCTAAGCAGATGTTTGAGTTGCCTGGATGTCTTGTGGCTGTCTAGTGGCGGGATGTGAGTGATCATGTGATGTTGGGGGAAGGTTTGTGTGCGGTGGTGCATGTCGGGCAGGAGTGGGGTAGTATAAAGAATTAGGTTCAGGGTTACAAATGTGTCAGTCGTGTCAGTGCAGACAAGGATTGTTAACAATTACGATACAATGAACATTCTCGTGGTCATTAACCCATATAGCTGATTTACCAACAATCAAAATGGCAGGCATGGAACCCGGGTACAGATAAGGAGAGGATATGCCTGCCATTTTGATTGTTGGTAAATCAGCTATATGGGTTAATGACCACGAGAATGTTCATTGTATCGTAATTGTTAACAATCCTTGTCTGCACTGACACGACTGACACATTTGTAACCCTGAACCTAATTCTTTATACTACCCCACTCCTGCCCGACATGCACCACCGCACACAAACCTTCCCCCAACATCACATGATCACTCACATCCCGCCACTAGACAGCCACAAGACATCCAGGCAACTCAAACATCTGCTTAGCAGGTAATTATTTTATTTTATTTAGTTTATTTACGATATATGTTTGATAATTTTTATTGTATGTTATGTTTGTATGCTACATATACTCACTATATACTTATTTACAGTTACACATTGTTGAATGTGTTGCAAAGTGCCAAAAAATATTGCCAAGTATGCCATGTAACTATTAACTCATGCTCAACTTATATTTGATATATTGTGTTTATGACTCCAGAATTGCTATTCTCAAAAACATATAATTCGTTTCACAAACAGATATTAAAGCTGAGGAAGACCACGGTCGAAAGCTTCACAACTCTGCCGGTTTCATGCGACATCTTCTGTTATCTACATTGTCTCAACTATAATTTCATTTAAGATGACAGAGGCGTACGGTAGGAATATCAGCATCATCACACTATATATATATATATATATATATATATATATAGTAACATAAGTAACAGTTAGTAATATAAGTAACAAAACTGCAACAAAGCCCATGCTGTATTCACCAACGGTTTATTTCTTGTGAAGAAATAAATCGTTGGTGAATACAGCATGAACTTTGTTGCAGTTTTGGTACTTATCTTTTTATCTTGCCCACACGTGGACTACCTTATCAACATGATTATATATACATATATATATATATGTATATGCATTTACATTTTTATGCATATTATATATATATATATATATATATATATATATATATATGGTTCAAAAAGTTTGCGAATATCATCCATGTGACTGTAGGCAGAGAAAAAATTGTTCTCCCAGATGAGACAAATCAGAAATAAAAAAATGAATCGTCAGCCCACATGCAGACAATCCTATTCTTCGGCTTTTGGTGGTCACATTTATCAAATGATATTGACCAATCATATTGATATAATATCAGCCGCTACTGCGGAAGCAAAACGAGGAGCATCAATGACGGCTAGCAGTCAAATGAGGAAAAGTTAAAGTCAGCGCCAAATTTATACCTTTCCATTTTCCTGGTATTGTCCGCAGTTTGTCCGCATGCCTAACTTTTGTTGTCCGGAAGGCATCCTGATTGTCCGCGTTCATTCCTGGTGTAATCCTAGATGTTTCCGCGCTGCCCGGCTACGATTATCATATTCCGAGGTATTTCGCGCTCTTCCGGAGTGATTCCTAGGAATGTCCGCAGTCAGTCCGCGGACAGTCCGCGGACAGTCCGCGGACAGTCCTAGGAATGTCCCAGGACAAGCCGATTCACAAAGTTATTCCGCGTTTGTCGCGGACAGGATGCCGAAATAACAAAATGTGCTTCCGCAACCCTTCCGGGGCTTGTCCGCTCCCAAGTGGACGTCCGCCCTAACGAAGCATTTTATTCATCTGCTCCCTCCCATTAAGCTCCATAGGCAGGGATTCGCTCAGCTGTTGCTAGGTCGGGCAAGCCTCCAGCAAGCTTTGTGGTTGTTGGGGCAACTTTTGTGAACGAAGCATGCATAGAATCTGAATACATTACAGTGCCGGTCTTCTGGAGCTCCATCTCTCAAACCTCCTTGGTTTGACCTTGGACCTACTTCACATCGACATTCATCATTTCGGTAATTAATACATGCCGCTGTCTATGTCAAAAGCGTCACAAACACACAAAATCAACATTCTTCCCTGCTTTGATTTTATGATCTCCGCCGCCCGCAAGCCAGAGCAAAACACAACGCAGCTTTGAAAACTCTATAAACCAATAAGATGGAGTTCCAGCTTTCTGTAATCATTCAAAAAGCTGTCAGTTTTCTATTGATGTACAAAAGAATTCCACAGGTGCTTTAGTGCCTTTGATGATTGGGGTTCGATGCCGCCGTTTTGCTGAGCAATCTGAAGATTCATTTTGAACTTTGATATAATGCTGGCTATATTTTGCTTGTTTGTTTATTAAATGAAGTGATATCTCGCATAATGACAAAGCATATTAAACAAAAGTACATCCCGTCCAGAAATATGTGCAAAATTGTAAATCAGAGCTGTATCATGTGAAAGTGTTGAAAACTGTACCCTCCTGGAAGGCCAGTTTTATCGCCTTTCCGCCTAATTCCGACAAATAAAACTGATATGGAATCATCTTCAAGTATAATTCATTATTAAGAGATATATCAGCTTAGTGTCCGGGCATGTTCAGTCCTGTAATTTTCATCTTTATTTCATCACTTTTTGCGCAATTTCTGTTCGCGCATCCCCATGTCTTTACCATTATAATCACCTATCTTTTATAAGTAGGGATGGCGAAAAGTAATTACCATCACGACGACATATCTTCGTTAGAAAGTGGCCGATGATTATGCAATAAGACACGAGTCAGTGGTCTTTCTATCTGTGCGGCAGATCCAGTATGGCAAATGCTTCAAATATGTTCGAGAGGTGGCATCGAACATGTGTTCAAAGGAAATAAGACAGTTGAGACAGTTGTGACTCCATTCTCTTGAGTTAACCTTCTTGGATAAACCAAAGAGGTTTAAGAGTTGGAGTTCCTACTGGCTGTAATTATTCAAACAGTTGTCAGATTTCTATTGATGTACAAAAGAATTCCACAGGTGCATTTGTGCCTTTGATGATCGATGTTCGATGCCGCCGTCTTGCTGAGCAATCTGAAGATATTATTTTGAACGTTAACATAATGTTGGCCATATTTTGCTTATTTATTTATGAAATGAAATGTAATTTCACTTAATGATAAAGCATGTAAAACAAAAGCCGATCCCGTCTAGAACTTTGTGCAAAAAGTGTAAATCAGAGCTGTATCATGTGAAAATGTTTAAAGCTGTACCATCCTGGAAAGCTGGTTTTATCACTTTTCCACTTCATTTCCGCAAATAAAACTAATATGGAATAATCTTCAAGTATAATTCTTTATTGATAGAGTTATGTCAGATTAGTGCCCGGGTATGCCCTGTCGAGTAATTTTCATCTTTATTTCAGTATTTTTTGCCCAATTTCTATTCGCGCGTCCTCGTGTCAGTACAACCTACCTTTTATAAGACGGGATAGCGAAAAGTAATTACCATCACAAAGAAATATCTTCTTAGAAAGTGGCTGGTGTTTATGCAATGAGACACGAGTCTATAGTCTTCCTATCTGCGTGGCAGAACTTTTTTGGCACATGCTTCAAATATTTTTGAGTGGCGACATCGAACATCCAGCAAAGCAAATAAGACAGTTGTGATTCCATTCTCTTGAACCTCCTTGGATAAACCAAATGCGCAGAAGATGATAACTGCCTTAAATCAAAGAAAATGCATGTGCAATTGTGGCATGTATCAGTATATCACTGCTCAGATGTCTTCATTAGCGAAATGCAGATAGTCTTAAAGAGAAAGCTTACTTTTTAGCCAATTGATTATGATTTCTAATCTCTTTGTCCATATTTTCCGCACATTTTTCCAGAGTAAAAAGAGACAGCAAGGGAAGCGGACATGTCTATCTCACTATTAGGCAAGGTCGTATGTGTGAGCGATAGCGAGTGAGTCTGTAATTTCCAAGCAAAATTCACGAAATTAGTCGTGTTCTGACGTTTGCTGCTTCTCATCATTGGCATTATTCGAAGACTTTTTTCGCCGGAAAAGGCACATCAGCCAAATAAGACCGGAATTAGGGAAATTGTTCATTTGTCAGTGACGATGCATGATTATGCAGTCATTTTCGAGACACTTGTATGTACTCATTGAGATGCGCATAGTCGGGTGGCGGCGGATCTCGTACTTCACAAACTGATCGGATTCGTTGAAAGTCCATTCGTTAGTAGGTCCATGGTTTGACATAAGACTGAATATCGTGTACCGGAATTGCAGAATATGCAAACTGCACTTAACACTTGTAGCAGACCAACATAACTTTTGAAGTGTTAAAAGCTTGGTACATTATTGTGAGGGTGTACATAAAGGGCTGTTTTTACAACAACATATCTTGATTGATTGGGATATTGACTTGTTTTTATTAATGAAGCATTAAAGGACAAGTCCACCTTCGTGGACTGATTGAATGCAGCAACATTAGTAAAACACATCAGTGAAAGTTTGGGGTAAATCGGACAATCCGTTCAAAAGTTAAGAATTTTTTTAAGTATCTGTGCAGTCACTGCTTGATGAGAACACTAACTGCAGTGTATGATGTCACATAGCTACGTAGAACGATGTAAGGAAAATATAAAGAGAATTTCACAAAATTGTATTTTTTTTATTTTTTTTAGAAAAGTGCACATTTCCTCAACTTGTCACTTACGTATGTTAAGGATAATATTATTCCCCTGTCTTCTGATAGAGGAAAAGTGAAAATATGTTGGTTTTTTTAATATATTTTCTTTATAACGTTGTACCCATGTGACATCACAAGCTGTCGTAGTCTTGTCATCCAGCAGTGACAGAGTAGAAACTTCAAAGATACGTAACTTTTGAACGGATTGTCTAATTTTTTTCAAACTCTCACTGATGTTTTCTATCAATATTGCTGGATTCGCTCAATCCACATGTCTATGAAAGTGAACTTGTCCTTTAAATGCTTGTGATCAATCAACAATGGGAGCGACAGCTTTCAGTCCCCTCCGAAGGACCAGGTAATAAGGATAAAGTGTCTTGCCTGTGGCACAACTGCTGCAGCCAGGGGACTTGAACCAGTGACCCTGTGATTGGTAGTCCATGGTCTTAACTACTGAGCCAACAGCTCTTGTCTTTGGCAGGGTGCTCTCAATACTATTTAATGACTTCACTGATCCCTCCCCTAAATTATTTTGCATTCTAGCTCTTCATCTACAAGATGATGGACAGACCACTGCACTATGGGTATTTATCTGTCTTACCATCGGATTGGCGATATTGTGTGGTGCTGTTTTACTTTTGTGGGTGAAGGAACGACTAAATTGCTGTATGAAACACAACAGTGACCCAGACCCTGCAAGCGATGCACACGATGATACGTATGAATGCAACTCCTGTACCTCACGTTGTAAGTAAAAGAGTGGAAAGACACTCATATGAGTATTAGGCTGCATTGTGTCGAATGTATACAGCTGTGACCTAATGTGTGTGTGTGTGTGTGTGTGTGTGTGTTAAGTGTGTAACATGTGAATGTGCTTGTTAATTGTGGTAGGCGAGCATTTGTTTGTTTTCATTAAAGGGAACATAAGTATGCATGTACAAGGTATAATTTCAGTGAATGTAGAAATAGCGAAGTACCCGAAAGTGAAGTTTTAGAAAAATTGAATAATCTATTCAAAAGTTATGAATTTTTAAAGTTTTTACGAAATTCATGTGCTCTCATCACTGGACAAGAAGACTACCTCGCGAAGTCACAGTAGGGTAAAACTATAAAGAGTATAATTATGAAGAGAAATCCACAAAATTTCCGCTTTTTACGAAGATTGCACATTATTGTTTGACTTAATATCCCCCAAGCTTTCGTTGTAACATTATTAGGTAGAATATGGAAACATGTTAATTGAATTAGTTCGTGGCATATAACATGAATGTCACTGAATAAAGTGCCTTTATAGGTGGGAAAAATATTCCCCAGCCTTCTGAAAGAAGTAAGTCAAGTACTCTTTCATTGTGAAAGAATAATGATAACAAAATGAAAATACACACTTGAAATAAATTGAATTCTTTTTCTATCTTCTTTTTTTTCCCGCTGCTATACTATATCATTAAAATGTTTGAAGTCTTCTTATCCAGGTATGATGGCAAATGGATTTTGTAATTCTTTGCCTTATTGCAGCAATAAGCATTTACATGTATATATTAGTGATTTGTAGTGAAGGCTAGACAAAGGAATAGAGATAACCTGAAGGAGATCAACATTGTGACATCAGTTGTGTGAAATCAACACTTAAAGGGGAAATCCAGTCCAAATATAAGTTAGTCTGATAAGAAAGAGTACAATATTGCGAGTTCAACGGTGTAATTTTGATCGAAATCGGGTGAAAAATAAGGAAGTTATGACATTTTGAAGTTTCGCTTATTTTTCAGGAAACAGTTCTTGAACGGTCAATATGAATATGCAAATGGCAAAGTGAGCATGTCATACCCTCACAACTTGCCATATAGTTTGTACATAACATTTTGAAATGTGCAGTTTTTCAATATACAAACGCAATTATGCCCGAGGCTCAAATCTTGATAGATCTAACTGATAACTATTCTGAAGTTATTCAACCAGGAATAACATCATGTTTCAGACTTCAATGACAGAAACATGAATTTTCGTCATTTTTTTTGTACACGATCAATGGAAAATTGTGAGGGTATGACATGGTCAGCTCACTCATTTGCATATTCATATCCACTGTCCAAGAACTGTTTTGCAGAGATTAGCAAATTTTCAAAAATTCATAACTTCCTTATTTTTCATCCAATTTCAGTCAACTCTTTACCGTTGAATTCGTAAAATTTTTCACTTTTTTTTTTATCAGACTAACTTATCTTTGGACTGGATTTTTCCCCTTTAAGAGTAAATAGGTTCCAAGAGTTGAGTGTAACAGCAATGTCTATAGGTAACGTAAAAAGTAAATAAAGAATGTAATTTACTCGGCAGACCTCTGTGAATGTAATTGAATATATTATGTACTCGAAACCAAGATAATACACTTTTGATATAATGGTTCTACAATTTTCAGGCCCCTGATTCTTCGGAAAATCCATTTTTCTAACAAATCGTGAAACTTGACAATACAAAAAGCGTGTAATAAAAAAAAATCAGATGCACTCTGAAAGAAATAAATGGTAAATCCAGCATTTCAAATGTCACTCGAACATTTTGTTATGTTAAATTTAACATTTAAAATGTTGAATTAAACTCTCACATTATTTGATTCACCATTTCATATTTCAGCTAAATGGTAAATGAAACATTCTGAGTATTAAATATAACATTTGTAAAAGGTTCAAGGACTGACAACATTTCAAATATTTTGATTTACCATTTCACTTTTACAGTGTGGAATTTTCACAAAAGTCTTCCCCTCTTCCGAATACTAGTATAGCTGCCGCATGCACATTTTGTAAACACTATTTTAGGGGTTGTTGCATCAGCTGTGATTTTACCTGAAACATTCTGCCTATTTAGATATAACAATAATAATAATAATAATAATGATAATGATAATAATAATAATAATAATAATAATAATAATAATAATAATAATAACAATAATAATAATAAGGTCTTATTTATCCAGGTTGGCCTCTTCAGTGTTGCCACTGCTCTACCAGATGGCCCTGCCATTATTATTAATCTAGCGTTGCCAGGTACCCATTTATACACCTGGGTCGAGTAAGGAGTAAGCACTGGGCGGGACTTGAACTCCGATCAGGAGTCAGGAGTCTTATATCCACTACGCCACAGTGCCCCCACAGTGCCCCCACACTGCCTGTTCCTCCTTTCAATAATCACAGATAGTTTAGGTAGAAAAAAAGAAATGATGCCTTGTTAATCTTGAGAAGTATCCATATTCTCTGGTCGAAATGTAACTAATCAACTTACACATTGACATGAAACTGAAATATTGGATTTACAATAACTATTGTACTTTCATTTTCCTCCTTCTCTTTCTGTACTTCTGCCATCTTCAAAACTTTGAAAGACGAACGTCCGCGGGATGAACCTTTTTCAGCCCAGTATTAGACGAGGAAGCCTTAAAGACTCATTCAACTATACGCAAGATTGAACTTCATGAACTTTTGGATGCTGCACATGGCTTGGGCTAAGCGAAAAGTTGCAGGAAGATATACAATCATATCAAAACATCCCTTCAACAGACATTGACAGGGTGACTGAACTATGATGTGCTGTATTTTGGACATGTGACTTGGATCAAATAGTTTAAAGAATTGCAAGCAGTCTCAACAAGAAGGAAATATCAGTTTGATGTGGACGCATCTTCTTTCACGCTAGGTAATGGTCAGCCAGCATAATTGACAGGCTACTGCGATGAGGATTTGACACGTCTGTGTCAAATATTTTCTTTTTTCTTTTAACCTAATGATTTCAATTGAAGCCTACAGAAATTACTTTGAAAGTGTTTCTGTTATTCAAGCATGAAATGAAATTGAGGAGTGCCTTTTATTTTCCCATCTATAGTCCTTCAAAGTTCGAGATGACAAATGACTTTATGTAGGCCTACCTGTAAACTGTAGTGTGTGATGCGGTGACGTGTGGGGCGCTCATTATACATAGTAAAAGAGCCTTCTCTCCCTCTCTCTCTCTCTCTCTCTCTCTCCTTTGCCCTTCTCCTTTGGCCGTGTCTTTTACTTGATTGGAATTTCAATTGAATTCATATTTTGGGGTCTGCATTTTTTTTTTTATCAAGTAGGCCAATAACATAATTTGTATCCAGAATAGCCAATGGAAAACTGTATGGGTCAATGATTTTCTAATATGGTTCCCTTCCTGGTCATTCGTCACAGTAAACAGCCATTTTCGTATTTACATATTTTTCCTAGTCATTCTGCACAATTCAGCCGGTTTTGTTTGGGTGACAGCCCCTCCCCCCCCCCCCCAAAAAAAAAAAATAAATAAATAAAAAAAATTGGAAATCATCAATTCCTAAAACGATTTCTATGGTTTTCTGGGATTTAAAAAAAAAAAATCTTAGCCTACATCATCCATGTTATCACAAAAGCGTACAATCAAAAAATATGGAATGTCAGAAGTAAAAATGTCATAGGTAAAATATTTTTACTTCTGACATTTTTACCTCTGACAGTATTACCTCTGACATTTTTACCACTGACATTTTTATCTCTGACATTTTTACCTCAATCATTATTACCTCTGACATTTTTACCTTTGACATTTTTACCTCTGACAGTATTACTTCTGACTTTTTTACCTCTGACATTTTTACCACTGACATTTTTATCTCTAACATTTTTACCTCAACCATTATTACCTCTGATATTTTTATCTCTGACATTTTTCCCTCTGACATTATTACACCGAACCGAAAAACCAATCTCTGCAAAATCTTCAACTGTTCCCATTTTTTTTTTCAAATGAAACCCAAGCTTGCCTGGTTTTACTGCAATTTTCTTTCCTCCTCTACATCCAAAACAATTTTCTTTATCGTTTTCCGTCGTGACCGAAAGATTACAACTTTCATCAAAATTATCAAAACATTCACACATTCATTACGATTTGAACTGCCTTATAAGCCAAAGAAAATATCTCTCCATTTGAGAGCCTCTAAGTCAACTAAATCATAATGCTCAATAAGAAACCGCCATGTCGGCTTTACTTCAACACAATTAAAAAACATATGTGAATAATTTTCCCTTTCTAATTGACAATAAGAACAAGGATTATCATTCACAAAACCAAACTTGAACAAATGTTCCCCTGTGCATATCACCCCGTGTAATAACTCAAACTGAAATTTCCTGTGCTTACTAAGTAAAGTCGTGTTTGTAGGTCAACTAAATAACTTTCTAATTTCCTTGACAGTGAAATCGTACTACATTTCACCATGTTTTATTTCCCAAACAGTTCCTGTAGATCTGTAACAACTTATTTTCCCAAATTCATCGAAAAATTTATTATAATATAACATGTTTTAAAGATTTTGAGTCCTTTATAAACAGCGAAATATCATCCGCATATAGAATTTGCTTTATTTCATTTTCCACAAAACATATTCCTTTAACAGTACAACGTGTATTATCTTTCCAAACTACTCCGCCTGTGTTTCAATAACTGATAAAAAAAAGACAAAGACGGAGATACTTGTGTGTGCCATGAGGTCCTGTATGTGCCCTGTGTGCCACCTTAAAAAGAATAAGATAGAGAAAGTAACAGGGAGGTAAAATTCACTCCATACCGCCACGTACTAAATAGGCTGGCTACAAAATTGTTTGGCTACCCATTCTAGCATTTCCTTTCCGTCTTTTCTGTCAGATGAAAGCTTTCACTGCTATCACCCTGCAGGGGGGGGGGGGGGTCACCGTCCTGATTACCCTGCTGAGGCGTGTCAGTCGCCATAGCGTCTCTTTTTTAAGTTCTGTTCGTTCTTAAATGTGTGCAATAATAGTATGTCTTCATGATGTGTTTTATACAGGCCTATTGATATATTTATACTTATCGTACATTGCTGAACATTCTGATTTTTATAATAATGACATTCCCCAGTTTATTTTTATTGTACGTGTATATGCTCAATAGTTGTAACCGTATGAAAGTCTAAATTTGTTTTGTTCATTTGAAACTTAAGAGTCAAGGATGTATAATTTCCTTCTGTTTTACGTGTCACCTGTGTTCTCAATACGTTATTCCATGATATGTTGGCATTATTACTTTTATATTTATTCAAGCTTTCATACCATTATAGTTTCATTACCATTATAGATGTGATTATTATTTCATACGAAAGAATGAAGATTTCTGCCATGAGACTTTTATTGTCTAAAACATAAAGGAACTCATTTTCTTCAGTGTCTTATTTCACTTTTTTTTTGTGATATTTTGCATCATCCCATACATAAAAAGAAATAGTTCATATATATACAGAACGCCCATTCTTGTATTCTCCTAATACGATTGTGCTGTAGCTCAGATACAAATAATGTAAACCTGTCATTTTGATGTCAATTCTTAAGTTTCGGTTTTCTAAAGAACGTTTCCTGTCCGGCTTGTCGGACGGAATTTGAGAGTTGGACGGTTTCAATTGGGGCTATAACCAATTATCATTTATCACCATTTTTATCTTCTTGTTTTTTTTTTTAACTCTTTCCTTCTCCCTCCATCCTCTCATTTCTCTTCCCCATTTTTCTCTCTCCCTTTTTCTTTTTTTTTTCGGTTAAAAAGTGGTACAATGCATACCTTGCCATTCATTTTGAAGATCCTGCTTTTGTATTACCTGAAAAAAAAAAACAAATTTTGTTTTCTTGTTTTTTAGATAGGAAATTGAGAATCAACAAGAGAAAAGAAGTTATTTCGGTGATGTCACCTTAATTGTGTTGCATAATGTTGGCATAGTCTCCATAGGCAATACTTATCATCATGTTTTCGAGTCAAAGGATATTTTAATTACCTATGTAACATTTGAATTCCCTATATCCGACATGATACTCTCATTGACCTGAGATGACGAAAGAATTTCTTTTGTGTGGACATTTGACTTGACTATGGACTGCTTATATACCTATTTGGACATTTGATTTCCCTAATGGCATTGGAATGACTATATCATACTTGCTTCGCTAATGAATTTGATTCAGATAGCCTACAATTTTATGTTCTTGTGCCTGCAGAGCAAACAACATCGAATGCCAGACTACGGTAAAAAGGAAATATGAAATTTATTGAGATCTTTGCACACATACAAATAATAACCGAAAATGAAAATATATTTGTGAATCTTATTATATTATAGGAATCTCATCGAATATCTTTATTTTCTAAGCATATGATTTTCCAAGGTCGGACTATTTACTTCTTTGGTCAGAATAAAAAATAGGACGTCACTTTTTGTGATAATGACTCTTAACTCTTTTGCTTCACACCATGAATATGTGATACTTCTTTTGTTCATTTTCTTGCAGTTCATAGATATTTTGCTGCCATTTTACTGCAAATGCAAAATTGCTTCTCGAGTTTCAAATTTCTATATTTATGTATCATCACTCTTTTGAATTCCCTGGATAAAGATGAAAACCGTGTTCTTCAGAAAAAGAAAAAAAAAATGAGCGAGACTCGCTTTGTTTTAATAAAGTCATGACAGATTGCCTGTGAATGAAAACGCAGTTGTCTGCACCTGATAATATTCATCAGGATTTCATATTCTTGAGAAAGATAATTCTCTTTGCTGTGTTTTGGAGCAACTGATGTCAAAATTACTTACCTGGCATCTGAATCACATATAAATGTCGTGATATGCTCTCATTGACC
Source organism: Diadema setosum (assembly GCA_033980235.1). NCBI lineage: Eukaryota > Metazoa > Echinodermata > Echinoidea > Diadematoida > Diadematidae > Diadema > Diadema setosum. Next base: position 25,236,584 of record CM067077.1, on the reverse strand, counting down.
TGAGGTGACACGAAAATTTACATTGTGTGGATATTTGACATGGCTATATGGACATCTTACTTACCAGTACCTTACAGGATATTGGTTTGCTAAGTGGACATTTGATTTCCCTATTGACATTTGAATTACCTAATGTGACGCTTGATCTGATACTGCGGATAATTGACCTGGAAAACCTATACTTTATCACAAAATACTGTTAATTTGTTAATGTTAATTACATGCCCGGGCCGTCTGTAAGACCAGTTATTGTTATGAATGTGTGCATGTACTGAATATTACAACATAGGCCTACTTCAAATTTTCCATATTAATTTCGTAGAAATATCGACGCATTTAATCTATTATGTAATAATGATTATGTAACCGACCATGACCTGTATCAACTGTCCACCTGTACCTCGGTGAGGAAATATTTTGTCATGTCTTGCTAATCAGTGATACAGGTGACTTTACTTTGTTTAAACCTTTAGTGAAAGCAGACAAACCTCTCCTTTTCCTCACTCCTTTCAACTATCCTATCCCTATGCAAGTCATCCCTCCCTCCTATTCTCCTTCCGATGTGTATTATAATGTCATGTTATGCTACGGGGGCTGCACGCAAATCAAGCTACGCTTATGCTGTAGCCCCTCTGTATTATTCATTGTTGTATATTTTGTTGTACTTTTGCTGTACATTGTACACAGGCAATGAACAAGAAAATATTCTGCGAACAACTTACATTTATGTTTGTACATGAATGTGTCATTATGTACAATGATGATACAGAAACAAATAAATCAGATCAAATCAATTATGTTTCATAAATAGATGGTAAGTACTACAGGTAGTGTGATTTATAAATCAATAAATCAGAGTTTATGTCATTTTATTATATGAATACACACAACTCAATTATATGTAAATGAATGCATGTACCCGTATTTTTGCACTGCTGCAAACAAAATGAAATAGCTAAATGATTCTTCGTATAATAATTCTGCATGTAGTCACGAGAAAGGCGGAGCTATAAGTGAGGATGATGTTCCCACTATAGTCATGTTTAGTTTAATAATTCTGCATGTAGTCACGAGAAAGGCTGAGCTATAAGGGAGGATGATCCCACTATTGGCATGTTTAGTTTAATAATTCTGCATGTAGTCACAAAAAGGCTGACCTATAAGTGAGGATGATGATCCCACTAGTCATGTTTTAAATATATATATTGTCTTTTGTTGTATGCTATGGCATTGTATGTGTGTGCTCAATACATTATACAAGTGTATTGGTTAAGTTTCAGCACAGCAAACAGTCCGTGTGTGCATGTAAGTAATAAAGCGTATATTATCATGTGTGGAAATGCCTTAAATGTAAACGTGTACATAGAAAGATATCATTGATGGGGGGATATGGTTATATTTTGTTACTAACCTTTGTATCTAATTTAAAAAAAAAATCGGAACTGCAGATCTAAAATTCTTAGCCCCAAAACGAAACCAATAGGATTCGAACCTATAGGCCTATCATGTATATCGTCTTCTGCTTTCTTGACAATGACACTATCACCACGCTATCCCCGGTTGCTGGCAGAGACATGAACTTCAAACAAATACCCAGACATTGGGATTCCGCCATAATCCCTACATTCTGCATCGATGTTAGTTACGTTCAGACGGTTAAAGGGACTGTACAGTACTGGTTGAGGTGGGTATTAATGTTTTGAACATTCGTAAGTGAAATATGAAAGAGCATATAATTTTAAGAAGGATTCAACGTTTATTTGATGAAAAATGGTTTTCAAATGGCTGAGATATAAAAAAAAAATGATAATAATAAAAGGCGACAGGCCACGCCTTTTATTAGGATCTCTTTGTTTCACATTGTTTTGGGATATCTCAGCCATTTCAAAACCGATTTTTATCAAATAAACTTTTGACACCCCTTAGAATTGCATGTTCTTTGACATTAAATGTGGTTGCTGAATGTCTCGCAAAACGTTAAAAGCTAAATCCTCACCTCGACCAGAACTGTACACACCCTTTAAGCTGACTCGTCAAGTGTAAGCTCGTCAAGTATGGAGCGCCAAATGCGGCATGATCTCTTTCGTCATGGAATGACAATTACGTGACAAAATTCTTCTTTTTTTTTTCGTTGACAAGTGACAACGTCAATTATTAAGTCATCGAAATGGCAATATCGTCACGAAATGACATCTTTGTCAATGAAATAACAATTTCGTCAACAAAAAAAAAAACTTCGTCTACGAAATAGAGGTCACTTAATTGTCAACCGAAAGACAATTTCGTCACGAGTTTGTCATTTTGTAAAGAAAGAAACCATGCGACACCTGGCGCCCCATACTTAACTACTTAACTACAAATCAGACGAGCTGATGAAGCGTCTTGGATCGGACGTGAAACCGTTCTCGGAATTAAAACAGTAAGTCCAGATGAATTGATTTAATTTTGGTTCCTTTATTGATCGTTACCTGGATGAATCACAACTTACGCCATTTGACGTAACTAATCTTTTCTCTTGGACTATTCAACATAATGTCTGAATTTCAAACTCAACCTTGGATGAGGATCGCATGTATTCAAAATGTGGGATTTTCCAGTATGTCAAGCTGGGGTATGGGTATAGTGGACAGTCGATATTCAAGAGAAAAATAGAATGTAGGGTTGTGAAACATGCATGATTATGGCCCGAAGCCACGAACCCTTCTGTTCACGGAATTCATCGGATGGAGATTTGCACGAAATAGATTATCCCTAAAAGGTGGAGCATATCAGACGTGATGTTATAAAATGATGTAGCATATCCGAATCAAAGGATTGGTTGAGAACATACACGTGATCAGGCATTTGAGCCAGAGGTGACTTGTGCTCGTGATTCTTTCTAATGCCATCACTGATGTGTATTATTAATTGTAAGTTACGGCTGTATATATTAATTGGTGTGTTGCTAGGTGGAGCTACAGAAAATTTTCCTTTGCACCATGTGCCGCTTCTCCAAATGATGATAAGTAGGTGTAGAGCATCCCCCCCCCCATAACATTATGTGACAGGAGTATTTATCTACACTCGTTGGTCACCCATAGCGGGAGACATCAACTATCTGTACTGCAGGGTTGAGACTGCTGAGAGAATTAAACAACATTCTTTACACAGATTTTGTACATCACTCTGTCTCCTGTGAAGCTTTTCAAAGTACATGTATCATCGTGTGACAGTGGTGTAATAGACGAGCATGAAAGGTACGCCAGTGTGTGGAGGATGCCTCATTGCTGAAAACCATCCAGTTAGGCCCTATTATATATATATAGTTGATGGGGATTGCACTTTATCAGATGATACTGTAAAGTATGACAGTTCAAACTAAACACACACACATTTATACGTGGATACATACTACAAGTATTTGAGGTATCCTATAATGAAATTTGCCATATGTATGTAATGAGTGGACGAAGTTGTGCCAACTTTTCGTGCTCAAGGTCAATGGTCAAAGTCAAATTCTTTAAACTTCACTCTTTCCCCTCATATCTATGCAATGCTTAAAGGTATTTTCTTTAAACTTGGTGTATACATGTATTGCGAAATAAAGCTCCTCTACGGAAAGTTGAGGGCCCTTATGGGGTCAGAGGTCAAAGGGTAAATGGATATGCTAAAACATCACTTATTTTCTCCATATCCGGAAATGGTTCAAGGTATCTTCATAAAACTTAGAGGAAAATTGCTCTATAATATTCCCTCTGCCAGATGAATAGACTACAATATGACTCGAGCCCCATTGAAAAAAAAAATGGAAAGAAAAATGGAAAAATGAGTGCAGATAGTGGTTGGTAGTTCATTCCACTGTGCTGACCACCACTTATACATACTGCGCGACTACACAGGGACCGCTAAACTAGGCGGCCTGGGGGTCTGTAGGCCCTGGTCCCCACCCCATGCTTTTTTTCTTTTTTTTTTTTTGGCTCTTGAAAAAAAAAATATTAAACCGATCACTTGGATTTGGGCCCTACCAACCACGAGCATTGACCCCCAATTCCCCCAACACACACATTAAATATATATATATATATATATATATATATATATATATATATATATATATATAATTCGTGTGAAAGGTGTGTTTTCAGTTGTTAAACCTCTGGGTCGTCGCATCTTAGTAGTGTGTAGGTGAGAGAAGGGATAAGACGATAGACGTAGCTTGAATTTTTGATTTTTATTCTCAAGCTTTCGGGCCCTGCCCTTTATCAAGACTGACGATCAAAGAAATCGGACAAAATAATGATGATATATTTTTATATGTGCGTGCAAATTTGTATCTATATGTGCATGTGTTTGCGCATGTGTTTGGTTATACGTGTGTGTATGTATGCTTGTTTGTGATTGTATGTATGTATGTATGTATGTATGTATGTATGTTATATTACGTATGATTGACGCATATAAACACTCCTATTAGTTTTGTTATTTTCTGCTGTTTCTGCCGCTATCATTATCGTTATTTTCACTGTTGTCTTGATCACTATTATTATTTTTTTGTTGTATACGATATCTATATCATGTTCTGTATCCATCATCATTATTTTTTTCCGATTTCTTTGATCCTCAGTCTTGATAAAGGACAGGACCCGAAAGCTTCAGAATAAAAATCAAACTGTGAGGATTCAAGCTACGTCTATCGTCTCATCCCTTCTCTCACCTATATATAATTATATATAATATTATATATATATATATATATATATATATATATATATATATATATATATATATATATAATATATGCCATTCCAAAATAATTACGAATAAGCTTCAGAAGCTTTAGCTTCAGCTTCAACTTCAGCTTCAGAATAAAAATCAAACTGTGAAGATTCAAGCTACGTCTATCGTCTCATCCCTTCTCTCACCTATATATAATTATAATTATATATATATATATATATATATATATATATATATATATATATAATATATGCCATTCCAAAATAATTACGAATAAGCTTAAATAATTTCTGTTACTAAGATCAAGAAAGTCAAGGTACGTATATAAAATTTATATACCTCAATAATTCGATAAGATTATGCCATGGTCTCACAAATTCATTACTTACAAAAATCTTTACTGAATTTGTTGGTTTGCTTTGGGCATGAGATCAACAAAATTGACGCAATTCTTTACTTTTTTTGCTTAAACTTTCCTATACACCGTCCGAAACAGAAAATTGAACAGCGCCATCCTTGGTCGTGAAACGTTTCAGGCACGGGGCTATTACCACCTGCCAGACTCTCACAGAGCTTAAATCCACTTCATGTTCAAGCCTCACCTCCCTGCTTATATGAAGGCTACAAAGTGTATTAGACATGACGCAATCCCATAACGTACGATGTTTAATATTGCCCACACATGCTGTCTCAGATTTTGACAGTGCGCCAAATTGATACGTTTATTTTTCGGACCACGTGACTACGCTTTGACGGGGAAGACCTCCACTTTTCAGAGACTAAGAAGCCATAAAAGTAGCCTATAGATACTAGCCAGCGTCGTCACAATATCCCATTACCCAGGCATTATAATACAACAACAGCGTCATCGACACGATTTCCTCGTTGATACATTTTTTTTTTTTACAACCTGCATAAGCTCTTCAAAAATACAGCTGAAATTTTGACTTTTTTGTGTGATACATGTACCAACTTTTTCCGATTGCCAAAATAAGCAGTTCGATAACGGCGAACATGCGAGTGAGCTAATCAGAAATGACCCGTTTACTTTGTCTAGTCACTAACCTTTCCGCGAAGTATAGGCGATAGGTATACATGCACATGAAATCAATGTGTGTGCGTGCGTGAGTGTGTGTGTATTGTGTCTTTGTACTTAAACTTTTCTTTTCTATAAATTTTGGACTTCTACATATAGCAGCCTTTGCACATCCGTACATGCCTTCTGTGTTTAGTTGCTGGTGTTATTTCTTCTTTCATTGCTTAACCATTCAGTAGAAAACGAATCAGTATCGTAGTACTTGCTATTTAGTTTATATATTATGTACTGCATCGTCTTCCATGGCCGTTATTGTCTTGTATTATTGTGGTACTGGTTTCTATTGACGCATATTACTTATTACGTACAGGTAAGTGTAACAAGCGTCGGTTGTGTAGTTCATCTGAATGAATGAATGATTTGAAATTATTACCATGAACCAGAGATACCTCTATACAGTGTCAATGCATCCTCTCATTCATTGAGGAAAGATGGGCTATACGTCACTCAGATCATTAATTCATTCATTCATTCATTCATTCATTCATTCATTCATTCATTCATCCATCCATTCGTTTCATTTCATTCTTCAGGTAAAAAGCAAACTAACAAATATTTATAGAAGCACTATTTAAGCAAACAAATACAATAGAGAACAGTGTGCATTATAAATAAAATATAAATTTGTACTGTCAATTGTCAGGGAGGTCTACTAAGTTTTTTTTTTTTATCATTCTAACTCACTGAACATGAGTTAATTGCACACATTCTTTTCTTTTCTTTTCTAAGGAGGGGATGCAATGGCAGCCTCCCCCCCCCCCGCATTTAAATGAGCGAACATTTTTCATATCACACGTGTCAAATTAGCTATAAAAAGATGCTATGAATTACAAATATGATTTTACTAAACTGCTACTTAACCATGTTAACTAGATAAATTCTTAGACAATAATGTGCAAAGCTGTGGGAAATAGGTAGAGCACAGAATAATTCATTGAGTACTTAATTGCGCACAACTATACACCAAAAACAACACTGTGTTTAAAGAATACTAGATGGAATACCAAACCACACTCTTAGAGCTCCTGGGGAGTGTTTCATCAATTTAGTCAGCGCTGACAAGTTGTCAGTCTCTGACAATTTCAGGAAAATCCTTGGTTTTGATTGGCTAAGAAGCTCTGGTCACTGACTGTTACTATGGTGATTGTCGGAGACTGACAACTTATCAGGCTGACAACTTTGATGAAAAGGTGCCCTGGTGACGCATATTACTTGCCAGCATTACGTACACTGCTCAAATTCAATTCGCCATAACTATTATAGTTAGCCTCATACCTAATAGCCGTTACCAGAATACGCAAATTCTAATAAGCAAATTCCCCTCGCCATGTGTGAAATGGATATCCCTGACTGGTGTAAAATCATATTAATAACTATCACTCTTTAACCCGGCGTTGTCAGAATTTATAAAGTTGTTAATATCATTTATGTAGACTGTCGATATAATAACCATTGTTCGTTGTGACACTTCATAATTCATATGCGTAATTAATCTTGGCTAAATCAATATCATTAATTATATATTATTGTGTGTGTATTAATACTTCGTATTTAAGTTTAAGACATAAGAAATTCAAGATTTGCAACGGAACAAATCCCAAGAATACCCCACCCCTCTCTTTCTTTTTCTGTTTTTCCATGTCTTGTTCATTGAGAGTAATTGTGAGTGTGTAACAATAAGTTTAAATGTAATGCATTCTGTTTGGTTCTTGAGCAAACGAATAGGCCTGTTAATAATGAGTTGCACCAAGGAAAATTGAGATATGAATATAGCTCACTTCCTGAATTGGGTTGCGACATAATTGTTCCTCATACGATATAACTACATGTGTTATTCTAATTTAGCGTGCAACAACTCACGTTAAGTGAGTTAGCGAGACGTTGATTAATTCAAGAGTATTGAGGAATGATTCAGATAACACTGTGACGCAAGTATTCGAGGGGACAGATCACTTTAACCATGGAGCTTTGGCTTCGCAAACTTTGGACCTGAGGTCATTCAATCCCCTGCGGTGAGCCGAGAGAAGAGTCTTGTCACATTATTCTGACCTAGGAACCTTTCACGATAGGGGCGCGCGCATGGACTATACTGTTTAAAAATAAATTCAAGTTTGTTCACATTGAATTCTTTAGCAACACCTTCTTCTCTCACATTCCGGTAGAAACTTAATGCGAAATTCATATATTCAGTCACTGTAAATTCATGTCGGCAATAGAATAACTGAATTGAAAAATTTGAATCAAAATGACCAATCACATTGTGAATGTAATAATTGTTGGCACTACAGTCACTGCCTATTGATTTGTACCAATAAGGAATTGGAACAATCATTCTCATCTGAACTTCGATATGCACCATTCGAAAGAGTTGCTGACTAGGAATATGAACATAACTACTGGTTTAAGATCTGTATATCTCTCGCTCACTATGATCACTGATGTCGAATATTCATTCTGATGTATTCTTCAACGATACAAATATACTCATTATCTTTGCATATGTCTAATATTTACACATTTCAGGGATAACTGTTGTTTTTTTTCGGGGGGGGGGGGGGGAGGTGGCACGTACGAGGCCAATCCATTTGATGACCAGACCATTTTGACCATTTCGACCAATTGACCACCAGAACCTGTAGGTGTAATTAACAAAGGAGCGTCCGTAACCAACGTCAGGTTTTGATTGCCATCATTATTTTTTACATTCAACTTCCACGACAAACGATTCAATTACATTTTTGATTAAATTTGAAAGTCTATTCGTCCTTATTTTCACCCTGGGAAAACATCGCAATTGGTGTCAATACTCTGATTTTTCTTCTTGCCCACAAGCCTACCAAGGTATAAACGTGTATAATATTCATTAAAAAAAAAAAATTTGACTTGATAATGAATGCAAACGTCTTTTGTTGTTTCTGTTTTGTTTAGTTTTTTTTTTGCCAATGATGGAAGGCTGTTAACAAAACAACAACAACTAATCAAAGTATGAAATACAAGTGAGTACGTCGGTCTTATGCCAAAAGGGCCTTAAACCACTTCAACTGTTATGCCATAAGGCCCTTAACGTTTTAGACTTTGTACACTATTAGTGCCCTTTTGGCATTACAGGGAAATTTCTTTAAGGCCATTTTGACATGAAGCCAACAAGCACGTTAGTCCTACTTTTTCTTTACCGTCTTAATACTGATATAATGTAGCCTAATGTGTCTCTTTCTGAGTAGTCCATTCAACCCTACTTGCTCGCCGCTTCTGGATAAGCAGTTTTCTGCAGCTTTTTCGGTTACATTGCATTGTTTTTATTAGGAACCCACAAAATGACAAGTAAACAAGCGACGTTTAGCTGTAATCAAGCATCATGTTTTAGATTATTTTTGCCAATGTCAGCATAATGAGGAAAAAAATCCACTCTCAGTAGGAGAACAGTTTTTGCGGGCTGAGCATGCGCAATTCCTAAAATGATATCATCGCCATAATGATGAATATGGTCATGTACTCTTTCTTTTGTTATTTTCGAACACCCTCCAAAAAAGTATCAAAACAAAAAAAAGTAAAAAAAGTGACGTTCAACCGTGATCTAGTTTTTTACTTTTTTTCCCTCATTTTTTTTTGTTTTGTCAGCACAATGAGGTATAAATCCCATATTATCAAGAAGAGTACAATGTTTCCAGGCTGAGCATGCGCAATTCCACAAATGATGTCACCAAGATATCACCGCAATGGTCCATTCTTCCAAATTTGGAAGCTGACGTGAGCGGGAAAACGACGCCTAGTTAGGTAGAAACTCCCTGGCTGAAGGAACATACATTGTATATCAAGTGTGTGCATGATCTCTGACCTACACTTCGTGTGGAAGTCTCCATTGTGCTTGCCTGGGGGTCACAAGCGTTTACCTCGTAGGAAAACAACTTACGCTGTTTTAACGGGAACTATTCTCGAGTGATTGTTCATAGTAGACATTTTATCATCTTCCTCCCCATCCCCCCACCGCCTCTCTCTCTCTCTCTCTCTCTCTGTCAGTGTCTGCTCTTCCTTTTCTTCTTTTCTATTGTTCTTTCTGTCTGTACATTATCACGACATACAAATAATATGAAAATAAACATAGCAAATAGCAAATAAACATTAAAGCACCACACACTGCACCACGCAGACATACACTTAGAGCTGAAATGAACCACTAGTATCATACCGTCATCAGTTAACAAATCCAATTACAAACATGCCCATACAGAGAACACATCCAAAGACATAAAGCAACCCTCCCTACAGATTCTAACACAAACGTTTCGATGATGAAGTACATTATATGCGATGAGTGATTTTATTCAGCATCGGATTCTGGAAAGCCTTGATGGATTCCGCAATGAATGCTCCGATAGTAACAGGGAATCCATTATTTGGTTTGTGGTAGTTAAAGTGGAAGTGGAAGTGACAGTTAAAGTGGCATTGTACACCTTGATCAATGCTAAGAATAAGGGTTTCTGCGGGTGCACGCCGCGAGTCCGACACCCACGAGTTATGCAGCCCCCGAGTCATACATCTTACGAGTCATACATCCTACGAGTCATACAGCCCACGACTTACACAGCCCACGAGCTTGACACTAAGCTAAAAGAAGCCAACAACAACAACAACAACTACAACCAATGAGTGCGACACTCGACAAATAAGACCTACGAGTCCATCATGCATTACAGGTTGTACATAAATGTACAGATTGTCGATCTCTAGGGCCTTTTCGAGCACGTGATGGGCTGTACAACTCATGGACCTCTTTTTTCAATGTCGAGCTCATGGGTCGTATTACTCATGGGTTGCAGGCTCCTTGGCTGACATCGTTTCTTCATTAAACTTCCAACCATGCGCATATCATATCAAATAAAAGGAATGTTATTTTCATTATTTTTTATCTACTAAGGGGACCTACATCCAGTAACGTCCGCGTTCATTGTTCCGTCTATGTACAAAGTTTTATGCAAATACAATAATTTTGATATCATTAAGTTTGTCAAACCCAATACATGTGTATTATACACTTGTATGTATTTTGTTTTTCATGACAATCCGTAAATGAAACTTATGATTCTTGCAAAAAGTCCGGTGTTAAATAGTGAACACCAAGCTGGTGTTAAATTTTCGGTGCTCATTTATGGTGTTAAATTAACACCTCCGGGTGTCATTTCCAAATTTTAAACTGTTTTTTGAAGAGTTTCTTAGTAACTGCACTTCTTGTTGATTTTTAATTTAAACAAGACGATCAAGAATTTTACATTAAAATAATAGATTTTTGAAAAAATGTGAAAATAAATTTACACCAAAGTAACACCAGCTGGTGTGGTCCTTTATTGAAGCTGGACGGGTGTTAAACCATTGATATTAACACCAACAAATATCAAATCAACACCATGTGGTGTCATTTTTGAATTAACACCAGTACAGTGTCAAAAGAACACCAGGTACAGTGTCAAATTAACACCACGAAGTGTCAAGTGAACACTTTTCAACACCATCACAGTGCATTTTTAACACCTGTGGGTGTGGTCCTTTATTGAAGTTTGATCGGTGTTAGATTTAACACCAGTGGTGTTAAATCTAATACCCATGTTTTTACAGTGTACACACTGCCGAATAAAGCCATTTGGAATTTTAGTGATGCATCACTTTTAAATGAAACATGTTCCGATATATATCAGTTGCTCAGGACATTTTAACAGACCATCCCTCCAGGAACTACATTAATTGTGCAACCATGGAGCGACGTGCAACAAAGGATGTACTACAATGTAGGCTCTCCTGGTACCTCCTTGATGCAACGGCAGATAGAAATGGGAAGAAATTAGAGCCGCAAAAAAAAAAAATCTAACGTACAAATAGAAAAGAAAAGCAAATGCGTCATTCCTAGGCCTCAGTAGAGAGGACACTTGACTCTTCTTAAAAGAAAAGAAACGCCTCTTTTCAAACAATAGAAGTGCTTTTCCTATTTCCTTGCGGCGGAACCTAGAATCGAGGAACACAGAGTTCCGGCTAAGTCCGATTAGGGAAGTGAGACGAAAATCTTGTTCGGAGTAAACGATGACTAACTTCACATGACATTCGATGCTGCATAAGCAATTTTTCAGTTCAGACCATGGATCTACGGGTCCATGTTCAGACCATCGAAGAGGAGAAAATGGGTTTTTAAAGGGATAGTATAGATTTGGTTGAGATGGGGCTTCAGGTTTTAAACAATTTCTTGTTTTTTTTTTTAGACAATGACAAACCTGTTATGAATATGAACGGGCATATAATTGCGAAATGAATTCAAACTTGTTTTGAAGAAAATTGTCTTTGAAATGTCCGAGATAATATATCCCAAACAATGCGATTCCTATAATGATGGGTCCTTTATTAGGATTGCTTTGTTTTACTATGGAGCTATACGTACCTCCATGGTTTTACTTTGTTTTGGGGTATGTCATTTGCCATTTCAAAACCGATTTTCACCAAGTAAAGTTAGAAATCCTCTCAGCATTGAATGCTCATTAAAATTTCATGAAGAGGTTTCCTAGTACTGTATCTCGCAAAAAGTTAAATGTTGAATCCTCACCTCAACCAACATTATACCCATCCTTTGAGTGAAAATGTCGGCACTCAACGATTGACACGTGGCGGGGGGGGGGGGGATGACAGTCTGAGAGTGAGTTCCACTCCGCACAGTACACTGCAAAAAGTCCGGTGTTAAATAGTGAACACCGAGCTGGTGTTAAATTTTCGGTGCTCATTTATGGTGTTAAATTAACACCTCCGGGTGTCATTTCCAAATTTTAAACTGTTTTTGAAGAGTTTCTTAGTAACTGCAGTTCTTGTTGATTTTTAATTCAAACAAGACGATCAAGAATTTTACATTTAAATACTAGATTTTTGAAAAAAAAATGTGAAAATAAATTTACACCACAGTCACAAGCTTTTGTGGTCTCTTATTGAAGCTGGACGGGTGTTAAACCATTGATATTAACGCCAACAAATATCAAATCAACACCATGTGGTGTCATTTTTTAATTAACACCAGTACAGTGTCAAAATAACACCAGATGCAGTGTCAAATTAACACCACGAAGTGTCAGGTGAACACTTTTCAACATCATCAGAGTGCATTTTCAACACCTGTGGGTGTGGTCCTTTATTGAAGTTTGATCGGTGTTAGATTTAACACCCGTGGTGTTAAATCTAACACCGATGTTTTTACAGTGTACATATTTGACTACAGCAAGGGATTGTACTAGTACTACCACAGAGAAAAGTAGAAAACATAAGTGCAAAAGATCGACTGCGCAGATATCATGATTGGTTGGCCCTTCTTGAAGCTGCAGAGGAGAAAATAGAATTTATAAGCTTGTAATTCACGTATTGAAAACAGACGAGATAACTATTTACTGAAGAGTGTTATCCGACGTTACAATTGTACAGCAGTTCTAATTTGTTGACGTGCTCTAAACTTTCAGGTATAGAGATTACAATAAAACTCTCCGTATATATATATATATATATATATATATATATATATATAATATATACATATATATATACACATATAATGTGTGTGTATTATGTAACATGTATACGTATACACACATATATATACATACATATGTATTTGTATATGTATATATATATATATATACACATATATACATACATATATATATTATAACATTATCAATTATAGAATGGGTAGCGAGAATCCTGCGATATGATTGGTCGAGAGCTGTGTGTTCATTTTTACTGGCCGCACCGCTGAGTCACAGTGGTAAACATGTTATCGCGCACTTAGCAAGAGTACGCGTACTTGTAACAAAGGTTCGCGCACTAAAGCAAGCGTTCGCGCACTCAGCTTGGCCATGCATGCATCCAGTAAAAACTGATGCATGGCTGGCGCATGGCCATGCATCCAGTAAAAACGGTAAGTACGGCGATGCATGCCCTTTACGGCAAGCCAAAAGGAAATGCATCCAGTAATTTTTTTCATCGGGTAACACGATAGAAAACTGGGTTTTTGACAAGAAAATTACCCATTCTATAAATCAAATGACGCACATGTCTTTTCGTGCGTCAGTCGGAATATAGTGTGCATGCGGTAACTATGGAATTTAGCCTAAACCCACTCGGCTTCGCCTCGTGGGTTAAGCATTCCATAGTTACCTTATGCACACAATTCCGACTGACGCACTCAGACCTGTGCGTCATTTGTATACTGTGCCTCACAGGTATGTGTCATTAACGACAGAATACGTTATACATCTAAACAGGTTACGGGATAGTGCATCCGCATCAAAGTGTCAATGAACGTATCATTTAAAGTTTGTCATTGTTTTGATCGAAAAAAAAACCCACGACATTATGAAATCTAACAACTGTCATAATTACCTTTGCCCCATTTAAATGAAACATGACTACTTTGCCTTTTTGACTATACACATCTTATGGCATTCAGTTGGACACGATATGATTTTTACCTTTAGCCCTACTACAATTACCATTGGCAACGGGCTTGTACACAATGTCAGTGCTAATTTGAGGTTGTCCTCATAAGATTTAGCTGTGATCGCAAGAGACGATATAATTATCTCGAATTGTCTTCCTGTGTCTCTGTGCGTGGTTGCTAATTGCTAAATCGCTAAATTCGTGTCCGCTGACGTTGCTTGTGACTTTCTGTAAACTGTTTTCTGTAAACCCCCAGGTCTGAAGATCTCACGCGATGATATTTGTGGTCACAACAATAGAATGAAAGTGTTTCACATGCTCATCATGATCATCAGGCCATGAAATGTCGAGGGCAGTCAGAGGAAGATAGTGTTCTGGACCTCGAAACCGTTCATGTCACTCAATCCTCTCCCTGTGTCGTCAAGGCAACATGTAAACTTCCTGGTAAACATGCGATTCTTGTTCACGTTCATTTTCACCTCTTGCCAAATTTCTCCCCTTTTATTGTTTTTGTTTGTACCTATCCCTCTCGCAAACTTAAAATGACATGTATACTCCTCTGGGTGAAGTTACTTTTCGTTTGATTTAATCATTTCTACGCGGTTACAGCTTTGTGTGCTTGTTTGATTTTGTATTTATTTACTTATTTTTGTGTTGGGTCTACCTGTAGGGAAGTTTCAGTATGGATAAGAATGCTTTATCTGTATTACTCCATAAGACTATAACCAAACTGTTCATTGTCTGGGTTTTAACCACACATTCCCATACGCATCAACTGACCCTGTTCAAAGTTAGTGTTGTACAGAGGATTGAAAATAGAGCAAAGTCTCAATCCTAACCTAAAATTTAATCTTTAATCTATAATGAAACTGATTTATACAACTAGTAATTATCATGTATGTATAAATTGAAAGGAATTAATATTTATTTTGAGTAAAAGTAGAGAACATGTTACATCTAATTTGCCCTGAATTCTAATGCGAAATTTGCACATACAAATTCAGTGACACGATGTGGTCGTGGTTACTTTATTCTGATTTACATGTAACAAGCTATGCATTCAAAAAGAGTAGTTCAACTGGTCCTTTAAGAGAGTCTTTTGTACTGATGATTATTTGTCAATCACCGGCTTTTGTGAAGAATCAGATAGTGATAAAGATATCTAATAAGTGTAGCTATAATTTTATAGAGTTAGTTAAAAGTTGTGTTACAGAGGTTTGACACTGTCATAAGCATTTTATGTGTATACGTATGTATACAGGTGGGCCATGACATTTTTTTGATTAATTATTTAACGTAATCGTTTCTGGGGCTGAAAATAGTGTTGGTGTATATGATTTAAATGATTTTACTCAAACTCTGAAGAGTTTAAAGGGATAGCGTAATTATGTGTAAAAATAAATAGAATAGAGGAAATTTAGGGGAATTTGATAACCATGTCTATAAGAATTCTACACCGGTATCAGTAGCTACTTGAAATTCAACATTCAGTTTAGATTCTTTAAAAAAAAAGATCTGATTCAAAATCGTAAACAATCACATAGAACGACAGTGCTATATTTTAAGATTTCTGATGTGATTCAAGTACCTTACTCTGCCAAACTAACTCTCTGTGCTATGAGCTTGGGAATTGCTTCTGATCTTAGAGATAGCGTCGTTTCTGTTTTGTGCTAGGACGACGTTCCGAATGTGAGTCAGTATGTACCCACTGTGCCGGTAAATAAACAAGTTTGTGTTCCGGTACATCGCGTCTGAAGTTGTGATGCGTGAGTGTTGGTTGGAATGAGAGTTGCATGCGGATGAATAGGATGACAACTGATCCTCTGGACGGACGTCCGACGTACCTCCAGAACGGACGTCGGAGAACGAAGTACAGTACTGTGGAAATCGACGTCCGTCGTACTTCCAGAACAGACGTCGATGAACGAAGTACGGAACCTTACTTCGCCCTGGAAGTACGAACGACGTACTTCCAGGGCGAACGTGGGAGGACAACGTACTTGTTAATTAAATAAGGTGCAGAACGACGAAGTACAAGGGCGGACGCCGGGAAACAACATACTTTCTGAATGATTCTAAAGAACGATGCACTCTAGGAATGACATCGGGAGTGATAGTGAGAATTCAATTGTCATGTGTTGGATGAGATAGATAGGAGAGTGAGAGTGTCTTTGAGTCAGATGATGTGAAGTGCAAGGTGTAAACTTGTGACGTACGAAGAGTGGTGGAAGATTAAAGTTTCTATCCTCTTCAAAGAGTGGTCGTATATTTCGACCAAACGGACGGTTGGCTCGGTCGGCATAAGTGCCAAGGCCCCGTTTCGCTACAATATGTATATGTAAAACATTAATAATCTATAACATTAATCCTATGACAAAATATTTTGCTTCTTTATAGTTTCACACTTACAGGTAATGATGGATTGTAACGTTTGTGAATAGAATATGAATATATGTATATATATCATATATTATATATTATACATTATATATTATATATTATATATTATACATCATATACTATCCTAAGTAAACTTTTACCACAATCATGGACAACAAATTTCAAAAAGTTAAATCATGAATTGTTTATGTAGCCTATACATTAAAGATGCATCAGAGATAAGACAGCCAATAAAATAAAAAACTCTGTCACTATAAAAGATGAAATGTACGTCGCTTGACTTTCTAAGATGGAAAGTCGTGACCTTTTTCACTTCTTAAAATCTTGTTTATATGTTTGTGTTATGAGTTTTTTTTTTAATTCAACTCATTGGTTTATTGATTTCCATCGAAAAGATGATTCAAAGCTGTACATGTGTCAATTTGACTTCCATTCAACTAATAAGGATAGTTCATTGAACACAAGGTAAAATAATTTGCTCGAATGATATCATAAAAAAGAAGAACTTAAATGCACACTTTGTCATGGTAAAGAAGAAGAAGTAATGATTACGACAGAAAAGAGTGATCCATTATATACCAAAAACCAAGCTTGTAGGACGCGGAACACTGGAATGAAAACAACAGTAACACCAGTATCCCAATAAGAACTATCTATATTAAATTCATCTATATACCATTGCGCATTTGATCATTGTTATATGATGCTGATAATTCAAATTTACTATCAAAAATATACTTGCAATAATGTTTGGATGCAAATAGAATATCGTAGCATAGCAATATTTCGGCATAAACACTGTATGGCCATGTATACCTGGAAAATGTTACCAAAAGAGAAGATATACCCGCGGTCACGCAAAACAAGAACAAGAACAACAACAACAAAATACAGAAATAACAGAAATAAGTAAAGGAATGGAAGAGGTCTGTGGATACATTACACATTCTCAAGGATAGGTAACAATATGGCGGATTTTTTTTTTTCACAAACAGCATAATCAACTGGTTATATATGGAAAAAAAATCAGTTTATAAAAATGTTTGAATGAAATCAACGTAACCGATTTGTAAAAAAATATTATCTAAGCTATTCCACAATCTGAGTCCAGCATAATCAACATTTTCTGAGTATGTAAAGTTCTAATTAACGGAAGATGGAATTCACTGCATTGTCTTTTGGGATAGTTATGTATATGGCTATGATGATAAAATGAAGGGGGAATTATTTGGGGTTGTTGGTTGCAGGTTTAATTTTACATTAATTGACCAACTTGAAATAAATATAAATCTTTTATTTCCAGGATTATACATTCAAAGAACAAATTATCAGTATGTGCTCGGATATGAAGGTTATTTAACAATTCTGAGTGCCATCTTTGGCAAATAGAAAAGGTTTGTCTGACAACGTCTAATATGTATTTCCCCAAGCAAGAATTTCTATGCGGTAGTGCAAAACTCGAGTGAAGCGTCATCATAGCAGATGAAGGGAGATAATATTCCAACCTATTCAATATATCTAGACAACGTGTAATATCAATATGACATTTCCATGAAAGATTGTTTTCAACACAAACACCTGCAAATTTAATAGACGAGACTTCTTCTATAGGATAGTAGTATCAAATACACGATTACCTGGAAGTCTATTTAAAGAATTAAAGAAGAACATAATTACAATTTGTCTTTTCAGTATTCAGTGAAAAATTATCAGCATAAATCCACTGTACGACATTCGTTCATTCATAATTCATTGAACTACTCAAAATATTAGTGTCGGGGTGAGGATACAAAAGATTGGAGTCATCCGCAAGTAGTATAAAAGAGAGCTTATTTGAAGACCAAAAAACAATAATTTATGTAAACTATGAATAATAGTGGGCTTAACCAACCTCCTTGTGGAACGCCAGATCATTTTTTTCCATTAATGAATCAAAACCGTTAATATGTACATTTTGAAATCTGTTCTAGAGATAACTCGTGAAGGTAACGCATGTGTGGTATTGAGATTTTCTCCGAATCCAAATTGAAAATTTGTAAATACGTTACTCATATCAAAACATTTCACGGTTCGGATATATATGTATTTTGTCAAAAAAAAAATAGAAATCTAAATCAATAAAGATATGGGTCTGTAACTGACTTCATTCTTCTCCCCTTTCTGATAGGAATAACTTTCACGTTCTTCATATTTTTTTTTTTGTACAAGTCCAGTGAATAATACATTTTTGATACTATACTCAGTACTGCTTTGCCATGACAAAAGCAAGTAACGCAACTCTGCATTTGAGGTATTTTTGTATGCTCTACATGATGATGAAAACATTGAAGTCACATGACTCCCAATTTCCGAAATAAAGACATATCAACAGGATGCAACAGATTCCTCATAAAACAGTGACATTTTTCTTCATTGAAGAAACTCATCCGAGAGAATTGCTTCCTTTTGTCATTGCAAAGCAGAGTAGGCCTACATAGATTTTCCTGAAGAGAAACAACATGTACAGGATGACAAACAAGCCGCAACAGTAATTTCTGCTCTCGTTCCAGATCCTCATTCTCCGAGTCTGCATCATAACAGACATGCTTCCTGGCGTGTCATCTGTCGGCATTTCCTCGCTAATCAGAGTTTCATCTGTGGGGCTGAAAGATTTGGCCTAAGTTTTCATCATCGTTGGCAGGAGTCACCTCGATCTGTGGAACGTAATTCCGACATCCCAGGCCCTTCTGACGCACGCACGATCTCAATCAACTCCTTCAGTCAACCGCGAAGTTCTGTAAAGATCGATCAACTCCTTCTGGGATGGACTTGATAACGGGGCTGGGGTCATTTGCTGAGATGCGATTCACTGCAACCGATATAAATAGTTGGGACTAAGAGATTTTCATGCTTTGACTCGCCACCTGCAGAGCGAACAACAGGTTGCTAATCACTGGGTCGGCATACACACGGTCTTCTCATAAGGGTAAGATGTTTTTAATTTTCTTTAATACTTACTTTAATGGTATTTACTGCTTATAAAGTGCAACATTATCAACGTTTTATGAATTTGAAGAATCAGGTAAAACTATTTGTAATCTTGTTTTGTTTTGTGTTGTCATGTTGTTACTTTTTTTGCGTTTTTTTTTTTTTCAATGTGCGCTCATGTATATTTTGGAATGCTGATTTCACGTCAACACGCATTGATCAATCAACACTTCCCAAACTTGCTTAAATGATGTATGATGTCGTCGCCGGGGCGACAAGACCTCGTATCTACATAATGTCTAATGTTCAGGAGAGCAAAAAAATATATAGCAACCAAAGCACTATATCAAGTGGGATAGCCTTTCTTTTGGCATGCTGTTGCCTCATTTTTAGGGTATCTGATCATTTATCAATATATATATATATATATATATATATATTTACCAAAATTTGATGTACAAGGTCTTGTCACCGGAGCGAGATGCACACATAAATACATGTTTGATAATGTAGAAAGTTTTACCCTCTCACCCGTAGGGGAGTTTTCACATTAATTAGAACTGAAGTTTAACGATCTTGCGCACACCTTGTGTGGAACATGGGTGAAAATTTTCAGGCAAAAAAAAAAAAAGTATAGCAATTTACCTTCAGGAAAAATCGTTTCAGGGTTGTATGTGTCACTTTTGTTTCCGTCTGTGTGCGTTCATTGTGTACTAAGTCTTTTGATATGGACAACGCTCATAGGCAAAATAAATTGGCAGTGTATCGAGGAGTTTAATACAGATATCACGATAATGTCACGTGTATCCCTACACTAGTATAAAAAGACATGGAACGAGTGAACACAAGAAGCAAAAATAAAAACGATAATCAATAAAAGATAAATGGATTAATAAATCCATTCATAAATAGCTTCAGACATTCTCATTTATAGATGAAATTATTTGAAAATTAAATATTCTAGTTCTTATGGCTTGTGCCGAGAGGGTGGGTGGGGGGGGGGGGGGGGTGGCGCGTCGCGTTAATGGGGACGCCACCCTTCGTCCAAAGCCCCCCCCCCCCCCGGTTTTGCCGAAAGGGTGCGTTGGGAGCGTTGGGTCGCGTCGCGTTGACTGGAACCCCACCCTTCGTCCAAAGCCCCCCCCCCCCCGGGTTTTGCCGAAAGGGTGCGTTGGTACTTTTTCTCTTGTAATATTAAAAGACGAGTTTTGAATTTACATTTAACCTTGAAACAACGATTTCAAAGAGGCTATCGTCCGGATCGGTTTACACTCTATTACCACTTGGTCTACAGTCAGTTGGTCTAATAGACTGTTTAATATCAGTTGGTCTAATAACCAGTTAGTCTAGTCATCATTTTGTCCAATTACTGTTTAGTCTAGCTGCAGAGCTACCAAGTCACACGCATTCTGCGTGAGACTCAAGCATTTAGGGGCCATCTCACGATCTCACGCATGACACCCATTTTTCTCACGCATCGGGCGAAGTCTGCAACTTGGGCCTATAATGATGAGCATAGCTCAAAAGATAGTTGCAATTGAAGGTATATTTCCCTTCTTTTGTCTTTCAAAATAAGTAAAAAATAGTAACTTAAGTATGCACCTGATCGCACCATTTAACTTAAGAGCTAAAAATTGAAAAAGCTCCCTACCGTGGGAGGCCACGGGGGGGGGGGACCCCCCCTCCCACACCCTCGCTCGCGCGCACATTCGCATGCCGAGATGCCGAGTCATGAAAGTCTCACTCATAAATTTTTTTTTAACTTGACATCCCTGTAATTGTTATTTGGTTTAATTACTATTTGGTCTACAGTCAATTCGTCTAATAATAGCCATTTGGTCTATTTTTGGTCTAACACCAATTTATATCATCAAATACCGATTTGGTCTATTATGAGTTGGTCTAATTCCATTTCGTCTAATCATCAAACGGTCTGAAATAAAACCAAATTTGTCCAATATAAATTTGGTGTACACATCATTAATTTTGGTCCATTGCCCAGTTGGTCTAGCCTCTGTCTATCATCATTTAGTCTACACCCATTTAGTCTAATAACCATTGATCTTATTGTCATTTGGTCTAATAGCCAGCCTCCTGGTCTAATCAGGTACCATTTGGTCCAATCATCGTTTCGTCTACATGACCAACTGGGCTATCTTTTTTTTTTTTTTTTGGGGGGGGGGGGGGCCTTTTTTTACGACTACGGACTACCCTCTGACCCTGCATTGAGGGAGAAAACAGATGTTCATACACATGAAATAAGATTAGGGTAAAGTTTAGGGTCCCTCGCCCCTCTCCCATGGTGCCAGACCAACTGGCTTTAGACCAAGTGGTAATAGAGTGTAAACCGATCCGGACGATAGCCTCTTTAAAATGGTTGTTTGGAAGTTAAATATAAATTCAAAACTCGTCTTTTAATATTACATGAGAAAAAGTCCCAACGCACCCTTTCGGCAAAACCGGGGGGGGGGGGGGGCCTTTGGACGAAGGGTGGGGTTCCAGTCAACGCGACGCGACCCAACGCTCCCAACGCACCCTTTCGGCAAAACCGGGGGGGGGGGGGGGGGGGCTTTGGACGAAGGATGGTGTTCCCATTAACGCGACGCGCCACCACCCAACCCACCCTTTCGGCACAAGCCAGTTCTTATGAAATTAAAGGGAGTTTTGAAAAAAAAATATTAGGTTGAAACGACTAACCCTCCCTCGCTGCATACGGAAATAGTGACGTGCAATGTCTGTCTTGAAAAATCTATGAAATGAAAATAAGAAGTTACAGCAATTAACAAGCTCAGTTAGCAGCATCAATATATGGTCTCGGTGTTCATTATTCATCGACAACATTGTGATATGACTCACTTACGTGGTTATATGAAAGGTTTTATGTGAATAGCATGCGGTCAACACGAACTCTCCCCTTCGTGCAATTAATAAGTTGAGCCATCACGTACGTGGGTGCATAATAAGTTACATGATTTGAGAAGTTTGGGGTCAATAAGAAATCACAAATTATGCAGTTAATAAGTTGAGCCATCACGAAAGCGGTTGCGTAATAGGTTACATGTGAGCAGCATGTGGTATAGTAAGAACACCCAACTTCATGACATACTTCATGATGCGTAAAGGGGCATATTCCAGACAATTTTCATAATTCAATATGTATATAGTACATAAATCGACAGGTCCACGTTCTTGGTTCTTGAGCGGAGAAACCAATATCTTAAACAAATTACACTGGACAGTGTTGATGACATAGGAGCTGACATATTTCAGAAATGTAGAGATGTAATTCCATGAATATATTGCTTGCTTAACAAGTTCACATATTGTGTGAAATCTATGCATGCCATCTTCTTTTGCTCTGCTTCCTTAAGCCTCAACTCATGCATTCTTATGGCGAGGCTGAAATGTTATCAGTCTTGTTCATTGCAATTTGATATAAATTTTGTAAAACATTTTTATCCCTCACCCAATTTCATACTTTAAATCTGGAAACTCTGTATTCAGTATGATTAATTTATAGTTGTTCAAATGTAAATAAAGTCTAAAAATCATTTGGATGTTTCCTGTAACAGGTTATAATAATGTGAGTATCTTGCGAAAAATAAGAAGTCCCATATTCAGGCAATTGATAAGTTAAACCATCACGTACGCAGTTGCATGACAGGTCATAATAACATGTGAGTAGATTTAGATAAATAAGAACTCCTAAAGTCAGGCAATAATAACTTGAGTCACCTTTACTTTGTTAAGCAAGTCAATAATAGAAAGGAAAAACAGAATCAGATTACCACCGTCAGCTGGTAACAGTGGATATCATTCATAAGTAATGTTTTCATTTTGCTTTGCACAATATAAACTGTAAACTCGCCTTGCCATTTCGATTTAAATACAACTTTGATTATGTGGTTCTTATACAATTCTTCCTATATATAATTAATAATTTGATAATCAATGAGAATGAATATTATGGTAATATCAACTCATTTCTATTAACTCAAACCCTCATTTATATTTTAGCAGTACAAAAAAAAGTACTTCAATCTATTAGACATGTCTGGTCTATTTTTCTTCTGGTATCATTTTGCCTTGGTATACACCTTAAGGTGATTGTATGACCTACTAAGATCTTTCTACTATTTTATAGTGGCTGATTCCCGAGGTTCTCGAGCATTAGACTTGAGATCTGGCACATGTGAGCAACATAATGTTTTTTATCTGACCAAAAGGCATTATTGTGAATGTAATATTTTGTTTAACTTTTTATCTTTGTCAAGAGAGTTAGATTTGTTTGTTGTTATTGATTTGATTTGATTTGATTTATTGATTCCTGTATTATCATTGTACACGAATATACATGTACATGTATATATACATACATTGTTGGAGCCATACAATACATGGATATCACTTGTTAACAAAATATTTTTTCTTCATTGCCTTTACACAATGTATACAGCAGAGACGTATCAGCAACGTTATCATGTGTTTATATCATTATTTATTCCGAGAGCTGAAATAATCTTTTTTCATAATCATAATTGTAAACATGTACGGTTTAGCATGCCAGGCATCAATCAATCAATAGTTTGCGGTTATATAAAATACCCCTAGACAAGTGTTTGTTGTACGCTGTGACTAATTTATCCACGAATGAATCGAAAAATTTACTTGCGTCATCCATTGATTATCAAACTAATTCATTCATTCATGAAAACATGATGAGTCAACAGAACTCAATCTGCCCTCCTGGCTGAATTTATCTCTAATGTTTCTCGTAACTGTTGTGAATGCTCAGTTTTGTGGTAATTATTTTGCATCACAATAATCCTCATGTATAATACATGAATATAAACTGCATTTAAAGCATCTCAGCATCTCAGCATGTGGATACAAATTAAGATTGATAAAATCATTTAATTCTTAACGTCGTTATCAACGTGCATGGTAAAATGAAAGAAAAATGATGCAAGGAAAAGTAAAGAAGTTCAGAGTGCGACAGTATACATATGAAATGTTAATATATACATACACGTATATACATATATATATATATATATATATATATACATACATATATGCATATATAGGCGTATATTTATATATTTCTTGCTGTGATACTGTGGTGATTGCAAAGTGTTCTGATTGTCTCCAGCTTCCACCTCCCCCCCCCCCCCCCCACACACACACCCCATACACATAATTATTCAAAGAACTTTATAGGAGTCTACTTTGGGGTACATTATATCATCTTCCATCTTTTTTAGACTGCTTAACCGACTCATAACCGACCGTTGCGCTAAATCTGATGAAATATTTTTCTTTCGTTTCAGGTAAAGAGACGGAGTCGAGATGAGGGTTACTGTATTGCTTTTGCTCGTCTTCTTGGCGGTCATCTCACCGGCCTTGTGTCAGAGACAATGGAGGAACCAGAGGGTTCAACAACGCCGACAGAATGGGCAAAGACCAGCTAAACAGGTTCAGCAAATTGAATCAGAAGAAGAGGAAGACGTCGAGGAAGCAGCACAGGTACTCACTAAGCAACAACGAAAGTATGCTCAGCAAATGCGTCGCCCGTATTATATGCAAAACATGCGTGCAGAGCAAGAAGAAGCCGAGTCGGAGGGGTCAGAGTCGGAAGCTTCCGAAAGCGAGTTCGAATCCTCGGAAGGCGGGGAAGGTGAGGGAGAACCGGCTGGACAACAAGCAGGCGAGGAGAGCGAATCGGAAGCTCCCGAGAGTGAGTCAGAAGGATCAGAGAGCGAAGGGGAGGAATGGGAATCTTCAGAAGGAGAAGGAGCAGAGGCTGCCGAAGCAGGCGAGGAAGCA
The DNA here is from genome assembly GCA_033980235.1 of Diadema setosum. Classification (NCBI taxonomy): domain Eukaryota; kingdom Metazoa; phylum Echinodermata; class Echinoidea; order Diadematoida; family Diadematidae; genus Diadema; species Diadema setosum. Next base: position 25,211,122 of record CM067077.1, on the reverse strand, counting down.
GAAGGAAATGAAGGGGCGGAAGCCGGAGAAGGGGCTGGCGGCGCTGGAGGAATCGGTGGGTATGGAGGCGCAAATGCAGGCGGAGCAGGAAATGCGGGAGGATTTGGAGCTTTTTCAGGCTCCTCATTTGTCGGGCCAAGTCTGAGTTCAATTGGCGGATCTCTTGGTATGGGATCTTCTGGTGGGTCCGCTGATAGCTTTAACTCTGAAGTACCGTCAGGTGGTTCGGCTGTCTCTGCTGGTGCTGGTGGCTCGAACTATGGAGGGATTCAACGACCAACTGGAGGCTCTCAGGGTGCGACGGTAGGTTCGCAAGGAGCGTCAGGTGGTTCGCAGGGAGCGACAGGTGGTTCGCAAGGAGCGTCAGGTGGTTCGCAGGGTGCGACAGTAGGTTCGCAAGGAGCGTCAGGTGGTTCGCAGAATGCGACAGTAGGCTCGCAAGGAGCGTCAGGTGGCTCGCAGAGTGCGACAGTAGGTTCGCAAGGAGCGTCAGGTGGTTCGCAGGGTGCGACAGTAGGTTCGCAAGGGGCGGCAGGTGGTTCGCAAAGCAAGGGAGGGGGAGAGCAAGCACAAACTAATAGCTCTCAGGTCGGAACCGGCATATCTCAAGGAAGCGAATCATCAGGATTTAATGGCTTTGGCCCAAGTTTCGGCAGTTACGACAATACAAATAATGGTCCACAAGGAGAACATACCATCGACTATGCACCAGCACCTCTAGGTCAAGGAGCAAATGAATCGACAGCTGCTGAGCCGGACACCGCAGCTGTCGACAGGGAATACCTCGACCAACATCTGTGTGGTGGATTTTTGGGCGCGAATGGCATCAACGGGCTAAAAGATCTTGCTGTTCTGGCGTTTGACTTCGCAGGCAAGAGGCAGGCACTAAACCCTTGCAATGTTCCTAGTAATGGTAGAACGACAAGGCGAAGACCAGTCAACATTGCATTCCGCTCGGCCATGGAGAGCCGCGGACAAGACCCTGCGGGTGCAGTTCTCAGAGACGTCCCGGGAATGATCCAAAGATATGAGAGAACGCCATTAAAAGTTCATCTCTTCTCTTGGTACACCCCTTCTGAGCATGCTCTCCGCAGTCTCTTGAATAAGAAACAACGTGGTGGACTTACATCTTCTGACATCGTTGTGGGCTACGTCGAGGAGAGTAAAATGACCCGCTTAAGCGCTCTTCTGGGAGATACTAGTTACACCGACTTGCTTATGGCCCTTGAACAAGCCGGAATTAGTGTACAGCGCATCTGTGGGTCTTGCCAGCAGGTCGCAAATATGACGAAATGGCAACGCAAGCGCAAAGGTCTGATCAACGGTGTTGAGGTATTCGACCAGCAGAATGGCCAGTGTGGTCCAGTACCGGAAGTACAAGCCGCGAAGCGACTGGCCCTTGGATCACCTCAGTGTCAGAGCTTCCAAGACTCAATGGCGTCATGTCTGTATGGCAAGCTAACGTCCGTCTGCCCCTGGTTGCGTAACGCCGAAGCAACAGGCCCACATCCTCTGTCATCTCTAATGGAGACGTGGGCAGCAGAGTGTGGAAAGAGCGAGTCGTGTTGGCGGGGAAAGGGGGGACCACTGAGTTACCTGGCCAGAGCTGTCGCCAGTTGTCGCGTGTATCCGGGTCGTGCTGCTGCTGGCATTAATCAGTGTGTCGCCTCTAGTATGGACGTACCTCTAGACCCCCCGCAAATCCAACCTACACTTTAAAAGGCATAATATACGTAGTCATAGAAATTGTCGAATAGCGGCCTGCAAAATTCCCTTGTGTATGCCTCTAAACTTAACAAGCACACACTTTTGAAATGCCTCGCCTCTATGCGCAGAGCTAATCGCTCACAAAGGGGATTATAAGATAATGGTCCTGAACTTTCGTTCAGTATATGAATACATCTGTCATCGTTGTTCAGAAATAGCAAAGCTTTCAGGTAATCTAACAAATTCGTAGTTGTTTGGAGACTTATTCGCTTTTCTTTGTGGTCACGTGCAATTTCTTGACGTAGCTCTTATGTATATTCGACCATTAAGGTACACGAAAGACAAATATATGTAGAAAGAAGAGCCTAAAGAAGACCATAATTATCATCACAATCAACTTTCCAAACAACAATGTAGTATTCAGATATGAGAAGAGTTTGAATAGGCTTACAAGTGAATGTAATTGCATGGTCTAGGGCAGCATTCGTACTATCATAGTCATACACAGATGTAAAGCTATTAGATTGTCATTGCGTGAGAAAATACAAAACACTCTTGGGAAGAATCGGAGCACGTATTTTTCATTCGGGAAAATCCATTTAAACGAGCTTCAGGAGTCTACAAGAGGTTGAAGTAAGCACGTTGAAAATGTTAAATTTGATTTAATGAAAGGAAAACGGCAACGGAAAAGACAAGAATATGGTCGAGGAATTCTTAAACAACCATACACACTTTAAATAAGAATTACTGTGATATTATGATGTTACCTCTTTGAGGAGGAGGTCGGATTTTTTTTTCTTTTTTGTCTGCAATTAACTGGAGGGTTTATATATATATATATATATATATATATATATATATATATATATATACCGTGTGTATAAAAAAATAACAAACTATACACTTTTGAAATGCCCACCGAATAAAAAAATATACAATTTCGACGGAAAGATTTATATGTATGGATAGCTTATGGACTCAACTTTCATGTAACACAAAAAAGTTTCATAATATTTCATGCTTAGATGAGCACTGCTCACTTTTGTAAAGGGTATGAAAATTAGGCTGCGCAGGAATTTCCTTTCCAATTTTGCGAGAGGTGAATCCGTTGGAGCTTACAAAACTAAAGTTGATATGATCATGGACCTACGTATTTCCATGATATGATAAATTCATGATCAATTGCAATCCGTAGGAAAAGATTAATTTGTAAGGATAGTTACAATATGGTTTCATCTGCCATATGACACCGAAGTGGTATTCTGTTACCATAAAAGAACGCTGCTGCGGTGTGAACTGAGCCCTCTCCATCTTTGGTTTTCAGTCCAAGACTCCAAGATGAATGAGGGCTGAGTAACAACTTAACACCTCTTAATTTATTCTTAACGTATCATGATCAAGTGACGCACTGTTACACACTGTTAGTTTTTTTTTTTTAACATCACTGACTTTGAATAAAAACCTTCACCCCACATTTAACATCTCGTTGATTTACTTAATACCCAGGTAGGGGTTATGTAACATTGAATATTCAATTATGGAATGTCAAAAAAAATGGTCAATGAGTAACCTGAATAATAAGTAGCCAGTAGCTGAAAATGCGAAGGTTTTAATTCAAATCACAGATGTAAAAAATAAGACTGTGTAACGTGAAAATTGCAACATGTACCATCACCCCCATCCTGACTTTTATGAACACACTATTGAGTCTACCATGGTAATTTGCAATGCTACAATAAAATAAATTTAACTGGGGTTTACTCATGCAAAAAAAGTTTGGTTTAATAAACCATAGAGTTCACTCAGCAAACCCAATCTGATCGCAATTGATCGCTGTAAATTTGTCATATCAACTTCAGCTTTGTAAGCTCCAACTGACTCACATGTCGCAAATTTAAAAGGACAATTCCTGCGCAGCCTAATTTTCATACCCTTTACAAAAGTGAGCATTACTCATTCAAGCATGAATTATTCTTAGACTTTTTTGAAGTCATATGAAAGTTGAGTCCATAAGCTATCAATACATATAAACCTTTCCCCCATAATCTTATATTTCTTATTTGGCAGCCATTTCAAAAGTGTATAGTTTCTTTCGAGACACCCTGTATATACCTTGAGAAGTCTCCATAACACCGTATTCTTTTCTACAACAGACAAATTCAGAAAAAAAAAGAAGAGTCACCGTTTGAAAGAGCAAAAGAAAGAGACAGAGCTAAAAAAGACCCACAAAAGTAAAAAAAAAAAAAAAAAGTTATGAATACAAAACATTTGAAACTGCAACCATGCATTCGTTGCGAATATTCATATGTATTCTGCTCGTCTTTCATAAAATATATGTAGAATGTAAACATTCAATAAAATATGATGTAATGGACACTATACCTAACTTTTGTGTCGACTACTGGTCTCCTTTGTTAGTTTACAGATTGGAGCAGATGGTTGTTTCATGTGTTTCGTTGTGTTTTAACAGCGTGGATTTAAAAAAAAAGACATTTTCTCATAAAGGGGGTAAAATATTTAACATTAAAAAAATGTTCTGTGTTGCCATGAAATGTTTGTATGACAACTATCAATTACAAAACATGCCGCATGTGTGTTGCACGAGCTACATTTTGATTATTTCTTGCAATGATCGATTTATGCGTGTTGGTTCAAAAGCCTAATGTTCACTAAACGAATCTCATTGACAACTGACTGACAGCATATGAGATGAGAAAAGGTTTTACAGTATACAGTAATTCGTTAGTTACAAATTTACTTTGTATTTGACAGTCAGCATGGGAGTGTTGAGGTTTTCAAGCAATTAAGAATAAAAAAAAATATGTTTGCATGTATACATCATGCATATGTACGTATGTATGTACACATACTATTTACATACATACACACACACACATTATATATGTATATATATGTATATATGTGTGTGTGTAATATATGTAATATAACAATAAAATAACTTATATAAGAATGTACTTCAATGCATTTTATTAATATCAATACTAATTATATGTATATTTTCACTTACAACAAAGAGTGCCAGTGGCATGAAGAAAGAAAAGCAGTACACATAGTTTACATGCATCGAAAAGTTATAGACACAATAATTTTAGAAGAAAATTGATACATGCTATTAACTGCATAATGTTTCAAATGTTGTAAAAGGAGGACAAACTAAGAGCAGAGTTTGTAACATGCACTCTCCTCAAAACCATAATTAATAAAGTAGAACATGTTACCATGTAAGGGCTGTGACTACAACAGACGACAAGGCAAAACCCTCCAAAGGTTTATAATAGAATATATATGTGTATGTGTATGCATATAAATTGCATATTTTACGTTAATATACATACATATAATGTATATATTTTTATATTGACATAATCACAACCTTACATATTTATTTTAGATACACACATTGTGTACTTCATTGTACAAATCAGCAGGTTTTACAAGCATCAGTTAGTGTTTAGCCCGTGGATATAAAGATAATAATATGCATGATAGCTAGAGCTCTCTATGTTTTTGCCAGGCAACATGGATCTTACTGAAGATAGGTTGGTATTCCTTGTTATGATGCTATCCATGGGTGAATTGTATTTGTATTTGTAATTAAATACAAATACAAGTACAAATGCAAAGTTAGCCCATATAAGCGACTAATATTTCAATAAATTGATTGATTGCTTGAAATCTATTTCATAACGTAATCCTTGCAACTGGATTGCCATAGTCCTCAGCTGAGAATGCGTTCATCTTTTGATACTAAAACCTAAAGCATGGCATGCCGTGTGGTTGTAACCATTGACTTTTGACAATCCCCCCCCCCCCCTTGGTAGCTGTATCGTACTGCAAGTTAAAGTGTAAGTCAGGAGTATGAATATTCTCACAATGTCGTCTTCTTGAAACTACAGCCTATTAACTTTAAGAAAGCTTGATATTTCCCACACAAAAAAGTATAAATTGCTAGCTAGCTGCATCACAGGCAAGTGACAGGGTATTAGTGTTTTTTTTTTTTTTTCCGAGTAAACTGTGGTAACAATAGTGAAAGACACAACGACCCGTCTCCCATAGGGAAACATTAACCAAAATTAGTTTTCTTTTAAATGCATTCAAATAGTCCCGTTGTATTGTATTAATACACTCTTCAATTAAATATGTATATATAGGCTGTATAGTTTGAACTGGAGGTTGTAGTGAAGGTTATGATTATTGTAGCTGATGATGTTTATTTATCTTATGCTAAATGCAACATGAGAAGCTGGAGGAGATTGAATCTGATCAGAGTAAGAAATTGTGTTTATTTACTCTTTTTCATAAACCTTTTGTGGTCCGCCGGTTATCATATTAGGCATTTTAATTTTCATCTGCAAGCAATATAAAATTATCACCAAGTACTACAAGTAATCAATAGGCAGCAATCTAACGGAAATTGGCAGATCGGTATGGTTTTATAATTTCAACGAAATAAAAGCAAAATAAGGATTACGATGGCATCCGAACCAGGACGAAAATCCAGTTGAACCCCAACTGAAATATCAACTGATTTGGTTTTTATTGGTCCTCATTGGTTTCAATGGGTATAAACAGGTTTCAGTTCGTCAAAATTGAGATTGATACCTACTGGGTCAATGTTGGTACCAATTGGGTTTCAGTTGGGCTTCAATTGGTCCAACTGGATTTCAGTGGTGCTTTCAACCATGTCAACTGATCCAACTGGAGTTCCAGTGGGGCTTCACTTGGGCCAAGCGGACACTAATCGGTCTTCAATTGGGCCAATTGGATTTCCATGGGGCTTCAATTGGTACATTCAGACCATGAAGTCCAATTAAAATCCAGTTGGGGCTTTCAACCAGGTCAACTGGTCCAACTGGACTTCCAATGGGGCTTTAATTTGGTCAAGTGGACTTACAATCGGGCTTCATAATTATTGATACAACCTTATTTCAGTGGGGCTTCAATTTGTACATTCAGATCAATATCACTGAAGTCTAATCAAAGTTATTCCCCAAGTAACAATCAATAGACCGGCTTTTGGCGGATACGTGTGGTTTCATGAAGTCAAAGAAATCAAAGCCACCGTCAGATAAAGAATACGATGGCGCCCGAGTATCAACATCGCCGATCCCAGCGGTTAGTGAATATTCACCTCATACATAGAGCTGTTCCTTCTAACGTAAACATATAAAACCTAACATACCACAAGATCCTTATTTATACAATAATAATATTATTTCCATATGTCATTCCGATTGTTCGCCACGGGATCTTTCACTGTTTTCCGGGAGCGCTGAAACAATGGCTGTTGTTGCAGTGTAGTCGGCGGAGTTGTTGGCATACTGAAACCTGATCTTTCCGAGAGATCTGTCCTTCTCAGAAAAAGAAATAAAAGATCTCATTGGACAAAATATGATCAGTTGATAGGTGATGCACTGCTTTAAGACGAGTGAAGGTTTTGAAATATAAAGGGTTCTTTCCTGATCATCAGCGACAGTCAGCCGGAGAGAAGGAACCTGTAGGTGGTACAAAAGTTTTTGAAGTTTTTTTGCCGTGCAGCGGCCAGCGGGTAACCTGGAACCGCGGAGCCGATATTATACAGTTATACAATTTGTCTGTCTGAACATTCCAAAATATCTATTTGAAGGATTTTACTGCATGGAGCTGCTGCTGCTATTGATTTTTTTTCTTCTACCGAATCAGTTTCGGACGTTAACTGTGAGTAGACGTCAGTAATTTAGATGGAAATATTAAAGATTAAACGGCAAACTCGAGTTGCTTTGTAGTGACTGGTTTGTCGACTGTATGCATCAAGTCTATTATTTACTTTAATAGAGTATGATATGCCTATCAAAATGTACGCCTATTAAATCTACTCGACACGCTACATCTACGATAGCAGTAGACCCGAAAAGTGTTGGAAAAAACCCCACCATGACTAATCGGAAAAATTGCAATGATGGATGTGTCATACTCTATGAAATTATTCCCATCCAAACTTCAGTCTTCAGTGGGTTTTTTTTTTTCAGTAATCACCTGTTGGTATCTTTAATTTCTGAAAAAAAAAAACCCAAATATATCTTTGGTCACAAAATCGATTTATGCGAACAGGTTAATAGGTGAAATGTCATGGAGCACTAATACAGATGCAAACAATGATATTAGAGAAGGATAGTAAATGTTGTATTGCTGCACCTATACAAATACACATACATGCATGCGGAGGGAACTTGCACAAAAATTAGAGCTTGTACAATTAGCAAGTTACCTGAGTAGAAAGGGGAACATAATGAGTTTTTGCATATGTGCGTACATGAACGAGTTGGAATTACAATTTAGAAAAGGATAAGAGGAAAAAGGTACAAGTAAAGCAATGGAGCAATGCAGACACACACATTCAAACAAACAAGCACAGCCACAAACACAGAAAATCCGTGCAAATCCCGGCAAATAAATACAGGACAAAAACATCATAAGACAAGGAAGTCGACGTATATTCAGTATGTCACAACAGCGTGTCTAATAAGATAAGACCCGCATATAAGAAATGAGGACAATTTTTAAACTTAAAAGTATGATTGTCCGATACATTCCGTGTATGAGTAACAGCTGAATAAAAGTCCTTATAACTAGAAATTTAAAGTGCCAATAATGATTTTTTTTTTTTTTTTGTTTCGGCACGAAGGCAGTTCCCCGTAGTTCGTCCACGGTCAAAGAAAAATGTTTTGAGCAAAACAGAAAAAAGAGAGGAAGAAGAAGTACCCTTTAAGGGTAGATGGATGCAAGTAGACTGTCTTCTGGGGTATACTTGTGTTATTAAGAACAAATATTTAATATTGAATGAAAAATTAATTCAATACTAATATGAAAATTGTACATTGTACACTTCTACGGAATTTCGTTACCATGAAATTGGAAAAACAAATCTTTCCTGAACAAACTAACCACTGTTTTTTTTTTCTCTGCTTGCAATTTTTTCTTTCTCTACATGTGACTCCCTGAAACCTCACAATACATTTTGTGAAATATCTCCTTTACTTCTGCTGCAATTGTAGTAACGGAATTACACGCACATCTAATGTGGAAAAGAATGAGATAACCCACTTTGATGAAGTTTATGCGAAGGGCTCCTGAATTAGCTTCAGGGCATCATCCCTGAGCCTATAGTGGTGTTTATAGTGATTGGCAGTAACGGGGGGAAAGGTGAAACAAACTGACATGACTCAGCATAATTATTATCTGGATGCCTCTGACAGTGAGTCCCGCCGTAAAACCCACGTGCTCTGGAAATCTCCTTTCTTCATTCACCTGTTTCTCGAGTACGAGAACTACATGGTCACTGCGTTTTAACTGAAGGCTTAGATTTGCTAAGATACTCATTCTCAAATGTTAAAAATCATACTGAGTTCTGAGATATCAATGTTTATTTTCTTGCCAAATGAATCGTATGGTTTAATACAAAATCTGAGTACAAGTATAGTGCTGAGAGACAATTGAATGGGTGTGATGCTACATAGATTGAACAAAGGTGTGAAAGAAGGACATAGATTTTTATTTTTTTTTACAGAAGAGAAAGCAGTGCTACAAACATAGGGAAATGAATGGGGGAATTTGTGTGAGAGATCAAGTATTTGAGAGAAGATCATACACAATATGATAGAAGTTGTGAATTGACACGGGATGCCCATTGAATGTGATACCTTTGATCTTTCTATAAGATTTTATAAAGACTATCAGTTGATAGTCTGACCTTTTATTGAGCATGTCCTGTTTTCATCCTCAAGGTCTTTATCTTCAATAGGAGGTGTATAACTCTAACTTTCTTTGATCTGTTTTTAGCTCTTCCTCCACAGAGACCTTTATTTAGATTTTCATGCCTCTTTGATGCAAACCATATGCTCCCCATTGAAGTTTGTTCTTTAATGCTTTCTTTTTAAAAAGAATAAAGACAAAACACCATTTATGACGTGCATTGTACTATCCAATCGTTCTTTTTTTTCTGATACAGTTCTAAAATGTAACATTTAGGCCTATGTTTCCCGTCCTTAGAAGATTATATATAAAGTCAATGCATTTCTGCTTCTCCCTAATCTGCTGTACAATCAGTTTCGCATTGCCATTACAGTGTATTTTATCAATTGCTTCCAAGTAGTCAAAATACCGCTTACTGCGAAAGAGAAGATGCACACTTCTTGTGAGTGAATATATGGCAACACTCAGGATGAGAAAATTGTCGAAGTCAAGAAGAAAGACAGAGACAGGAAATTTGTAGGAAATTTTAGGCCAAGTCATCAGACAATGATTAAATCATTGTCATATTTCTGAAGGCGTCATTTGGAAACTAATGTGTCGGTGGAAGTTGATTATGCTAGCATTGTTCACAGGTTGAATATTTTGATTCTAGCTCAGTGAGGTGCAGATGGATAGAAGAGACCCTCTTACCTTTAAAGACGAATTTAATTTGGTGGACTAACTCTGATGGTTCAAATAATTCTAGTTTGTTTAAGTTATTTCACTGTATTCTATTTCATTTTAGCTTAGTTAATTTTAATTTTGTAGGCTGAAGTAGGACCTACATTGTAATGTAATGTAATTATTGAAGTATGCAATACATTGTAAATATACCAGGAAGCAACTTCAGCCATTATATAGTAAAAATGATGCAAGTCACAAATATCTGATGAGCGAGCGCTTTATCTTTATGGATATGGTACTTACAAGTTAAGAGATCTTGGCTGCCATAGGTACAACTGAAGGTCACATTTTTTTTTTTCGACAACTGAAAGTCATTTGGCACCTATACACTTGTAGCAGTTTTAGATTAAAGGCTATAGAGAGTATCTACTCAGTGGTTATGGTATAGCTGAAGGCATAAACTATCTTTGTCAAGACATCTCAAAAAACATGAGTGCCAAGATTTTTTTCAGGGTATTTCAGAAAGCCTAATTCGGTTACCATTAATTTTGTGCAATTCCGTACCACTGACTTTACGGAGGGTAAGCCTGCTGGTAAGAAAATGTGATGAAATATTCGAGAAAAAAAAAACAGTCCAACTAGATTGAAGTGGACACAATCAATGATAGTATCAGACAACAACCTCGCTACAATGTGTGTGATATAGATTTCAGAGAAACTACTCCCCACGTCAGGGTTGAAGTTCACACTCAATCTTCTGGTAATTCCGTTAAAAAAATAGACCAACTTTGTAACCAACCAAGTGAGAATTTGTATTTGGGGTGATAGTGCGACTACCTCTGCATCTTTTGAATGTATCGAGGAAAGGCAAAGTAATCAATCCAGTGTATAGGGGGAAAAGAATATGAGCCAAAATTCCCTGAATTGCAATTCCGTTACAGTGGAATTGCCCATCTGGTCTCCTCTTTTCGAATCGACTCTTCGCGTCGTGACCTTTTGATCTCTTCCTGGAGCGTGACTGTTGTTATTTCGAAGTCACCAAACGCTTTCAACTCTGGCTGTGCAGACAGAGTTAACGTATATTTCGAAGAAACTTTCTCTGAGAATATAAAATAAAAGATGTGACGAAATGAAACAAAGAATCTGATTGGACAAAATATGGTCAGTCGACAGTGATACATTGTTTTTCGACGGGGGAAAGTATATATAAAGTGTTCTTTTCTACAGTCTAAGACATCATCTGCGATAGTCAATCGCAGAGAGTGGGCTTGTGAGTGGTATAAAATATCTGCGAAACAAGAGAATCGATATGATATGCTTGTACGTCTGAACATTTTATAACATCTACCTGCTGGACTTTGCTGCTGGGAGCTGCTGCTGCTATTGAAATTCTCCACTGAATCAGTTTCAGACGTTATCTGTGAGTATAGGCGCTATCAATTTAGATGTAAATAGGATTAAACAACATGTTCGATTTGCTTTGTTGTGACTGGTTTACCAACAGGTTCTGTATGCACCAATTCAGTTATTTATTTCAATAGAGTATCATAATGATGGGCTTATAAATACTAAGTCCATCTACGTATTCAGATCGGTACTACGATAGCCGTAGATCCTTGAAAAATATTATTTTTTTTTTTTTGGGGGGGGGGATTACAATTATGCCGTACTCTATAAAATCATCCTTTTGCAAACTTCAGGATTATTTTTTCGCATCATCTTACACTAATATTTCTGAACTCTGGAAATAAAGAAATGCTTACAACACTCAAAACAGGCAGAAAAGATAAACTATTAATCGTTAACTCTTAATCCTTTTTTTTTTCTAGTGATCGGAGAGGTGAGAAAGTTTGATAACAAAATAAAAATATCCCTTGAAAATTAAAAAGAAAAAAAATGTATATACAGTAGGATGGAAATGACTGCACAGTAGAAACTGGGGAAAGAATCAAGCGAAAGTTAGAATTGACCCTGGAATCAGATACACCGGTAGATCTAACCCACATAAAATCAATATAACTTTGTTTACTAAAGTCTCCGTTTTATGAAGAAAGAGTATCTTAGTAAGAAATACTTATGTTGTAATGATTGATTTTTTGTTTTCGTGGTAACTGATTCTTCGTCTAATGACCAATAGGGAATATGTTGTCCACCTATAAAGCGCATGCGGCCTCAAAATGACAGGTATTTTATAAAAACAGCTGTCACTAATCAACCAAGCACATGGCATGTTAATATATATATTTATTGTGATGAAATGTAAATGTGTAATGATGTATGTGTTTACTGTATTGTGAGTATAAATTATGTTTGTACGATTATGTATAATTATATTGAAAATTGTATTGTGTGTATACATGCACATGAATATACGTATGTATGTATGAAGATATTCCTACGTGTACACCTGCCAACAAGAAGAATTTCCTAAATGGACAATAAGTAAATCCGAATCTGAATCTGAATCTGAATATATACACACTTGTATATATGTATATATATATATATATATATATATATATGCACTTGTATATATATATATATATATATATATATATATATACATATATATATATCTTCGATTTATTTCAGCATCTTCATAACGACAGAGTGATTGAGCTTGGACTATACCTGTCCATTTCATTCGCAGCTAAGAGTGAGACCTACAGTTCCGTATTCATCTCTTGTTCCGACGAACTGCCAGTCAACAAATAGGAGAGAGCGCCATGGTTGGCCAGGTGGTCAAGTTTCGTCAGAAGAGGCAGACTTTGCTGTCAATCATCGTCACCTTGACAACTCTAGCAGCAGTCTGCCAAGCACAGGGTGAGAAACCATCTTTTTTTCTTTATAAAGGATACCATTTATCTCCTCAAGCAGACGTTTTCCCTGTTTATTGTTCAGATCTCAACGTTCCTCGCGATTCACTTTCACAAGATTTTTGTTTGATAGATACTTTAATTTCTGCAAATCAATATGCATAAGTTACATAATCATGAACATGAAGGAAATATACAAAGTAAATTTAACACAGAGTCGTTTGACTTGCATAAACAACGATATAAAAGGAAATTAATGATATAATATACAGTATGCATGTCTATGCAGCAGGGATTACAATAACAATTATAATTAAGAAGCGATTACGCAGAGGGCCGCCATTATAAGCATTGCTTGAAAAGATGGCCGGCCCAGGGAAAAGATAGGGACGTACACATAGATTCGTAACAATACAAATTCTGCTGCGAAGATTGGCTGTGGTCTGCCTAGAATAGACTAAGAATTCCATCTACTGAGTACTTTAGTAGCAACAGGTGAGAAAGGTCAGAGCGCTCACATAAAAACACACACAAGCACGCAGATGTTAACAGTACATGGACATACATCGAAAGAGTGAGTCCTACCAGGGAGTTCTCACCTCCCTGGTCCTGCCGGGGAGGTGGAAGAGAGACTATACCAGTCTGGTCCTGACTACGTGGCAATGGATTTAAAAAAAGAGCTCCCAAATCTGCATTTTCTTCAGCCGTGCGAGGGAAGAAACGAAAAGGTTGATAAACTTTTCATCATCCTGCTAGTACATTGTATTGCAATTTCTCTGTTAATTTGATATAAATGAAAATAAATTTGAATCTTGAATATTGAACCCGTATCTCAGTTTCGTTTTTGCTCTGGCATGTCTGATCATAAACAGCGGCAATGGGCCAAACTGATTAGCAAACTAAAAAATGGTTATACTTTCCAATTTTTCTCTGCCTCTTCTTTATTTCTTTAAATCAACAACAACCTTCAAGCTATTATATTATGTAGACATGTAGACAATTATATTCCGTTCTTGCGATTTGAACTGAATCAAATGTATTTTTTTCTGTTCTATAATCCTAGTGTAACTTTTCAAACTTGCGAAGGAAAAACAGAGGACATGTGATCAACACTTTGTACCTTGAAAGACAAATGGATCTGGAAATCACCTGGTTCCATATTTTCCTCCAGCAAACGTGATTTTACATCGCGGTGCAAGTTTCAACGGATGTTGACACAGAAAGTTCGTATATATATTAAAAAAAACCAAAAACCGGAAGGCTACATTGGTAAACGCTAATGTGATTATCTTGTTGCTCTTATAGGTATAGACGATTATGATTAATTATCTTCTGTCCTTGTGAACACATTCTTTTCCGTAATCTTTCTTCGATGACAGACTCCTCCTTCTCACTCAGTCTTAGTAGCGGTGACCCGCTTCTCCCGTGCGTCTATCGGGGAATTGCCTACCTGCATGGTGAGAGCTGGAAGGTAGACGAATGTACAACATGTAACTGCGACAATGCCACAACAACGTGCGTCATTGAGTCTTGTCAGCCTGCCGTCTGCGAGTACCCAACAAAACCTGAGGGAGAATGCTGCTTTATCTGCCCGAACGGTGAGTTTTGATCAACAGCCATTATATAGATAAGGCTACAATATGCAGCATCAGTCTCGGCATCGAATAAGTGCAAAAACAGGCATACAGGCCATGCACTCATATTTATCTGGAGAGGTATCAAATTTATGAATGTCAAAATGGACAGAAAAATTTTAGTGGGAAAATTGCAAATCCAGACGACCGATGACAAGGAAGTGTGAATAGACTTGTAGAGTCAAATTTTACAAACACAACGGGAAAAAATCATAAAAATTGGATCAGAACTACGAAAACGAAGTTTGGACATTTTGTTAACTTTTAAAATGAAATTTTTGAACAATAAGTATGAATATTTATATTGATGAGTTATTGGCCTCACAACTTATTGCTTTAGGTTTATAAAAACATTTTACCCACATCCTGTGACTGATTTTTGAAGTTTTATTCAGCCAAGAAAAACAATATACAGTTATATTCTTCACTTATATGCAGAAGAACTGGATTTTCGTCAATTTTTGTATACTGCCAATGAAAACTAGCAAAGACTTCACAATTGCGTGTGTTCTATTTACATGTTTAGTGCATATCCAGATGAATTGGTAAACTGATATCATGTACCAAAGCTCAAGTTTGGAAAAGCAAAACACACAAACAAATTAAAACAAACTCTTAATTATTCACTGTTGAAAAAAAAATCGTGAATTAAAATTTACATAATCAATAATGTCTATACAGTATCTGGTTTATTCAAGCTGTGTAAATCAGTTAGTACTTTTTCGCATTTCTGTTAACTTTCACAATATAGTTTTTAAACTATAAGTATGAATATTTATATTGATGAGTTATTGGCTTCACAACTTATTGCTTTAGGTTTGCAAAAACAAATATCATAAAATGTCCGTGATGTGCTTGCCTATGTTTCTGTGTGTAGGTATTTAAATGCATTTTACCCACGTCCTGTGACTGATTTTTGAAGTTATATTCAGCCAAGAATAACAATATGTAGTTTTATACTTCACTTATATGGAGAAAAACTGGATTTACGTCAGTTTTTGTATGCTGCCAATGGAAACTATAGCAAAAACTTCACAATTGCGTGTCTTCTATTTACATTGTTCAGTGCATATCCAGATGAACTGGTGAACTGACATCATGTACCAAAGCTCAAGTATGGAAAAGCAAAACACACAAACAAATTAAAACAAACTCTTAATAATTCACTGGTGAAAAAAAATCGTGAAGTAAAATTTACATAATCAATAATGTCTATACAGTATCTGGTTTATTCAAGCTGTGTAAATCATTTAGTACTTTTTCGCATTTCTGATTTTATGCATCCTCTATCTGTCTTTGTACAATTCAAGTGCATACGGAAGAAACGCAAATACCTCAAGAATCAGAAGTTGGATCTAGGGAAAGAATCATGAAGTCAAAATGGTTTATTATGTATTATCCAACATGTGTAAATCAATCAAATAATATTTCGCATTTCTTTAAAATTCTAGTTCAATGCAATCTCTCTACATCAGCAGAACCTACTGAAGAAACACCAACTCCTCAAGAATCAAAAGCTGGAACAGGGGAAGGCGAAATTACTGACGGTGAGAAGGAGATGTCATGTCTTCCATAGTAAATAGAGAAAATCATGCGATGCAAGTAGGTTCAGAGTAATGTCTGCCTACAATTGGTTAGACTGCTCCATGATGGCACTCATACACGCACAAAGATACGCGTACAAATTATATAAGAAGTATATTTTACTGAACATGGTTATACAAAAGTGTGTACATGAGAAATAAGTGCAACTTTTCAAACTGGCGAAGGGAAAACAGAGTACATATTGCCAACACTTTGAACCTTTAAAGACAAAACCTAATGGACTTGGAAATCACCTGGTTTCGAATTTTCCTCCAGTAAACGTGATTTTACATCGCGGTGAAAGGTTCAACGGATGTTGACACAGAAACTTCGATTATATTAAAAAAAAAAAACCCGGAAGGCTAAATATTTTCTTGCTGTATTAGGTATACGCTAATATGGTTATCTCGTTGCTGTTATAGGTATAGACGATTATGATTAATTATCTTCTTTCCTTGTGAACACATTCTTTTCTGTAATCTTTCTTCGATGACAGACTCCTCCTTCTCACTCAGTATTAGTAGCGGTGACCCGCTTCTCCCGTGCGTCTATCGGGGAATTGCCTACCTGCATGGTGAGAGCTGGAAGGTAGACGAATGTACAACATGTAACTGCGACAATGCCACAGCAACGTGCGTCATAGAGTCTTGTCAGCCTGCCTTCTGCGAGCACCCCATAAAACCTGAGGGAGAATGCTGCTCTGTCTGCCCGGATGGTGAGTTTTTTTTTTTTGATCAGCATAACTTTTTTTCCGACTTTCTATAACTATACAAAACAACGGAATCAGCCCCGGCATCGTATATTAAAGTGGAATAAAAGGCATATAGGCCATGCAGTCAACAGATATCTGGAGAGCTATCAAAAATATGAATGTCAAAATGGACAAAAAAATCTCAGTGGGAAAATTGGAAATCCAGCCGACTGATGACAAGTAAGTGTGAATAGACTTGTGGAGTGGAATTTTACGAACACAATGAAAAAAAAAAATCACAAAAATTGAATCAGAACTACGGAAACGAAGTTTGGACATTTTGTTAACTTTCAAAATGTAGTTCTTGAACAGTTAGTATGAATATTTATATTGATGAGTATTGGCCTCACAACTTATTGCTACAACTTCGTACGAACAAATATCATGAAGTTCCGGTGTTGTGTGTGTGTGGGTGTATCTGCATGTGTGTATACAGTATGAATATTCAAACGCATTTTACCCCATTCTGTGACTGATTTTTGAAGTTATATTCAGCCAAGAAAAACAATATGCGGTTGTGTTCTTCACTTTTTTCGCAGAAGAGCTGGTTTTTCGTCACTTTTTTATGTGCACTGTTAATGGAAACAAGCCAAGACTTTACAATCGCGTGTGTTGTTTTTACATATTCAATGCATATGCACAAGGGTAAACTCATATCATGTAGGGTGGGACATCCAATTACCGGACGCTTTTTTTCGTGGCTTTGAATTCCGTACTCAGAGGATGAAATTTCGGCTAAAAATAACTTCACTTATTCACAGACTCCTGGAAATTACGAATTCAGCCAACTTATGTCAATTGTTCGCTCCAGTTTTTAGAAAATATGCTTCAAACATACCCCTCTAAAAAAGTTGTCTTTTTGCGCGGTGCAAAATCGCATTGTATTACCGGACACGATTTTCGCAATGAAATACGCGACATCTTTCCCACCTAGTCCTTGCACCAGAATCACAATTTATCCCACAAATCACCGTACACATTCTCACCGAGCGGATGACAAAGAAGAAATCGGCAAATGAGGTTCAAATTTCGTATTTTACGGTAAAATGTCTGTCTTGAACATTTCGAACAGTTGCACGCAATAAGACCTTGGAGAAATCGACAAGTGGTTAGACTCTACTTCTAGTTTACGTGCTTTGTCTATGGGAGCTGCACGCGCGGGTGACGAGTTGCGGGCCCCTTAGCGCACAACTATTCCGCATCGTTCGCGTTTGAGGACGATAGCTACAAATTTCCAATAACGATCAGTGAACTTTCGGTTCTATTGGCATCTTCAGCATTTTTCCTGTATGTGAGTGAGATTTTATAGAATTTCAGTCGTGAAATGTGATTCAAACATGCATAAATATTAACTATGACGAGGTGCGGATCACTCAACTATAAATTCGAGGTAAAATGTGAATTTCTTCGAGTTTTTACATTTTTATGCTGCGTTTTTTTTTTTTTTTTTTTGCGATTTCGGTCCACACAAAGTTCTGTGAGGCTAATCTACGAAGTCTCGCGCGTACAGAATGTCATTAGTACGCAAAAATGTGCGTGTCCGGTAATACCATGGTGTCCGGTGACACCATGCTTGCCTATACCAAAGCTCCACTATAGAAAAGAAAAGAAAAAAAACACACACACACACACAAACACACACATAATGTGTTAGCAATTAACTGTTGAAAAAAACAACAACCGTGAAGTAGCTATGGCATGATTGATAATGTCTGTGTAATATATATGACCTGTGTGTAAATCAGTATTTTTTTTTCGCATATCTACGTGTAATTTCATGCGTTGTCCGTCCGTCTATACATTTCAAGAGCATACGGAAGAAACGCCAACACCTCAAGAATCAGAAGTTGGATCCAGGGAAGGCGACATTACTGAGGGTGAGAGGAAGATAAATTTTATCACATATAAAATATTAGTGGAAAATTGAGCAAAGAAAAGGGGATTCCATCGGGTTTCGAACCCGAGACCTCTGGTGCCCTATAGAGACTGAGATACAGAAAGCCATATAGTTCAGTGTTCGTCCCAGGAACCGTTAATTCTCAGTACTCGATTGGTCAGAAGTTATAGCAGTGTGTTTGTGTGTGACATAAATGCACACTCTTGAACCTGGCATATAAAACCCGAAGGATAACTCATCTTGGGGATACTAGTAAATGCCAGGGATTACCGAAGTGATGCTGCTTCGTTGCTCAGCTTTCCACTGATAAATTATATTCATTTCTGGTCAGTTTCTTCTTTTTAGGGTTGTTCTTTCTTTTCTTTGCTCAATTTGCCACTAATAAATTATATTCATTTCTGGTCAGTTTTCTATTGTTTACGTTTGTTATATAAATATACAATTAGATGCAATTCATGCAAAACAAACAAATTTACGATAAGTTATTTGGTCGAGGGTATTATCCAACCAAACTGAACTCAAAGCAATGTTGGCCTTTAACAGCAGTGACCAGCCGAAAAACACAGACAGAAAAATCGAGATACTGTTGTAGTATACTTGGAGAACTTTTGAAGTATGACAAGGACCAATATTGTGTGTGTGAACGCTAGCGTATGCTTTTGCGCATGAGTACGGGCGTGTGACAAGCCCCTAAGCATGTGCAAGGAGGTTTTATACATGGAGTTCCAACTGGCTGTAATTATTCAAACAGTTGTCAGATTTCTATTGATGTACTAAAGAATTCCACAGGTATACCAGTCTTGTGCCTTTGATGATCGATGTTCGACGCCGCCGTCTTGCTGAGCGATCTGAAGATTCATTTTGAACGTTATCATAATGTTGGCCATATTTTGCTTATTTATTTATTAAATGAAATGAAATTTCACTTAATGATAAAGCACGTAAAACAAAAGTCAACTCCGCCCAGAAATTTGAGCAAAAGTGTAAATCAGAGCTGTATCATGTAAAAATGTTTAAAACGAACCATCCTGGAAAGCTGGTTTTATCACTTTTCCGTTTAATTTCCACAAATGAAACTAATATGGAATAATCTTCAAGTATAATTCTTTATTGATAGATATATCAGATTAGTGCCAAAATATGCCCAGTCGAGTAATTTTCATCTTTATTTCAGCATTTTTTGCTCAATTTCTGTTCGCACATCCTTGTGTCTGTGCTACCTACCTTTTATAAGAAGGGATAGCGAAAAGTAATTACCATCACAAAGACATATCTTCCTTTGAAAGTGGCTGGTGATTATGCAATGTGACACGAGTCAATTGTCTTCGTATCTGCGCGGCAGATCCTGTTTCGCACATGCTTCAAATATTGTTGAGCGCCGGCTTCGAACATCTATAGCAAAGGAAATAAGACGGTTGTGACTCCATTCTCTAGAACCTCCTTGGTATGTGTTCATGTGCACTAGTCCACATCATGTGAGTATGTACTCTAAAAGAGCGAAAAAAGTTAAGTTGTACACATGCATTGTCAGCTTGGGTGTAGATTCAAGTATGTCCACAACGCCGGTATTCGTGTACGTATCGATTACATAATACCCTTTCCCAAAATATTTGGGTTACGATGTGCAATGCGGAGTGTATAAATGTGTATGCTTGTATGAAAATATGTGATGCATGTGCCGAAGTTTTTGCCAAACGGAGGTGTACGCTGTATATGAGGGGTAAAAATGTCGAGTGTGTTCAAGAGTGTAATTGTATCCACTTCTATTTGTATTACAATATCCTGAATGTTTTAATGTCTGACGGTTTTTAATGTTATATCTGTGTTTTGGAAATTGAGTTTTGAAATGAATAAGCAATGCTACAATGTCATCGTATAATTATATCTGTTCTGTAATGTAGGTTTTTTTTTTCATAAGCAATTTGTATGTTGTATTACTGTGTAAACTACCTCAATTCGGCCTTGTTAGGCTGCCATGGTAGTTGTTTTTCAAAACACAAATAAGTTAATAAATAAATAAATGAATAAATAAATGTTGCGAATAAAAGACAAGTAGGTAGGTCCCAATGGGGCATTCGTTCAAACATCGTATCATTGCGGTGAGATGGCTAGGGGAAGTGAGAGTACCGCTGCCCAATAAAATAAAAATCAAATCAAATCCCAGGCTAGTTCATTCTCTTCCCGTGATCTTCGTGATGATACAAATCGGGCATTAAATGTCACTCATGGAAAATAACAGTACAAAATATATAAATAAGCAAATAAGAGTAAAATCCTTGTAAATAATGCATTGTTGAAAAAAAAGATACAGTTAAGTCCAGATGGTTTGATTGAATACGATTCTGTTTGTACTAAGCCCACCCGAGTAAAGAAATCATGTAAAGCTTGACTCGGATTTCTAATTTCATGCATTTTCTCTATGTTACAATGCGGATGAAACGCCACAACCTCAAGAATCAGAAGTTGGTGATCAGAAGTTTGATGTATAGTATTATATATATATATATATATATATATATATACAAATGGGAACTAAGTAAGTTGAGGTTGCTATAAATATAGTTTATACAACCAAAGAGTGAGTCCTATTGACCGTGGCAGTGAAAAAGTGCACCCAATTCTGCATTTTCTTCTGCCTTGAGAAGGATTTTAAAAGGTTGGTAAAGCCGTGTCTCTGAAATTGATCAAACTAGAATAATAATTAGTTTAGAAAAACCCAGCTCCCAATTTGCTCTGGCCAGTCTGATTGTAAACGCGGCAATGGGCTAAACTGATAAGCAAACTAAAAATATGGCTATACCGTGCATCTATTCCGTAGGCATGTGCACAATCATATCCTCTTTTTTGACACAATTAAATAAATTTTTTTTTCTGCTTTATAATCCCTTTTTCATGACAGACTCCTTCTCACTCAGTCTTAGTAGTGACCAGCCACAGCCGTGCAGCTATCTGGGAATTGGCTCCTACCTACATGATGAAATCTGGAAGTTCGACAGATGTACAACATGTCACTGCGACGATGGCACAATAACGTGCGTAATAAGGTCTTGTCAGCCTGTCTTCTGCAAATCCCCCATAAGACCCGTGGGAGAATGCTGTTTTATCTGCCCGAAAAGTAAGTTTTAGATCAACTGCGTACTCATGCTGCATAATATGCACCATCACTTGTTTCGATTACCTACTGACGGAACGCGATCCAGTGTCAAATCCTACAAGCACAAGAGTGATTTTTTTTTCTAAATTGGTAATAAATACGGGAATGATGAAGCTTTTAAGTTTTGCAAATTTTCACAACGCAGTGCTTGAACAGTCAGAATTAATACATGTATTGAAATGGACAACGTCTTCATCTTCGCAATACATTGGAGGACCTAGTAAAATATTACAGTATGTACAAAAGGAAATATTAAAAATTCTTGCTATAGTGTAAGCGTGTGTGTGTTTCTGTGCGTGTGTGCGCGCGTGTGTGTCCATATTCAAACGCAATTAGGGACTTCTCGATTTCACTTCCTGCTGGAGGAGATGGAGGGCCATGACGTCATATCAGTACGTTGTGAACGGCGTGCACTGAAAATAGACCAGTTCGTAATTCCACTTTGCACATGAGCAGAAAAAGGTCATTTGTACCAACAGGCATTTTGGTTTGTAAATTCACTGAGATAAGCATCTATGATGCGATGATTATTCATGTGATCCATATCTAAATGGTGCTTGCCAGCACATCCACCTAACAGCAAGAATTGTATTTTGCAGTATAAAAGGAAATAGGCTGTTATTGCATTCAATACCAAAAAAAAAAAAAAAAAATGTATGAAATGGATGCCTGTTAAATTGTCAACTGATGGAGTATTCTGATCACCTGTTCTTAAAGCAAGCTCATTCTTTGTTTGAACATGAATTCCATAAATTGTTTGGTCGGGCAAGCTTATGCATTATGCCGCTTTGAAAACGAGGGGAGGAAATAACCAACTGAGAAAACAGAAAGGTCATTTGTACCAATGTGTACATGAGCTAATAGACCAGTTCGTAATTCCACTTTGCGCATGAGCAGAAAAAGGTCATTTGTACCAACAGGCATTTCAGTTTGTAAATTCACTGAGATAAGCATCTGTGATGCGATAATTATTCATGTGATCCTTATCTAAATGGTGTTTGCCAGCACATCCACCTGACAGCAAGAATGGTATTTCGCAATATAAAAGGAAATAGGCTGTTATTGCATTCAATACAAAACAATGAAATGGATGCCCGCTAAATTGTCAACTGATGGAGTATTCTGATCACCTGCCTTAAACGCGAGATAATTCTTTGTTTGAACATGAATTCCATAAATTGTTACGTCAGGCAAGCTTAGGCATTATGCCGCTTTGAAAACGAGTGAAGTGCCTAACTAACTGAGAAAAAAGAAAGGTCATTTGTACCAATGTGTACATGAGCTAATTACGAACTGGCTTATTACGAACTGGCTTATTGAAATGGATAATATTTAAGGAGACCTCTGAAATATGTGAGCCTCCTACTCATGCATTCTTATGGTGAGGCTATTATCATCAACAGTGTTCAGTGTAATTTGTTTTTTCAGACTATTGGTTTCTCTGCTCTACGACCACAATAAATTTCGCAAATCTACACATTAGGCGTTTTCACATCAGCCCGATGTTTCAAAATAGCGCGCTATTTTCTGACTTGGGAAATTAAAAAATATCTCGAGCTTGGATTTTTATCGGGCTGATGTGAAAACGCCTAGTGAGCTGCTGATATTTGAACTACATCGCCGTGTGGAATTATGAAATGTCATCTGAAATGCCCTTTCAAAGGTAACGTGTCAACTACGTACAGCAATTTGAAACTGCTATTGTACCAGAAAGGCGTCCATACACGTCCACGCAATCGACGAGTCCCTCTATCATAATGCCCCACAGTGCGACTGATCTTTTCTTGGAGTTTGTATTCATCCATGAATAACATTATGGTCTACAAAATTGCTTGATTGGTTGTGATTGTATATAAATTTGATTTGTTCAAATCATGCAATACTGTTTAGTAATCTAATTCCATACATTCTCTCTACATCACTAGAGCATACGGAAGAGACACCCATATCTCAAGAATCAGAATTCGACACTCAAGAAGGCAACAATACTGACGGTGAGTAGAAAATGAAATGTCTTGCTTATTATAATACTGTCATCAGGGAGATGACACCTTCCTGCTGTCAACAACCAAAGTTTCACTTTGGAAAAACAAAAGAAAAAAAAAGAAAAATCTCTGTGAATAATGCCCTGTTGAAAAAAAAAAAAGGTCGTGGAGTCAAAAGTCTGGATTGATAATGTTTGTGTAATAAATATATATTACTTAGTCAATTTGCATGTGTGAATCAATCAGTACTGTTTCGCCTTTCTTATTTCATGCATTCTCTATACATTTCAAGAGCATGCGGAAGAAACACCAACACGTCAAGAATCAGAAGTTGGATCCAGGGAAGGCGACAATGGTGAGGGTAAGAAAAAAAATATGTCTCGGATATATACAATTAAGTAAAAATATGTCTAGTTAGAAGGTTAAGGCCGAGGGAGTTATCAAACCAAATAATATGTGAATCGATGTTGGTCTTTAAGTGCGGAAAAAACACACAACAAACAGTTAAGAAATGTTCCGAGAAAATAAAAAGATATGCATATCAAAAGCAATAACCTTTAAAAGATGATTGAGTTTTTAAAGGTGATTTCCAAACCAATACAAAATTAGTTCGAAGAGATAGAGTCAAACTTGTTTAAGGGGCATTCCAGACGATTTTCATCATGTCACATCATATAGTACATATCGACAACTCATGTAGATTTATGGAATTTATTGTGGTTCTTGAGCAGATAAATTGACAGTCTGAAAACTCAGAAACAAATTACACAGACTAGTGTTGATGACATGGGAGCTTCACATATTTCAGAAATGTAGCACTGTAATTCCGTTATTATACCGTCTCCTTAACAAGTCCACCTGTGTGAAATCTATTTTTTTTTTTGTTCCGCTTCGTTGAGCCCCAACTCATGTATTCTTATGGTGAGGCTACCATGTCATCACCCTTGCTCATTGAAAATTTTGAAAACATTCTTATTTTCACTCCAATTATATACTATGAATTTAAGCAAGGTTCCCACTTAACCGAGTTGGAGTCCCGAGTTGTGCCGAGCTGCGCGAGCTTGAACTCGCGTGAACTCGCGTGAAATTTGTCAGTTTTAATGAGCTGAGCATGAGTGATCTACGAGGCAACATCGACTTTACTACGATAGCGGTACGAGTGATCCGAGCGTGATACGAGTCACACCGATCTCGGGGGCGAGTTGTGATGACCTGTGTACGACTTAAATCGAGCTTTCATCGAGTTATAAAGAGCTTGTTACGAGCCCGTTACGAGCCCGTTACGAGTCCGTTATGAGTTCGCGCGATCCCTGTGAAATGTGAATAATTCCATATCAATAGGTCAGTTCAATGCACTCTGAATTAAAGGCATAATTTACCATTTGCAGATGAAAGCATGAGTGCTTTAAAATAGTTCTAAAATGTGGGTTAGGGATAGAAACAACCACTGTCAAAATTTGAATCCGTATATTCGATGTTAAGTGTTGTTAAATACACAAAATGTGAACAATAGTTATAATAAAAAATTTTCCAGACTAAACCGTATACAGTTACGGTTTACTGAGAAAAACTATGATATCTCCTTATATTTTAGGTTTTATTGCAAATATTTCATATGGTAGGATGTTTTATGATACAACAGACCTACACATATGCATCAAATGTGATATCTTGAACATTTTTGAAATCACTGCTCCCAAAGGTAAACTGGACCTTTAAGCGAACACAAATCTCGTTGTAAGTCGCAGAGCTCGATCTAAACTCGCGCTTAGCTCGAGGGCAACTCCCCCTTACAAATACTGGTAGTAGGTTCGTATTGCTCGTACTGCACTCTTCAAAACTCGAGCAGAGCTCGCGTATATACTTGAAAGTGGCGAGTTACGAAGAGTTCATCGCGAGCTTCGTCCGCCCTAATTGAGAGTTTGTTACGAGTAGTACGAGTGTATTACGAGTTTAAAAGAGTTCAGCACGAGTTACTTCGAGTTAGGGAAAATTTTGAACATGTTCAAAAATTTTTGAACCACTCGCGAGTTCACGGGGAGTTTTGCAGATTGACTACGAGTTACGCGAGTTGTCGCGAGTTATCCCGAGTTACATGAAGAGCTTTACGCGAGTTAGCGCGAGTTCCCCTTTGAGGCAACTCGCCACAACTCGCCAAAGCTCGGCACTGTAACTCGGCTAAGTGGGAACCCTGCTTTAGAGACTCTGTACTCAATGCAACTAATTTATAGCTGTTTAATGTAAAAGTCTGATAATCATCCGGAGGTAGAACATATTTCATCGAAGTTGGATCACAATGACGGAATTGATGAAGACGTGATGTTTTGATAATTTCATCAATGCAGTTCTTGAGCAGTCAGGATTGAAATTTATATTGGTGAGTTGGTGACGTCATTGGCTCATCACTTACCTTGTAGTTTCTACAAACAAAATATAATGGAATTAATCGATATTCAAATAATTGATATTCATCGCAAGCCTTCAAAGCTTTGTGTTTGTCAAGACGCAACTATTTGATTTACAATGCATGCATGAAATCTGAATACATTATATATACAGAGGTGGCGTATTGGTTGTCTCGAGGGAGGTGTAACCATTAATACATTTTATTAATGAGATGTAACATGTTTAACTATATTCTTTCTAGATCCATGTCCACTGTCTCTTGGTACCGATGTTAACCCAGCTTCTTCTTGTCAGCAATTGAGAGAAGAATGCGACAAACCCAGCGGTCGTTACGCAATCGGAAACAAAGTCTTCTCTGTTGAGGTAGGCGATCAGAGATCTTGGAAAATTAAAAACCGGGTCTTTTTAGTCAACATTTTTTTCTTCCTAAAAGATATTACCAATTACTAATTCAGTGTATCATAGAGATAAGAAATAACAACATTTGTAGATCACCGCAATACTGTTCCTGCATGTGGCAAATAGTGTATTACTCTGTTTTTTCAACCATTACTTGAATGTTTCAGAGGTCATTTCATGAGGTTAATCAGAATTGTGATATTTATCATACCAATCGATGAAAATCAGCAAAAGGAGTATGATGTCTTTACCGTAAGTGTGATTTGAATCCTTAATTGACATACAGCGTCAGGTTATTGAGGTATATTACTATCGGCTGTAACCTCCTTGTCGTGCAATAGGTCTATTGTGAAATGGACCTTCTGGGAAAAGCTTGGGTTCGTTACGGCGTGTCTAGCATGGGAGATGTCTGGAGGTATGTGGACGAGAAGGAGATCGAGGCCAAGCTTGAGATCATCTCTTTGTCCAGCATCGAACAGATGATAAAACTAAACTTCACCAACTTCCACGTCGAGACAGATGTTGACTTCAAGTTGAGAGCCTACGACAGTGTGAATCCATCTCGTCTGACGATGCGAACTATTCCAGAGTTGACGCAGAAGACGGTCTACATTGACGGTTTTGCCGAAGATCGCATCAAGATCAAGTTCTACAAGCAAAGCGGTGAGTAAGACTCTTAATGATTAAGATTGCTTCATTCTAAGATGCAATACCGAGACTGTAGTACAGAACAAATTAGTGAAATTCGTCCACGAATTGTTGGACATTAGAAAAATCTATTTTTTTTTTTTTGGGGGGGGGGGTGCATGAATGCATGATGTAAAGATTATAAAAAGAAGCATTAGAATACAACCATTTAGATGTGTTGGACAGACTGAAAACTCTCAACCATGAGAACGTTTTATATCATGGAATTCCAAATATTATAAAAGGAAGAGAGGACGCGTGAGGACTTGGGTAAAAGTGTATTGGTGAATTTGTCGACACGAATGTACAGAACAGATAATTTAGAAATTGTATATATTCGTTTATCTGTGATAACTAATGACCGACACCCAATCAGTGCAAGTGAACATGTGGTAAATTTATTTTCTGTCAGTATTGTAATGTGTGCCTATGCTATCCATGGCCCTTAACCCTAACTGCACTGGGGGGGGGGGGGGGGGGGGGGGGGGGGGGGGGGGGGGGGGGGCTGGGAGGCCCCCCCCCCCCCCTCCATACGGATTCTCGCTTCATGACCTTTTCCCCTGAAGTCTTGCGCATATTTTGATACCACATTTGTCCAAATCGGACCTACCTAGGGGGTGTTATGGGCCAATTAGTATGCACATGTCATTAAAACGGCTAATCGCTGCATATATTTGTGTACAGTTACATACTGCCAATAGACCATGGCTTGCATTACTTTATAAATTTTGCTCAGGAATTGGTTTTCCACTTGGTTCATGCTTCTATATTGTTCTGAAATAAATTGGGCAAAGTTTTGAAACAATGATATACATAAGGAATATAAAACAATAGAAAACATAATAAATAAAAACAATACAAAACTTAACAAAAAAGTAGTTTTTTTCTCGTTTTTTTTTTCTCTCTCTGAGGGGGAAATTGAGTTTTTATCCAAATAGATGATTCAAATAACTCTTATCCTTCCATATGATTTACTGGGCACTCTTAGAAAACAATAGAATACATAACAAATGTAAACAGTAAAAACAAAAGAAATAAAAAAATTGGAAAAAAAAGAATAACAGTGATATTTTCACTTTTTGAGACAAAAAAAAACATGACTCTGTAAAGTAAATTTCAAAAAAAAATGAGTGTAGCAAATAACTTGTTTGATTTTTCTCACATTTCTATACTTTTTGTATTCATTGATTTTTCTTATATTTTGCACGCAAAACCACATATAAGCTAATTTTTATTTAAAAAATCATAAATTAAAAAAAAAATTTGCATAAATTATACTTCAAGTTTACAATATCAGGGACATTAGAATACAGTTGAAAAGTATGGTAGTGCCCATGGGTCCTGTAAAAGGATAATTTTACTTCCAGTTTCATTTTAGTACGTCATACATTTCAAAAGTATGCAAAAATTCATAAGTAGTAAATTTGCATATTAATAGTTTATGTAAATCTGCTGTACTTATAAAAATAGATAAGAATTGATTTATTTCACATTTGGGAAACATTATTCTTCATTCTTACACAGTTTTCATGTAATTTTGTACTTGTTTAGGCTGAAATTATGAAAATATCCCCCAAATGCATAAAATACGCATTATGAATAATTAATTAGCTAATTATGCAAAGAAATTGCATAATTGATTAAAATGAATTACACCATCAGATTCAGCACGCGAAGATCTATCAGCATGCAAAGTTTCAAGTTCATCGGACATTGTGTTTCCGAGATCAATGCCCCCCCCCCCCCCCCAGTATTTTCATGGAGCCAAATAGCCCAGTACAGTAAGGGTTAAGGCGTCACAATGAAGCTGCGCTCTCATAGTTGAATAAAATATTTGCATTAAAAAATACTTCAAGAGAACCTTTACAGGTTTTCATCTCTTTTGACTTTGTGGTTCTTCCGAAGGATAAATCTATTGTTATCAATGTGCTTCCGTTTACATTGTGTTTGTATGCAGTCGATGCCATCCAGTGTATACCAGGCAGGAGTCAGCAGGGTGAAGGGAAACTTCCCAGCAAATGTGGGGATGGTGGCACGCCCCCTGATTACAGCAGTTCTGAGCCGATGTTCTTCCAATCTGTTCATTTCTTGCCCTGGGCACCATCTGCAAGGCTGGCACGCCTTTCTCAGGGGAAACGCCAACGGAACGTGTACACCTGGAATGGAACTTACTACTTCGTGTATGCCAGAAACTAATTGTCAAATGTATTTTGATGACATGGTTTGTAGATATGACCCCACTTCGTGTGAGCATAAGAAACAGAGAAAGAAGCAGTATTACGCTTTCTTAGATTGCATAATGTTTCCTCTTTTGTGACTTAAAATAGAAAAGAAAAACCCAAACATGCATCAAAATCAGATGGTTCTAAGGAACATCCAGTGCAACCATCGTCTATAACCAGAATCACATGTTAAACTGCATGCTGTGCATTCCGTAGGAAAAAATGATTTATTTAAGTACTTGCCCATGAGAAAATCTTTGAAATTCTCGTAAATGATTTAATTTCTTGTTTCTTTTACATTCTGTTCCTGCTGCTCTTTTCACAAGTACATAACTGCATAATAACATACATACATGATATAAAGTGAAGTTTTATTGATTTTGTACTAACTTGTGGAGATAGCCAATCTATTTTTGGCACATTGTCTTCCCCAATTGTGATGCCATATCTTTATCTGGTGTTTGTTCTTGCTCCTGATAGGATATATTGATTGATTTTGATTTCATAAATGTTTGTAGTTTCATTTAATCATTATTTGTTCTCTTGTGTGTATTTTCTGAAGGTCCCATACCCTACGGGCTTTGCTTTTTATGGGACCTTCCATTTCCATTCCAATCCTTGTATTATGCATATATATACCTTAGAACATGAATTTATGTTGTTACTCGTGATCACAGTTACGTTTGTTTGCTTTTTTTTTTTGAAATAGATACAAATATGTTCTGTTAATGCATTGTATATACTTTTCCCTGTTTATATAATGGAAATGAATAAATAAAGTTGAAGTTTATATTTCCTCAAAACATGTTGTGAAAGAAAAAGCTGAAAGAATAAAACTCAACAGGGTATATTTCCAATGTGGTTCCTTTTCCTA
Source organism: Diadema setosum (assembly GCA_033980235.1). Taxonomy (NCBI): domain Eukaryota; kingdom Metazoa; phylum Echinodermata; class Echinoidea; order Diadematoida; family Diadematidae; genus Diadema; species Diadema setosum. Next base: position 25,180,591 of record CM067077.1, on the reverse strand, counting down.
ACATCTCAGTTCAATTTATGTATTGAATTCTACATTGTGTGTGCTTTGGGGCGTGTGCGCGCACGTGTGTGGGTGTGTGTGTGTGTGTGTGTGCGTGTGTGTGTGCGTGCGCTCATGTCTGTATGTGTAGATGAGAAAACATGGACAAATAACGATGGAATGGTATGAGTGGTTTTAGATTAAAAATATTATGAAGTGAAGATACTACATATGAATCAAGAATGTATTCCTAAAACCTGTTAGTTGGGAGATGTTTCATAAACAGTGTGCATGAATGTTGAGCTTATTATTTTTTTTTTAATAGGCACATTAATTGCTATACATGTATAATGTGAAGATAGCGTCTCAAAGGGTGACACACTTGCTCCTGTGGCAATTGCTTCAATTTAATTTCTTCAAATACCTCGGTGTAAGGGTTAGGGCTGCGATAGAACTTGGGGTTTAATAGTTTGTTGTGAGGATTAGGATTAGAGGGTTAGGTTTGTGGGTAGAATTTATGCTTTAATTACTGTGCGGATATTTCATTGGAACATTAATATCGCAGGAGATGAATGCTTCGCGGCGTTATAAAGTAATCAAATTGAATAAATATCCCTACGAATGCTCTCTATATGCCACACCCCAACAATATGAAATTATTGTAAAGTTACAGTAGTTAATTGAAATTATTGTAATTCTTTCAAAGTTACAATTGAAGGGGTCGGTGCAATGTAGTGCTAACCCACACTTTTGTCAAAATTGAGTTACATGCATTTTCATAATCCTTATCCTTCACTCTAACCTCCGTGAAAATTGAATTCAACCAATAAGATGGTAAAAAAATGCATGCATTCATGTTTTATTAATGTACAATGTAGGGACTTTCCAAAGATTTAACAGCGATTATCTCAAAATGACTATTGTGTGGTTTAGCACTATATTGCACCGACCCTTTCAATTGTTTCAAACCTACAATAATTACTTGGGCAAGTGTTTAATAGGCGATGTACTGAGTGGCCCACATTCCTACAAGCTTGCCGTCTACGAGGGTCCCTCTTTTTCATTAACGCAGTTACATGTATTTTGAAAAATAGTTCCATACTATGCTTAATTTTCTTTTTTTGTTGGAATACATTCTACTTTTTTTTCGAATCTGTATTGATGACCGGTGACAAATATGTGTTTCATTGGAAATGAAAATAATCTAATTGAATTGAACTGAATTGAAAAGGTGTAGATAATAGAGTGAAGTAACACAATTTACAATGAAGGAAAGATCATTGTTATTGTATATATATATATATATATATATATATATATAAATATATATTTGTATATATATATATATATATATATATATATATGTACCATATATATATAAATATATATTTATATATATATATATATATATATATATATATATATGTATCAATATTTGGATATTTATTGAATCGGTGCCAGTTGAAGAAGCACCAAATTGTTCTAAATATGAAAAGAGCCTACAAAATAACAAAACATCTCGTACAATTCGAATCCTTCATAAAGTTCAGATAACAAAGTCCTCCTTTCAGGCACAAATTCGAAATAAAAAAAAAAAAGGTTCCCTGCGAAATGTATTATCAAAAGAAAAAAATGAATGGGCACTGTATCACTGCAGAAGATGAAAACGAAAAATATAAAGTCAAACTCAGATAAGGTTTGTTTAACCGAAAATGACATGAGGGGGAAAATAAAACAATTTTCTGTCAGCTCAAACTACAAAAGTCATAGGGAGTAAAGGCGCAAAAGGCGATCGACGCAACAGAATTTCTTAATTTCACTCTTGTAATTTAGTAACTTGATAATACATGAGACAACTTAACTCAAGGACTAGATATCATTCAAAATATTCCTAGTTTGTTGATATTGCTACGTCTCTCATTTCATTTGAATTTGGATTTAATAATAATTGCATTTATATTGCGCTTCATACTGGCGTTTCACTTGTGCTATTCACACAAAAAGACTAGAAGACTAGAAAACTAGAACACACAATAACATTAACAAAACCAGCATATTAACAGTAACAAAAGGAAAAAGACAAGGAAAAAGAAAAAATATGATACAATGATACAATAATTAATAACTGACAGTGTGCGCCTCCAGGAAAAAAAAATATCATAACTGATTAAACAGGTGAGTTTTGAGAAGAATTATAAATGATTCAACAGATGGGGCATTCTGAATTATAAAGAGGGAGTAGTTTATTCCAAAGAGTAGGGGCAATGGAAGAGAATGCTCGGTCACCATAACGGTTTTTTGTACGTGGGCCATGAAGTAATTGGAGTGAGGAAGATGAACGGAGGGGTCTGGCAGAAGCAAAGAGAGGAGCGAAGGGAGACCAGGTTTTGAATACATGTATGTGGGTGCAAGATTACGTGTGATTTTGTACGTCAAAAGTAGGATCTTGAAAGTAATACGGGAATGGACCGGTAGCCAATGGAGTGAGCGGAGAACAGATGGTCATGTCTCCTATCAAGGGAGACTATAAATCTAGCGGCTGAATTTGGGATACGTTGGAGAGGGGATATGTGAGAAAGAGCAGGGAGGTGTGTCTCACCTCCCTGGAAAGAGGGAGGCCAGCAAGGAGGGAGTTGCATTAGTCATGAACGACGAAGGCATGGACGAGCCGCTCAGCTGATGATTGATCAAGCAGACGCCTAATCTTCCCTATTTTGAAAATACCCCAAGATGCAGACTTACAGATGTTTGTGATATGGTGTATAAGAGTTAAGTGTTTGTCCAAAGTAAACACTTTACATTTTACATGCAATTCTTCATTTTCCACCATTATTTTTAGCCTCTTTTGAACTTGTTGGTTTCAAAGATGTTACAGGGTTCATGTAATTTTATTTTGCAACTTAATTAATATTTCTTATAGGGTTAAATTTGTCATGTTCTTATGGTTTTGAGGCGCACTTACGCACGAATGACAACTTGTTCATTTTCGCAATTTTTACTTTTGTGCTTGGGAAGAGATAAACCAGGATGTTTACTCATGCGTAAAGTTTCACCTTTTATCATTGCATCAGGTTGATAGCGAATAGAATTATCTGGAATATGATATATAACATGTCGACTTTTGTGATTTATAAGAAATATAAACTTGAAAAAGTGCTTACTCTCTTTCTTTTCTTTTTTTTTTTTTTTTGCTGAGTGTAAATGTTGGGATTCAAGTTTCAGTAGCACTAGCTCTCTCTATCTCCCTCTCTCTCTTTCTCTCTGTATGTGTTTATATCACTAAACGTATAAAGGTATGTGAAAATACACACACACACACACACACACGTACACAAATGTGTGTGTGTGTGTGTGTGCTTCTACTGGCCCTATTGATTGAGGTGAGACAACATCTATTTATTTCAATTCATCTGGAGGCACGTGATAGTCATGAAATAGATTCATTCAATGTTATGTAGATCGACATTCTCTCAGAAGATTAGAGAAAAAATTGGAATCAATCATGCCCTTTATCTGTCAGTGTTGGACAATTAAAAGGATGATTCTCTCCTCTCTCTCTCTCTCTCTCCCTTTCTTTCTTCCGGGTTCATTTCCCTTTCTCATAGAGTCGCGTAGCATGAACTGCATGTTTAGCCCTTTGGTAAACCTAACTCATCGCAGAATTCCTGGATCCGCCCCTGCTTTTGGATACGTGGAAATACGCTGGACTGGTTCAGGAGCCATCTAAAAAAATAGGAAACAGTTTGCCAGTATTAACGGCTTGGGTTCTAGTTTGAAAACACTGTCATGCGAGGTCCCTTAAGGATCTCTCTTGGGTCCACTTTTGTCAATCCTTTACAGAAATGATTTCAAAAATTCATCTGTTTTGTTCTTCCTTTTCTGGCCGAGGATTCCGCCCAACATGTTTTATGTTGTTGTTGTTGTTGGTTTTTGTTTTAATCGAAACCCAGCAACCCTTTAAATGTAGTGAACAGATAGTTAAAGTCAGTACTTAATGTGATATCAAGCAAACAAGTTTTCTCTTAATATAAACAAAACCAATTATATGCTATTTAGTAATTCTGTCACTTATACAGGAAATGTTCGAATAAAGCTCAAACGTTTTTTTTTTTTTTTTTTTTTTCATGAGTATATTTTGAAAAAAAAAATATTCAACGCATATTTCACCCTACCCTTACCTGTGGGAATTGTGCAAATTTGAGAATACATGTATTTTCAAAATACAAATACGGGCTAATCGTTCAGTTAACCCAGCTGGGTTTTATTCTCACACGAATTATTCTTCCTTGAAAACAGGACTCCCTAAAGTTTACTTATTTTTTTTTTTATGCAACCTTGGCAAATTTATGCAGACCTATCAGTTATCAGGCAACAACTTGCCTGACATATTCACGTGTATGTTTCAGAGAAGAAAAAAAAAAAACCTATGCGGTTCATGCATACCCTACGTCACAAAGAGATTAATTTCACATGCACGTACCCGCACACTCTTTGCTCTAAAAACAAGTGTTTTCACCGGACGGAAATTCTGGAATGATCTTTCCGCAGACTTAATAGTCAAATGTTCCGGCCTTCTGTTTAATTTCAAACAAAAACCTAAAATGATACTACTTAATGAGTATACTTTGCCTGATTAAGTTCAGGATGAAGTTGATGAGAATCATGTAACCTGCCATTTTTAAATATCCTCTTTAAAGGGGAAGGCTAGTAACTGATCAGTGGGAATCAGTGGAAATGCTGGGAGATGATTGTTCCAATCCTTATTGGATTCATTCAAGAGTACATTATATATCTACTGTTGTGTGAAAATTATTTGCTTCAGAACAGTCTCATATTCAAGTAATGTGCAGATTAATGCTCCGTCACTGACCAGGGACGCTAACCTGGAAATATTAAACTGCACATTACTTGAATATGAGACCATTCTGAAGCAAATCATTTTCACACAACAACAGATATACAATGAACTCTTGAATGAATCCCATAAGGATTGGAACAATCATCTCCCAGCATTTCCACTGATTCCCACTGATCAGTTACTAGCCTTCCCCTTTAAATTCATGGCGGTTCGATTTGAAGTGTTCATTTGTTTTACCTCTAGCTGGTTTCAGCGTTTATCGTGTTTATGCTCTCATAATGTAATCATTACACTAGTACCCATACTTTGAACTCGCTCGTTATGAACTTGATCATTTACATGTGCTCTTATACCTGTGTATTTTTATGCTACTTTCATCAATCACTGCTTATAAAGCATATATGTTATTCTTGGCTGAAAAACATTTGAAGTAATGATCAGTCAGATATTAGGATTGAAGACTTGGGCGTATCTGGGTTTCTGCAGAATAAAAAACACCAATTTGTCAATTCTTTGTGTGTGAAATACGGTATTGCAGTCATCAGCAGAGAATAAATTCATTGTCCTAAAATTACAGTATAAACTCTGTTGGAATATACGATCGCCATGATAATGGATACCTGAATAGCCGTATGGTAATTACATTTGTACCATTGAGCCTTGACCCAAACCGCACCCCCCCCCCACACACACACACACAAACACACACAAGCACCTTACAAGCGTTCCACCGCAGCTATACCATTCTGCATGTTAAAGGTAAAGTGAAGTTAATAATAAATTCACAATATTGACTTCATGAACGTACAGCATATTCACAGAAAAGAGCATAAAATTTCCCATACGAGTAGCCTAATTGCCTGCTGCAACACAGTGAATTAGTATTTTCTAATAACAGTTGGTTAGAATAGTGAAAGTCTCGACAATACAATCTCCCATTAAGTTTAATTATTTTTCCTTAAAATGCATTATAAACGGCCGTTTTATTATATTAATACACACAGAACAATACAATGCAGACTAATGAATGAGGAACACCGCTGCCACCACTGTAAGAGTGCTGGTTTTATGGTGTCGGTAGCGTGGTGGACACTCTTAACTATAGTATATGATGTCAAGCCACAATCGAACATTAGTCCATGCAGGAGACAAGGTGATGGTTCCAAGATATACAGTTTAGTTTATTAGACATAATAATCAGGAATTCCAGAATGGTGCATAATATTGACGAGGGAATATTGTCGGTAGTATATATAAAGAATACTGTTCCACTCCTTCTTGGCACATGACCGAACAGAGTCGGGGCCGGAGTAAGATTCCTTTCTCAACTCAGAAGCATCAGATATATAGGGACATGGATAGAAGTTAAGAGATTAGTAGGAGAGGGTCTATGATGTGGGGATTATAGGTTCATTGAACAGTACTGTGTAAGGGACTGGTGGTGGGAATTGTAAACACAGTTAGTCTGAATTTACTTAAACTTGATTGAGGACAAAGGGAAGGATTAACTATTGAGCAGAGATTAACCAAAGTAATAACAAAGATGGTTGAGTTCTGAATGGAAGTAGTGTTCCTCATTCATTAGTCTGCATTGTATTGTTCTGTGTGTATTAATATAATAAAACGGCCGTTTATAATGCATTTTAAGGAAAAATAATTAAACTTAATGGGAGATTGACTTTTCAGTTTCTCATTCACCACGAGCTGCCTCGTGTTCGTATAATTATGTATGTGTGTGTGTGTGTGTGTGTGTCTTTCTACATTTGTCATTTTGCTTTCTTTTTATTAAACTTTACCTTAGTTTGATTAGTTCAGTAATTAGCTATTGTTTAAGGGGAGACTGCAGATTACAATCTCTGCTTTTTCTACAGTTTCCTCCATCTTATACACAAATTTTCATTTCAATTCGGGGTAATCAGGAAGGCAACAGTATAATATACTTTTTTTTTTTCTTTTGCTATTATATTGTACTGATTTTGTTTGCATATAGATCTTTTGTGTTTTTGGAAGTTAAGTAACATATGAAATGAAATAAAAAGAAATGACATGAAAACCTTATATAGATTTATTTACATTGTTTTTGCATATGGCAAGGAGAAAGCTATAAAGCGGGTTATGATGATTTCACAAACCCTTTTGTTTTGCTTTACGTCGGTTATCATATATCTTTATTTTCATATTTTATTTCATTTCATTTTCAAGGTCCAAAGCAATATAGAATCGCTACCAAGTAGGCCCTAACAGTAATCAATAGATCGCGATCAACAGAATCGGGATCGGCATGGTCTTTATATTGTCAACTAAATCAAAGCCACAGATAATAAGGAATACGATGACATCCAAGTGACAATAAAATCATCAACGATTCGGTTCCCATCGGTTACTGAAGAATGACCTCATGCACAAAGCTTCCTTCCAAAGTGAACCCGGAAACCCGACAATCCACAAGAACCTGACTGTAACATAATGTTATCATTTCCACATGTTGTTTTTTCTGCGTGTTTCCATGTATTTCTATCTCTCTCGGATTGTTCGCCCATGCAGTTTATTCACTCTCTTCCGGGAGCTTTGACGCAGCGGTTGTTATGACAAGGGAGGTCACCTCCTTGTTATGACCAGGAAGGTGAGCTCCCTTTTATGACGGTAGACAGACGACTTGATGATATTGCAACGTAAAATCTTTCTTTCCAGGAGACTTGTCCTTTCTCATAAAGAGCTATGTAGGGGGGAAAATAAGCGATCTGAGTTGACAGAACACGACCAGTTGACAAAGATACACAGTTTTACAACGAGGGAAGGTTTTGTAATTGTATATTCTTCTTATATCTTTCGACGCATACTACGATGTACTTTAGTGTCTTCTCGGCCATCAACAGTGACTGCACAGAAACTTAAAAAAAAAATCACAACATTTTGATGATTGACCGATTTTCTTCAAACTTCAAACATCAATGTAACTATGGATATTGCTGCATGTACTCAAGCCATAATTTTGAGTAAAGATGAATCGTTACCACTGGTCACTCAGCAATATCGCATTAAAGGGGCATTCGAAGCAATATTCACAAAGTTCACATCCTGTAGTACATAAATGAACAGCTCCATGTACAGATGTGTGGAGTTATATCATGGCTATTCCTTCAGTCAACCTAGCAGGTTTTTATTCTCACGGGAAGTTTTTGAAAACAGACTCCTTTAGCTTGCTGATTTGTTTTTATACAACCTAGGCACATTAATGTATCAGTTATCAGCTAACGCCTTGCCTGACATATTCACGCATATGCTTCAGCAAAACACAAAACAAGACAAAAACTATACGCAGTTCATGCATACCCCACAAGATAAAGAGGTTGATTTTATCTTACACGTAGTAATAATAATAATAATAATACAATTTCTATAGCGCCGTTCTCCACTTTGATTAAATAGTAGCACACTCTTTGCTCAAAACAAACAAACAAACAAACAAAGTGCTAATTGAAAAGTCAACTACCTAGGCCTTACATGAATATGCAGTGAATGCATAAATGATCTCATCACTTCAAAACCTCGACAACTGTTGTAGTTTATACACGAAATCTTGACATATTGATGTTTTGATTTAGGAGAAACGCAGTTATGCCCAAGTCTTAAATCCTAATATCTGACTATCAAATGTTCTTCAGCCAAGAATAACATTGTGTTATATGTTATTCTTAAAAAATGAACTTCTGTCGTTTGTTTTATGTGTGTTCACGACTTAATATGGAAAAAAGTGTTTTGGTCACGACATCATCAACTCAAACAATAGCCCGATCAGACGCTGTTAATACGCTGTGCGAATACAGCCTGTCGCGCTACGTACGTACAGCGACTGGGCTGTGTCTAGTTACTCAAATAAGTGAGCTGATGATGTCGTGACCGAAACACTATTTTTTCTTTCTTTCTTTTTATTGCAACATCGCTGAGTGACCAATGGTACCGCCCTTTTATGGTCATGAGCGTTCGTCATATTCAGCTTAACTCACACAATATGGCTTGAGTACACGCAACAATATCAACAGGACATATTAGCGAAAGTTTGAAGAAAATCGGACAAACGTTCATAAGTTGTATTGTGTTTTTTAAGTTTCTGTGCAGTCACTGTTGGGTGAGAAGACCTACGACATCGTATATACCCTGCGTAAAGACAAAACAGAAAAAATAAACAAAACCTTCCCTCGTCGTTAAACATTTCATCACTGTCAGCTGATCGTATTTTGTCCAATCAGATCTTTTGTTTCTACATTTCCTCCAACACGGCTCGTTCTGAGAAAGGACAGGTCGTCTGTCTGCAGTCATAACAGGGAGGTCACCTTCCTGGTCAACCGCTACGTCAAAGCTCCAGGAAAAGAGTGAAAAATCCAGGTGCGAACAATCGGAGAGAGATAGAGAAAGAAATATAGAGAGAAACAGGCAGAAAAACATGGAAATAATATTATGTTAGAAAGAAAGGATCTTGTAGGATGTCGGGCTTCCAGGTTGAACTTTGGAAGGAAGCTTTGTACATAAGGTCATTTTCCACTAACCGATGGAATCGGTGGTGATTTGATTTTCACTTGGATGTCATCGCATTCCTTATTATTTATCTTTGCTTTGAGTTCGATGGCAATGTAAAAATCATAACGATTCGCCAATACCTTCTGATCGCGATCTATTGATTTAATACTGTTACTTGGTAATACAAATCCTGTATTGTTTTGGACCTGCAATATCAAATGAAATGAAATGAAATGAAACGAAAGTGAAAATAATGTGTGATATGAAAACCGACGTAGGCCTACAGCAGAAACAAAGGTTTTTGATATCATAACGAGCTTTATAGCTTTCTCCTTGCAAAAAACAATGTATATAAATCTATGTGGGTTTTCGTTTTATTTCATTTCATTTCATAGTTATGTCACTTCCAAAAACACAAAAGATCTATGCAAATAAAATCAGTACAAATGGTTAAAAAAGAGAAAAATACTGTTTTTTACTTTAATACTTTGGCCTTCCTGATAACCCCGAATTAAAACAAAAATTTGTGTATTTTTGGAGGGGACTTCAGAAAACGGAAAGATTGTACTTTATTTTCAGTTTTCCCGTGAACAATAGCTAATTACTGAAATAATAAAACTAAGGCATTTTTTTTCAAAAAAGGAAAGAAAAAGGAAAAAATTTAATGTACACTCATACACACACGCACGCACACACACACACACACACACACACACACACATGAACACGAGGCAGCTTGTGGTGGATGAGAAACCGAAAAAGTCAGTACTCCTCATTCATTACTCTGCATTGAGCTGAAGCAGGAGTTGCTACAATACAACGGTCATTTTTTTTTTTATGATGGGAGATGTATTGTCGAGTCTTTCGCTATTCTTATCAACGTTTACTCGAAAAGAAAATATTAATTCACTGTGATGCAGCAAGCGATTAGTCGACATGTTTGGGAAATTTTATACCCTTTTAGAGTTAATAGGCTGTAGGTGCATGAAGTCAATATTATGAATGTTGATTCAAACTCCTGACTTCACGTTACCTTTAACATGCCGTACGGTAGGTAGCTGCAAAAGAAAGGCTTGCAATGTGTTTGTGTGTGTGTGGAGCGATGGGGGTGGAGGTGGAGATCAAGGCTCAATGTTAACAAAAACACAGCTATTCAGCCTATTCAATTGTATCTTCGCATGGTGATCTCATCTTCCAAAATAATCTTTACTGCAGTTTTTGGAAGATGAACGCATACTCTGCTGATGACTGTTTGTGATATTTTACATTATCCTCTTTCAATGCATGGCTGATCAATCTGAAGTGTATACGTTTGCTTTACCTCTGGTTTCAGCGTTTATCGTGTTTATGCTCCCATATAATCACTAAACTATTATTCATACTGTTGAACTCGTTCTGAACTTGATCGTATATACATGCTCGTAGTTTATTTTTATGTTATTTCTCTCCGTCAGTAATTATATTCACTTTTTTTTCTCTTCTTTTTTTTTTTCATTTTCTTTCTCTTTTCTTTTACTTCTTCTGCCCTTACCTTGTTATATTTGCTTTTATATAGTTTCGTCATTTTACTTTGTGTCCTATCTCCACTACAAAACTAAATTACATTGATACTTCTTTTCTGGAACCGGGGATCACAAGCTTTGCTTTTGCAGTTCCTTCAAATTTCAAATACAGGTGTGTATTATAGAAAATTGCCTCTTGTAGATGTGATGACAGACTTTCTTGTCATCAACTGACCAACTTTATATCATATATATGTTGTATCATGCTTATTTGTTTTTTTTTTCATTTTATTTATTTATTTACTTTATTTATTTATTTATTCACTTAATTTATTTATTTATTTGCTTAGTAAATATAAAGATGTGAAGTGAAATATGAAAGTAAAAGTGCTGGAACCGTTCACTGTGTCTCTGGTGTAAGATCGGTGCAGTTTCATTCATTCAATGCGAACTGGATCATCATAGTCATCAGCGGAGTATGCGTTCATCTTCCTAAAACCGCAGTATAGAGTATTTTGGAATATAAGATCAAGACACAGTTGAAATAGCCGAATAGCTGTGTTGTTGTTGCCATGGAGTCTTGACCCCTACCTCCAAGCCCCAGCACATACACACATGAACACACATACACACACACAAACACATTACAAGCGTTCCGTCGCAGATATACCGCACTGCATGTTGTTATTAACGTTCAGTGTTATTTAAGTGTCGAACACTTTTCCTTTAAAAGGAAAAGTGTTCGACACTTAAATAACACTGAACGTGTTGATAGTGTCGTTAAGCATATATCAATCAATCAATCAATCAATCAATCAATCAATCAATCAATCAATCAATCAATCAATCAATCAATCAATCACCTACAGTCTATTAACTCTAAACGAGCATAAAATTTCCTCATACAAGTATAAGCCTGATCGCTTGCTGCGTCACAGTGAATTAGTATTTTCTTTTCGAGTAAACGTTGGTAAGAATAGCGAAAGATTCGACAATACGTTTCCCATCACGGAAAATAGTTATCAACTTTGATTATTTTTCCTTAGATTGCATTAAAAACGGCCGTTGTATTGTAATAATTCCCGCTTCAGCTCAATGCAGACTAATGAATGACAAACACTGACTTTTCAGTTTCTCATTCACCACGAGCTGCCTCGTGTTCGTATAGGCGTGTGTGTGTGCGTGTGCTTGTGTGTGTGTGTGTGTGTGTGTGTGTGTGTGTGTGTATGTTTGCACATTTTTTGTTTTGCTTTCCTTTTCTGAAAAAAAACTTCCTCAGTTTAATTACTTCAGTAATTAGCTATTGCTCAAGGGGAGACAGAAAATTACAATCTTTGCTTTTTCTGCAGTCCCTATATACGTCGTGCCATACGTCGGTTTTCATATCACACATTATTTTCATTTTCATTTCATTTCATCACATTTCATTTCCAGGTCCAAAGCAATACTGAATTATTGTCAACAAAATCAGAGCAACAGATAATAAGGTATACGATGACATCCAAGTGCCAATGAAATAATCACCGATTCCATAGATTACTGGAGAAGGACCTCATGCACAAAGCTTTCTTCGAAAATGAACCTGGAGGCCCGACATCCCACAAGATTCCTACTTTAACATGATATTATTTCCATATGTGTTTCTGCCTGCTTTTCTCTGTTTCTTTCTCTATCTCTCTCCGATTGTTCGCACCTGGATCTTTCACTCTTTTCCTGGAGCTCTGACGTAGCGGTTGTTATGACCAGGAAGTGACCTGACGACTTGTTGATATTGCAACGTACTCTTTCCAAGAGACCTGTCCTTTCTCAGATTCTCGAACGAGCTATGTAGGGGGAAAAGGAAATAAAAGATCTGATTGGACAAAACACCATCAGTTGACAGTGATACACAGTTTTATGACGACGGAAGGTTTTGTATATTTTTGTTATATCTATCGATTTACCAATTCATAGTGGTTCATAATCATGTACAAGTCTGAAAATCATCCGGTCTCCTTTGAAGGGAGATTACAAATCAGTTAAAAATCAGTCTGAAGACAAAATAAAATTCTATGAACAGAAATGTTGCAATCTGTGATGCAAGTTTGATGAAACTCTGATAAAATTTAGGGAAGATGTATATAAAATTGACGTGCGTTAATCTATACGAAATACTGTTTTCAAAAAGATGACAAAACGCTCAATTAAATGAGCTGATGATGCCGTGACCGAAATACTTCTTTTTTTTCCTCTCTTTTAAGGTCGTAAACACGCAAAAAAAAAAACCGATAAAAGTTCAGTTTTATAGAATAACATTTTATTTATAGCAAAAATGTTATTTTTGGCTGATGAATATTTGAAAAAACGATCAGTCAGTTATCAGGATTTAAGAGTTGTGCATATTCTGCGTTTCTGCAGAATAAAAACACAAATATGTCAAGATTTTGTGTGCAAACTACGACAGTTGTCGTGGTTTTGAAGCGATGAGGTCATGAATGCATTCATTGCGCATTCATGCAGTTGACTTTTCAACAAACACTTTGTGAAAATTGTTTAGATTTTCGAAATTCAATTTATTATTTTTCGTCAAACTTTTGAAGAAAAAATTATGGTTGCAATTTTACTCTTTCTTATTTTTAAGCTGGTCAGCAAAAGCCTTTCTAAGTAAGAATTTAAGATTTTCTATAAAGTGTGTTCCTATTATTTTTTTTACATTATCTTACTGTTGTATCTGTAGGATTCAACCTTTTTATTTACAGCGATCCGTGCTGTAAGGGATATTGAGTTAATCTTTTCAACTTGGTCTATGGTGAAAGCCAATGTATGATTATAAGTGTTTGGATTGGTGAGAAGGTACAATTATGAATATCCTTTAGCAAGAAAAAAAAAACGATGAAGAAGATGTAGCTAAAGAAGGAAGAAATGACTGCACGGTTGACACTGTGGAAAGGAGAATGTGTACAGCAATAAAAATTCCTGTTCATCAGATATTTAAAACATGTTCACGAGTTCGGCACGTCACTTCGGCTATCTTTTCTTAAATCGAGGGAAAGTAAAAAGTGACCCTGAAATCAACCACAAGTTACTCTGACCTGTCGAAATCTAACTTTTAATCAACTATGAAGTCTACGTTGTATAAAGCGATTCGATGTTTAGAATTTTGCAAATGCGGACTTGATGATTGCTGTGGGAGCGTTGTAATTAATTTCTGGGTATTATAATAATAAAAAAAAAAACAAACAAAAAAACCCCGGAAACTAATTAAGCTCTCACATCTACCCGTTTGAAAATAAGAATACAAAAATAGATCAAGCAATTTTATAAGGTAGGCCCTGAAATTCACGAATATATCAACATCTGTCTTGGCTTCTACATAAGCAACATCGCCAAACTTAAAGGGATGGTACAGTGTTGGTGGAGATGAGAATTCGGCTTTTATCTTTTTGCGAAATACCAAGAAAACACTTATGATATAGCACAGAACATACCATTTTAAGAGGAATTCTAACATTTATTAGATGAAAGTCGGGTTTGGAATGACTGAAACATCCAAAACAAAGTAAAACAAAGCGATCGTAATAAATTACACACGTGTGGGTCCCACACTTTATTAGAATCGCTCTGTTTTGGATATCTCAGCCATTTCAAAACCAATTTTCATCAAACAAATGTTGAATTCCTCATGGAATTGGATGCTCTTTCATATTTCATTAGAGGTTCGTCATCATCTCACCAAATAATGTTATAAACCTGAAATTAGGTGTCAACCAAAACTACACAATCCCGTTAAGCATCAGAATTTGCTCAGTGTTAATGTCACTGAATTCAAATCAATAACAGGTATAAAGGAGTGAATGTCCAAGAAACAATTACGTCGTCACCAATCCCAACGGTTAGATAACATGACCTCTTGCATAAAGCCTTTCCAGGAAAGTGAAGTTTGAAGGTGACAAGCCACGGGACTCTGATTTACTGATGTTCGGTTGTTCGCATCTTTACCTTTTATTCTTTTCCCTGGAGCGCTGACGTCATAAATGTTGTTATATTGAGGTGTAGCGCTTTCAAGTCTGGCTATAGTTGACAGAGCAACACGGTTGTTTTGAATAGAATCGACATTGCTTACGTAATCCTTCCAAGAAACTTATCTCGGAACATGAAATAAACGATCAGAGAAAATGAAATAAAGGAACTGATTGGACGAAACACGATAAGTCGACAGCATAATACTGTTTTTCGACGAAGGAAGATTTTGGTATATAAAATGTTCTTTCCTAAAGGGGGTATCTCATCCGCGAAAGTCGCTCGGAGAGAGTGAACCTGTAAAGTGGTATGAAATATCTGCGACCGTCAGGTCACGATTTGTAGTCTTGAAGTGTTTTATAGCAGCCATCGTACAGTACTACAGAACCTGGGATCGATCAGAAACAGGAGAATCCATGCGTGCACATATCTGAACACATATCTGAACATCCCATTACTATCTGCAGGACTTTGCTGCTCGGAGCTACTGCTGCTATTGAAATTCTCCACTGACACAGCTTCCGACGTTAACTGTGAGTATAGCCGCTACCTTAAAGGTACTGTTTACCTTTGGAAGCAGTGATATAAAAAAAGATGTTCAAGATATTACTTTCAATGTATATGTGTAGGTCAGTTGTATCACAAAGCATCCTACCATATGATTTTTTTTTTTTGCAATAAGGCCTGAAATATAAGAAGATATCACTATTTTTTTCACATTAAAGTATAATTGTAGACGGTATAGTCTGAAACATTTTATTATAACTATTGCTCACGTTTTGTAAGTTAAACAAGTTAACATCAATTATACTGGTTCAAATTCTTACATTGGTTGTTTCTATCCCTAACTCACATTTTAGAACTATTTTGGAGCACTAATGCTGGGGTTTTGTTTCATCTGCAAATGATAAATTTTGCCTCTAATCTAGAATGGAAATAGCCAGGACTCGAACATTGTCAAAGGGAGTTCGAGCGATTCGAGTTACTTTAAAGTGTTCGATTTGCCAACAGTTTCGGTATGCATCAAGTCACTTATCTACTTTAATAGAGTAGGTCTATAATAGACTCACCTAAACTAGGCCTATCTAATTTATTGGGGAAAATGACAATTATGTCATAATCATAAATTTTTTTTTTCCAAACTTCTTTTTCCAAACTTTCTGAACTTCAGGGTTTTCTTACCTTACTTTTTTTTTTTTTTTTACCGGAATCTATCATCATTAATTGATACAGAACTTTTGAACGTGCTAGATAGGCCTAGTTTAGGTGAGTCTAGCTGACTCGATGCATACCGAAACTGTTGGCAAATCAGACACTTTAAAGTAACTCGAATCTCCCTTTGAGTCCTATTTCCATCTAAATTAAAGGCATAATTTAACATTTGCAGATGAAACAAAAACCTAGCATTAGTACTACAAAATAGTTCTAAAATGTGAGTTAGGGATAGAAATAACCAAAAAAGAAAAAGAAACACTTCAAATATTTTTTCCAACACAAACAAGGGTCAAAGGGCCTGTCAGGCAAAAAGGAGAAATTATTAATTGTTAGTTTCTAGTCGTCATCAAACTTGATATTTATATGAAAAAATTACCAAATATCCCTGCATGGGGATAACCACCATTTGCCTTTTTTTTTCTTTCTTTTCCCCTTTCTCAACACCTGTGCCGATTTTCGTTGTATTGTTGAATTTGTAGTGGTGATTCTTTTTTCGTGCTTCGATGTGTCTTTAGTTCATGTACGTAGGACTATAGGCCCGATATTATACTTGTCTTACAAGTATCTAAAATTGTTTGTTTGTGATGTTAGTCTCCAGCCGTCTCTCTGGATCGACTTTTGCGTTTCATTTAGTTTATCAGCTCTCTGAATAAATACAAATGCGTGTTTGTTTTCATATTTAATTTCATCAATACAAAAATTTTAGAAATTTCAAACGAGTTTGGTGACCACGCACGAATATCTTATTTTTTTTTTCTTAAGTATCGTATTTTGCAAGGGGGGGGGGGGCACAATCTACAAGCTTCGCATTTCAGTGGGTCACCGATCTCCATCCTGTGATTAATCTGTCACTATAATGTTTTGTTTGTATGTTCCCTTCTAAAACATGGTATACCTCCCTTTTTATCGGTAACTTACGTTGAAATCCTTCACTTTCTTGTCTACTGTGCATATATATTAATTATTGCTTATGTTGCGGCGGAGCTTTATGAAATGAACCGAACCACCAGATTAGGTAAATTATAAAGAAAGAGGGAAAATGGCTGCATGCATAAAAAGTAGAAACCGTGAAAAGGAGAATGTGTCACAAAAGATTCCTGTTCAGCGGATATTTAACGCAATCCGTCTGACTGTTCACGAGTAAGGGAGTCCTGTCATTTCTTTCGCTCTCAGAGGACCCTGTTTGAAGTCAGAATTGACCCCGAAATCAATTATATCTCTGAGCGACCCACGTACGACCAATAATTATAACTTTCGATTAATCTCCGTTTAATGATGAGATAAATTAACTTAAAATTCAAGTCTTTATAATAAGAACTTAAATAATTCATGACTGATTTGGGGATGTTGTAGGCCTAATTGATTTCGGGGTCACATGATCAATCAAATAACGTGGAATATGTAGTCCAACTGAATTGACAAGAAAGAGCATGCAGCTTCAAAATGGCAAATATTTGGGAAAAAAAACACACAATAACAGCTGTAATGTAATGGTACTTTAAAATTCTCTCCAATTTATTTCAGTATCTTCGTTACTACAAAGAGATTGGGCTCGAACTACTCCACAATCCCTAGCAGGAGTAAGACCTACAGTTCCGTATAGTTTTCTCAACAAGGTCGGTCAACAATAGGAGACAGCGCCATGCTTGGGAGGGTGGTCAGGTTTCGTCAGGAGAGGCAGACTTTGCTGTCAACCATCGTCACCTTGACAACTCTAGCAGCAGTCTGCCAAGCGCAGGGTGAGAAATCATCCTGTTTTTTATTTTAAAGGAAACCTTTTATCTCCACAAGCAGACATTTACTCTGTTTATTGTCCAGATCTCAACGATCTACACGATTTTACTTTCACAAGATTAGCCGCAGTCTGCTTATAGAACATACATTGAAATACATATATACATTGAAAGAGTAAATGTGAGATTGACGTTCGTAAATCCTAACGAACATGAATACATACTATAGTATACCCAAATCTGCATTCTTTCAAGACAGGAATGGTCCACAACCCCGTGTCTCTCAAAGGGATTAAACTTCAGTCATGTAGTAAGTTTGCGGATTAACCCCGTTCCCCTTGCTCTGGCCAGTCTAAATGTAAAAGGCTGCAAAGGACTCAACCGATGATCTTCTCGGTACATACAAGCACACAATCTTATAGACGATTATATTTTCTTCTTGCGACTTGAAGAAAAATAAAATGCTATTTCTTTCTATTCTTTCTAATCATTTGGGAACAGACTCCTTCTCACTCAGTCTTAGTAGCAATGTCCCGCTACTCCCGTGCGTCTATCGGGGAATTCCCTACCTGCATGGTGAGAGCTGGAAGGTAGACGAGTGCACAACATGTAGCTGCGACAATGCCACAGCAACTTGCGTCATAGAGTCTTGTCAGCCTGCCTTCTGCAAGAACCCCATAAAACCCGAGGGAGAATGCTGCTATATCTGCCCGGATGGTGAGTTTTTTGATCAACTGCCTATAAATATAAGAGTATGCTATAGCATGCAGCATAACATGTTTGGACCTATTATCGGAACACGAATTGGTGTCGGCCTTAAAGTTCACAAATGCAGTCCTTAAATACCTTGAGAAATATCAAAGTTCCTCGCTTTTCTTTCATTCTCGCTTTATCCGATGCATAATGCATATGCCTCCTCCAGAAAGCGATGGTAAAGCGAGTTACAAGAATGAAGGAAACTTTGCAGTCGGGACAAGACCAAATTGAGTGAATAAAAGACTGCATAATGAGTATTTGTTCAACTATAATGTTACTGATTTGACCTGGCTATGGCTGAGTGAAAGTGATCGAGATATGAAGATACAATATGTATGAAGAAGTGCTTTAAAAGATCGAGCATATCATTTCATTCACAGATAATAATAGTTCGATATTGAAAAAAAAAATCTCTGCAAAATCATCCAATTTTTTTTTTTTTTTACTTGAAGAATAAGGTTTGGCAAAGTGGCTTGATCGATTATGATTCACTATGACCTTTGCCAACCTGGGAAGTCAATGCTATTTAACTGGTCTAAAATGTAATTTTTATGCATTTTCTCTACTTCACTAGAGCAAACACCTCCAGATTCAGACGGTGAAACCGGGAAAGGCGACAATACTGAGGGTGAGAAGAAAATGAAATGTCTTGCGTATATAAGCCTTTTTATCTGCCTATAATAAAGCAATTTGAGTGAAATTGCTTATCAATATGGCACCGGTATACTTATAAGCACATTCATACAATAGAGACAGAGAAAGAGCGAATGAAAAATTGACGCCGTATAATATTCTTGTATTGAACATGTATTAACCCTAAAGGGGCCGGGCTTTTTTGGCTATGCTCAGACCGGGGGGGGGGGGGGGGGGGGGGGGGGATGGATTCCGCCCCCCTCCCCGCCCTCCCCCCCCCCCCCCCCCCGAGATCTCGGCCATCGGTGGCGCGATCGCGATGAAATTTTGCATGCGTGAGACCCACGTCATTATCTACAAGATTGTGTCATAAGATTTTTTGAAACAATCAATTTCTAATTTTCATTAATTAATTATGCAAATTAAGCTCAAGATGATATTCTAGCTTAATTGCAAGCATTGAGATTCTAATTTTTGATCTGTAAATCTGTTTTAGCATATTCAACAATTGTACATCACAAAAACTTCCAAAACTCATTTCAATTCTTATGTATTTTATTGTTTTCAGAATTTCTTATGTATTTCATTGTTTTTCAACTGTTGTTTTTTCTTTGTTTTTCATTGGAAATTGTCACTGACCACTTTTCTACCATAATTAGCACCAAATTAATAAATGAAAGTGATTAATTGTACAAATAATCAGGTTTTTATGACTTTCATAAGAGAACACTGTTTTCCATAGGAAATGTACACAAAATCACAAAATTGTGCCTGTTTTGGGGCGACATTCCGTTACAAAAATGGGCGTGGCTTCGCAAAAGTATGCGCAGACGTAGCAAATTTGGTCTCAAAAGTTGCGTGAGACTTGAACGAAGAAAGTCAAGAAGCCTCGCGACGAGGCCTCCTCGCGTTACAGATTTATAGCGCGAAACGTCGGGGGGGGGGGGCGGATCCCCCCCCCCCGGCCCTTTTAGGGTTAATACAAAGCTGTGCACATGAGAAATTGTAACTTTTCAAACTTGCGAATGAAAAACAAAGGAAAAGGTGTTTATTAGTACTTTGTCTTTATAAAATAAGAAAACATCTGTGGACTTTGAAATTACCCGCTTCTCAGATTGCCAGTGTCATCATTCCTCACCGTGATACAGAAAAGTCTTTTAAACTGAAGAAGGGGTATCTTGTTGTTATCATTGGCATAGATGATAATATTTTCTTCCTACCTTTTCAACTGAATATATTAACATTTTCTATCATCCTTCTTGGAGGACAGATTCCTTCTCACTCAGTCTCAGTAGCAATGTCCCGCTACTCCCGTGCGTCTATTGGGGAATTCCCTACCTGCATGGTGAGAGCTGGAAGGTAGACGAATGTACAACATGTAACTGCGACAATGCCACAACAACGTTCGTCATAGAGTCTTGTCAGCCTGCCTTCTGCAAGAACCCAATAAAACCCGAGGGAGAATGCTGCTATATCTGCCCGGATGGTGAGTTTTTTGATCAACTGCCTATAAAGATAAGAGTATGCTATAGCATGCAGCATAACATGTTTGGACCTATTATCGAAACACGAATTGGTGTCGGCCTTAAAGTTCACAAATGCAGTCCTTAAATACATTGAGAAATATCAAAGCTTCTCGCTTTTCTTTCATTCTCGCTTTATCCGATGCATAATGCATATGCCTCCTCCAGAAAGCGATGGTAAAGCGAGTTACAAGAATGAAGGAAACTTTGCAGTCGGGACAAGACCAAATTGAGTGAATAAAAGACTGCATAATGAGTATTTTGTTCAACTACATGTATAATGTTACTGATTTGACCTGGCTATGGCTGAGTGAAAGTGATCGAGATGTGAAGATGTGAAGATATTCTTGAAAAGATCTTGCGTAAAATTCCATTCACAGAGGAATAACAGCATAAAATTATTAAACAAAAAAAACCCAAATCTCTGTAGATAGCGTTTTCTTGAAAAAAAAAAAAGTTAGTCAAAATGGCTTGATTGATAATGAGTCTTCATGGCCTTTGTAAACCTGTGTAAACATGGTAAATCAGTACAATTCAACTCGTCTTAAATGTCATTTCTATACATTTTCTCTACATCACCAGAGCAAACACCTCAAGAATCAGACGGTGAAACCGGAGAAGGCGACAATACTGAGGGTGAGAAGAAAATGAATTGTCTTGCGTATAATTTTTTTTTTTTTTTTTTTTTTTTAACGAGAAAATTGTGTGGCGAATGATCCTATATCTGCCCTGGTGGTGAGTCGTCGTCGTCGTCGTCGTTGTTGTTGTTGTTGTTGTTGTTGCTGCTGTTGTTGTTGTTGTTGTTGTTGTTGTTGTTGTTGTTGTTGTTGTTGTTGTTTTAATCAACTGCCTATAAAATTAATGCTGTAGTATGCACCATCACTTGTTTTGACTACCTAACTATTAGGATGAAGGAAACGCGATTCATGACTGACCTGCAAGTGCAGAAAACAAAGACCATACATGCAAAAGATGTCAAAACGTATGGTGAAATTTTTGTGGGAGAATTTCGGACCAATAAGAAGTTACTGCGACAATGCCACACAACGTGCGTTGTAGAGACTTGCAAGCTTGCCTTCTGCGACTATAAGACGTCCCATAAGACGCGAGGGAGAATGCTGTTTAACCTGTTTTGATTTGATTTGATTTTATTGGTTCTGCATTATATCATTGCTCATGCAGATACATGCACATATATCATACACATTGATGGTGCCATACATAAACATCAATTGCTAACAAAGTAAGTTTCTTCGTTACCTTTAGAATATACAGCAATACAGTTTCTTCATTGCCTTTTGTACAACAGAACATAATCAGTGATGCAATGAATGACGCAGAAGGGCTACAGCTTAAGCATTGCTTGATTTGCATGCAGCCCTCGTACATAATACTCAACATTTTACAGTGATGTTTTTTTTAGCAACTGCCTATAGATTTTGAGGTACTATGGAGCAACACCTACTTTGTCATTGAAATAGGCCTGCCTAACTAAATAAAACGCGAGTGGTGTCGGTCTTTAAGCACAGAAACACACAAACAACCAAACAGTCAACAAAATGAAATGTCTTGAGATATATAAAAAAAAAAATCTCAATTGCAGTTGTCAAAACGGATAGTAAAATTTTAGAGGGAGAAATCCAGACCACTGAAAAGTTAGTCTAAAGAGAAGCACAAGAGTGAATATTTCATCAAAATTGGAATAAAATTACGGAAAGGATATAGACGTGAGGTTGTCCTAATTTTCACAGCGTAGATCTTCAACAGTTAGTTAAACTCAGTATGAATATTGAAATTGATGAGTTCAAAACGTCATCGCGACACGCGTTACCACCTCGTTTGTCGAAACAAAATATCATGATATTGTGTATGTGTGTGTGTATGTGTGTGTGTGTGTATGTGTGTGTACTTGTATGTGTATGCGTGTGTGTATGTGTGTGTGTGTATGTGTGTGTCTGTGCATGTTCAAAGGCAATTATGCCCAATCCTCTGACTGATCTTTTCTTGAAGGTATTCAGCCAGGAATAACGTTACGTTCTGCACTTTTATTGCAGAAGAATTGATTTTTCGTCAGTATTTGAAAACCATTGATGGAAACTAGCAAAATCGTCACTACTTTATTGTCATGTCACAAAGTCACAAGTTATGACGTTTTGAAGTTTTGCTAATTTCTGCAAAACAGTTCTTGTACAGTGGGCGTGGATATGCAAATGAGTGAGCTAACCATGTCATACCCTCACAATTAGTGTAAAAAAATGAGGAAAATTCAATGTTTCTGTCGTATACTGAAGTTTAAAACATGATACTATTCCTGATTTAGTATCTTATGAGGATTTGAGCCTCAGGCATAAAATCTTTGCGCGTGATTGAAAAACTGGGAATTTCAAAATTTTATGTACAAACTATATGGAAAGTTGTGAGGGAATGACATGCTCTCTTTTCCATTTGCATATTCATATTGACTGTTCAAGAACTGTTTACCCGAAAAATAGCGAAACTTCAAAATGTCATAACTTCGTTATTTTTCATCCAGTTTCGATCGAAATTATGTCGTTGAACTCGTAATATTTTACTCTTTCTTATCAGACTAACTTATATTTGGACTGGATTTTCCCCTTTAACAACTCACTCGACACGTTCACATGATAATTTTTCTGTGGACTTTCGTTCGCCAGCAAGCAATATGCGACCGAACGAGGTGACGCTTGAACTCTTTCTGTGTTTTGAGCTCCGATTGATGCAGAAAACCCCAATGCATTGTCGAAAATCTCTGTCACAGACAGGTTTAAACAGCTTAGTGCACGCCACACCTTTGCCAGGCCGATCTTTAAAGATTAAAATGAAAAGAAATTAGCAGCAAGTACAGGTATTATTTTTACGTTTCTGCCTCACCTTTTCCTCTCGTTCCCTCAGTGTAATGGGCCCCAATGATGTAAAATTTCCTATTCCTCTAGTTTCAAAGTATTATCTAAACATTTTCACATCTGCTGGTTATTTTTATCTTTTGACCTGGTAGTTTATGTTTATTCTGAGGGGTATTTGATTTATTTTATTTTAATATTGATTTGTTTCGCATAGTTCGACACACATTTCGATTGTGCACAGCGTTGTGTAATCATTTAATGAAATGCAATGTGCATGTATGGCTTATCTTTTCAGATTCATGTCCACTGTCTCTTGGTACCGATGTCAACCCAGCCTCTTCTTGCGAGCAATTGAGAGAAGAATGCGACAAACCCAGCGGTCGTTACGTGATCGGAAACAGCGCCGTCTCTGCTGAGGTAGGCAGTCTGAGATCTCCGGGAAACTAAACCGTCTTTTTCGGTCAATGACACTATTATTTCCCAAAAATATGACCAATCACCAATTTCGTATCACAAAGAATTCACGACTATTAGACATCATTGCAACATTATTAATGCAGCTGCACGATCGACTACTTTTAAATAGTGTCACGCCTTCTTATCAATTCGACTCGTTAGATACACTCATGCACTCACTAAATGACGAACTCAATGAACAAAACTGCATGCTAAGCTATTGAGAGCAAATATGGTTACAACCCCATAATTAAAAAATGAAAGGCGTCACGACTTCTTCACCAGCGAAAAAACCCCAAGTATTTTATAGCCGTTTCAGAAAATTCATAATCACTAAAAACAAGGTGTATCTCCCATCCACTGAATTAGGCCTACTACTGAACAAAAATTCTCTCCATCCACCTCCATCTTTTCTTCATTATCGTTTACACTACCAGTATAACATTCTTTCCGTTTTAAATACAAACAAATCAAATTCCTTATTATCATCAGTTCATTCAATATTTTTGATAATATCGTTTACTTCCTGAATCGATATTTCAAAAAAGCACCGTAGTTTGTCGGCGATTGTCGTGCTAGTTAGTTTCTTTACCGATTAACAATTTTAATCGTTAATTGTATCTCCTTTCAAGCATAAGTCGTTTTTAAACCCACTTATATCGGCAATTTTCTCCATTTTATATGCGCTTATATATATATATATATATATATATATATATATATATATATATATATATAACACTGTTTTCCATAGGGAATGTACACAAAATCACAAAATTGTGCCTGTTTTGGGGCGACATTCCGTTACAAAAATGGGCGTGGCTTCGCAAAAGTATGCGCGGACGTTGCAAATTTGGTCTCAAAAGTTGCGTGAGACTTGAACGAAGAAAGTAAAGAAGCCTCGCGACGAGGCCTCCTCGCGTTACAGATTTATAGCGCGAAACGTCGGGGGGGGGGGGGCGGATTCCCCCCCCCCCCCCGGCCCTTTTAGGGTTAATACAAAGCTGTGCACATGAGAAATTGTAACTTTTCAAACTTGCGAATGAAAAACAAAGGAAAAGGTGTTTATTAGTACTTTGTCTTTATAAAAACATCTGTGGACTTTGAAATTACCCGCTTCTCAGATTGCCAGTGTCATCATTCCTCACCGTGATACAGAAAAGTCTTTTAAACTGAAGAAGGGGTATCTTCTTGTTATCATTGGCATAGATGATAATATTTTCTTCCTACCTTTTCAACTGAATATATTAACATTTTCTATCATCCTTCTTGGAGGACAGATTCCTTCTCACTCAGTCTCAGTAGCAATGTCCCGCTACTCCCGTGCGTCTATCGGGGAATTCCCTACCTACATGGTGAGTGCTGGACGGTAGACGAATGTACAACATGTAGCTGCGACAATGCCACAACAACGTGCGTCATAGAGTCTTGTCAGCCTGCCTTCTGCAAGAACCCCATAAAACCCGAGGGAGAATGCTGCTATATCTGCCCGGATGGTGAGTTTTTTGATCAACTGCCTATAAAGATAAGAGTATGCTATAGCATGCAGCATAACATACTACCTATTATCGGAACACGAATTGGTGTCGGCCTTAAAGTTCACAAATGCAGTCCTTAAATACATTGAGAAATATCAAAGCTTCTCGCTTTTCTTTCATTCTCGCTTTATCCGATGCATAATGCATATGCCTCCTCCAGAAAGCGATGGTAAAGCGAGTTACAAGAATGAAGGAAACTTTGCAGTCGGGACAAGACCAAATTGAGTGAATAAAAGACTGCATAATGAGTATTTTGTTCAACTCCATGTATAATGTTACTGATTTGACCTGGCTATGGCTGAGTGAAAGTGATCGAGATGTGAAGATGTGAAGATATTCTTGAAAAGATCGTGCGTAAAATTCCATTCACAGAGGAATAACAGCATAAAATTATTAAACAAAAAACCCAAATCTCTGTAGATAGCGTTTTCTTGAAAAAAAAAAGTTAGTCAAAATGGCTTGATTGATAATGAGTCTTCATGGCCTTTGTAAACCTGTGTAAACATGGTAAATCAGTACAATTCAACTCGTCTTAAATGTCATTTCTATACATTTTCTCTACATCACCAGAGCAAACACCTCAAGAATCAGACGGTGAAACCGGAGAAGGCGACAATACTGAGGGTGAGAAGTAAATGAATTGTCTTGCGTATAAGTTTTTGTTTGTTTTTTTTTTTTTAACGAGAATATTGTGTGGCGAATGATCCTATATCTGCCCTGGTGGTGAGTCGTCGTCGTCGTCGTCGTCGTTGTTGTTGTTGTTGTTGCTGCTGCTGCTGTTCTTCTTCTTGTTGTTGTTGTTGTTTTAATCAACTGCCTATAAAATTAATGCTGTAGTATGCACCATCACTTGTTTTGACTACCTAACTATTAGGATAAAGGAAACGCGATTCATGACTGACCTGTAAGTGCAGAAAACAAAGACCATACATGCAAAAGATGTCAAAACGTATGGTGAAATTTTTGTGGGAGAATTCCGGACCAATAAGAAGTTACTGCGACAATGCCACACAACGTGCGTTGTAGAGACTTGCAAGCTTGCCTTCTGCGACTATAAGACGTCCCATAAGACGCGAGGGAGAATGCTGTTTAACCTGTTTTGATTTGATTTGATTTTATTGGTTCTGCATTATATCATTGCTTATGCAGATACATGCACATATATCATACACATTGATGGTGCCATACATAAACATCAATTGCTAACAAAGTAAGTTTCTTCGTTACCTTTAGAATATACAGCAATACAGTTTCTTCATTGCCTTTTGTACAACAGAACATAATCAGTGATGCAATGAATGACGCAGAAGGGCTACAGCTTAAGCATTGCTTGATTTGCATGCAGCCCTCGTACATAATACTCAACATTTTACAGTGATGTTTTTTTTAGCAACTGCCTATAGATTTTGAGGTACTATGGAGCAACACCTACTTTGTCATTGAAATAGGCCTGCCTAACTAAATAAAACGCGAGTGGTGTCGGTCTTTTAGCACAGAAACACACAAACAACCAAACAGTCAACAAAATGAAATGTCTTGAGATATATAAAAAAAAAAATCTCAATTGCAGTTGTCAAAACGGATAGTAAAATTTTAGAGGGAGAAATCCAGACCACTGAAAAGTTAGTCTAAAGAGAAGCACAAGAGTGAATATTTCATCAAAATTGGAATAAAATTACGGAAAGGATATAGACGTGAGGTTGTCCTAATTTTCACAGCGTAGATCTTCAACAGTTAGTTAAACTCAGTATGAATATTGAAATTGATGAGTTCAAAACGTCATCGCGACACGCGTTACAACCTCGTTTGTCGAAACAAAATATCATGATATTTTGTATGTGTGTGTGTATGTGTGTGTGTGTATGTGTGTGTACTTGTATGTGTATGCGTGTGTGTATGTGTGTGTGTGTATGTGTGTGTCTGTGCATGTTCAAAGGCAATTATGCCCAATCCTCTGACTGATCTTTTCTTGAAGGTATTCAGCCAGGAATAACGTTACGTTCTGCACTTTTATTGCAGAAGAATTGATTTTTCGTCAGTATTTGAAAACCATTGATGGAAACTAGCAAAATCGTCACTACTTTATTGTCATGTCACAAAGTCACAAGTTATGACGTTTTGAAGTTTTGCTAATTTCTGCAAAACAGTTCTTGTACAGTGGGCGTGGATATGCAAATGAGTGAGCTAACCATGTCATACCCTCACAAATAGTGTAAAAAAAAATGAGGAAAATTAAATGTTTCTGTCGTATACTGAAGTTTAAAACATGATACTATTCCTGATTGAGTATCTTATGAGGATTTGAGCCTCAGGCATAAAATCTTTGCGCGTCATTGAAAAACTGGGAATTTCAAAATTTTATGTACAAACTATATGGAAAGTTGTGAGGGAATGACATGCTCTCTTTTCCATTTGCATATTCATATTGACTGTTCAAGAACTGTTTACCCGAAAAATAGCGAAACTTCAAAATGTCATAACTTCGTTATTTTTCATCCAGTTTCGATAGAAATTATGTCGTTGAACTCGTAATATTTTACTCTTTCTTATCAGACTAACTTATATTTGGACTGGATTTTCCCCTTTAACAACTCACTCGACACGTTCACATGATAATTTTTCTGTGGACTTTCGTTCGCCAGCAAGCAATATGCGACCGAACGAGGTGACGCTTGAACTCTTTCTGTGTTTTGAGCTCCGATTGATGCAGAAAACCCCAATGCACTGTCGAAAATCTCTGTCACAGACAGGTTTAAACAGCTTATACCCCTTTCAGGTAATCGCGGTTCAATTATCCGCATCCAAATTATGCGGATAAAGTAGTCAAAATCGCGTTCATATATCCCATGAAGTGCGCACTACTTTTACGAGCACCCGTTCAGGTGCGAAGGACGGAGTTATTTGTCATGGTTACGGCGCACGCCTCTATGTACGATGACACATGCACGTGCGTGTACAACTGCAAAACTGCGTATACTATAACTCACGTGTATGCACACCTCTCGCGCGCTCAAGCTCAGCAATCAGCGGTTGTGCGGAAAATCGAGTGACCTTTGACCGAACTGTGGAATGTTAGTGCGGATAAGTCGCAAATCGCGTTCATGTATTCTCGATCTACTCCTCATGCTGCAATTATGCGCATAATAGCAGCATAAAAATAATGCGCACTTTTCTACTCCTCTCCCGTTCATGTAATCGAAATTTTACGACTTGTGCTCCTATTATCCGCATCCACGATTACCTGAAAGGGGTATTAGTGCACGCCACACCTTTGCCAGGCCGATCTTTTAAGATTAAAATGAAAAGAAATTAGCAGCAAGTACAGGTATTATTTTTACGTTTCTGCCTCACCTTTTCCTCTCGTTCCCTCAGTGTAATGGGCCCCAATGATGTAAAAGTTCCTATTCCCCTAGTTTCAAAGTATTATCTAAACATTTTCACATCTGCTGGTTATTTTTATCTTTTGACCTGGTAGTTTATGTTTATTCTGAGGGGTATTTAATTTATTTTATTTTAATATTGATTTGTTTCGCATAGTTCGACACACATTTCGATTGTGCACAGCGTTGTGTAATCATTTAATGAAATGCAATGTGCATGTATGGCTTATCTTTTCAGATTCATGTCCACTGTCTCTTGGTACCGATGTCAACCCAGCCTCTTCTTGCGAGCAATTGAGAGAAGAATGCGACAAACCCAGCGGTCGTTACGTGATCGGAAACAGCGCCGTCTCTGCTGAGGTAGGCAGTCTGAGATCTCCGGGAAACTAAACCGTCTTTTTCGGTCAATGACACTATTATTTCCCAAAAATATGACCAATCACCAATTTCGTATCACAAAGAATTCACGACTATTAGACATCATTGCAACATTATTAATGCAGCTTCACGATCGACTACTTTTAAATAGTGTCACGCCTTCTTATCAATTCGACTCGTTAGATACACTCATGCACTCACTAAATGACGAACTCAATGAACAAAACTGCTAAGCTATTGAGAGCAAATATGGTTACAACCCCATAATTAAAAAATGAAAGGCGTCACGACTTCTTCACCAGCGAAAAAAACCCAAGTATTTTATAGCCGTTTCAGAAAATTCATAATCACTAAAAACAAGGTGTATCTCCCATCCACTGAATTAGGCCTACTATTGAACAAAAATTCTCTCCATCCACCTCCATCTTTTCTTCATTATCGTTTACACTACCAGTATAACATTCTTTCTGTTTTAAATACAAACAAATCAAATTCCTTATTATCATAAGTTCATTCAATATTTTTGATAATATCGTTTACTTCCTGAATCGATATTTCAAAAAAGCACCGTAGTTTGTCGGCGATTGTCGTGCTAGTTAGTTTCTTTACCGATTAACAAATCGTTAATTGTACCTCCTTTCAAGCATAAGTCGTTTTTAAACCCACTTATATCGGCAATTTTCTCCATTTTATATGCGGTTATATATATATATATATATATATATATATATATATATATATCGTGACATTTCAATAGATTTTCAGACTATAACAATGCTTGTGTTATTTTGCAATTTCTAAAACAATTTTGTTGATGGTGTGATTTCTTTTCACAATGATCCATAATAATTCCACACACAGCAGTACTGGTGTTACAGACAAATCCATTACAGCAATGAATGTTGACAAGAGATGTACCGGTAATCAACCTTCCACATTAGATGGCATTAACTTGTCTTACAATTATTAAAGAAAACTACTCTTAAGATTAACACTTACTAGAATGTTTCACAGGTTATTTAAGGTGAAACAGAATTCTAATGCTTCATATAGCTCCAATCGATAGAAATCAGTGAGCTCTGCAAAGGAAAGTTGTTGTCGTTACTGTACTGTATGTAGCCATAATTTGGGCCCACACTCGGCACGCAGCATCAAGCTAATGAGTTGATCGGTTGTAACCTTCTTGTTGCGCACTGTAGGTCTATTGTGAAATGGACCTTCTGGGAAAAGCCTGGGTTCGTTATGGCATGTCTAGCATGGGAGATGTATGGAGGTACGTGGACGAGAAGGAGATTGAGGCCAAGCATGAGATCATCTCTTTGTCCAGCATTGAGCAGATGATAGCACTAAACTTCACCAACTTCCACGTCGAGACAGATGTGGACTTCAAGTTGAGAGCCCATGACGGGGTGAATCCATCTCGTCTGACGATGCGAACTATTCCAGAGTTGGCGCAGAAGGCGGTGTACATTGACGGTTTTGTCGAAGATCGCATCAAGATCATGTTCTACAAGAAAAGCGGTAAGACTCGTAGTGATTGCTGAATTCTGAGATGCCAAACGTATAGGCCCTATGTACTAGTGAATTCGTCAAGTAACGTTTAGTACCACAGATATTTGTTGTTCAGTTAGGCACACGTTTGAAAATATTATTAGCGTTGTTCAACAACAATTGCTTTCTGCACCTGTATGCACCATGTAATCGAGCTCAACAAATATTATTGTATCCCGTTCGGTACTTGG
The DNA here is from genome assembly GCA_033980235.1 of Diadema setosum. Classification (NCBI taxonomy): domain Eukaryota; kingdom Metazoa; phylum Echinodermata; class Echinoidea; order Diadematoida; family Diadematidae; genus Diadema; species Diadema setosum. The sequence goes on along the minus strand of CM067077.1, from coordinate 25,149,517 downwards.
TATGTTTAAAATTATACCAAGTCAGAGACTCAAAATTCTCAAATACACAGTCATTTTAAATTTGGGAGGGTAAAATATGACAAAAAGGGGAGATATAAAGTGGAGAAGGCTTGAAACAACGTTTTACTCGGGAGAGTGGCCAATTAAGGGAATTATAGAAAAGGACCGAAAACGGAGAAAACAGGATTGTATCTTTACCCCTAAGTAACTTATGACCGACACCCGGTCAGGAGACCTTGCACTTTAACATGCGGTAATTTCATTCTCTAGTATAATTGCAAATGTGCCTATGCTTTGTGTTTACGTATGGCTCTTACGGAGTTACAATGAAGCTCCACTGCACCAGTATCTTCTCTCATAAATGAATTAAATACAGTCTGCATGTTCATTACTTATAAGAATCTCTGCAACTGTACAAGTTTATAGTTCTATACGCATTTGTAACTGTTCTCACTGTGTTCCCTTCTGCATTGTGTTTGTACCCAGTCGATGCCATCCAGTGTGTACCAGGCAGCGGTCAAGATGGTGAAGGGAAACTTCCCAGCAAATGTGGGGATGGTGGCACGCCCCCTGATTACAGCAGTTCTGAGCCGATGTTCTTCCAGTCTGTTCATTTCTTGCCCTGGGCACCATCTCCAAGGCTGGCACGCCTTTCTCAGGGGAAACGCCACCGGAGCGAGTACACCTGGAATGGAAGTTACTATTTCGTGTATGCCAGAAACTAATTGGCAATGTGTTTTGGTGGTATTGTTGTTGGGTTATTTTGCGATCATAAGAAAAACAAAACAGTATTACGTCTTCTTAGACTGTATAATGTTTCCTTTTTGTGATTAAGAAAAGAAAAGAAAAGAAAAAACCATGCACGTAAATCCGGAAGAGCAATTGAGAAAAATCATATCAAGGGCATTATCTATAACCAGATAAAATCACATGATGTACTGCTGTGCTGTGCAATATTGATTCATTGAAGTTGAACATTGGAAAATATATGAAATTCTCGTGAACAATCAACTTTCGTTTTTAATTTTCAATCTTGTCTGTTTGCAGCGCTTTTTTCGAGTTCATAAGAGCACAATGACATGTATTATGAAATGTAATGCAGTCCATATCAATTTTTTTACTTGTGGAGTTCTGATTTTTATCCACGCACTGTGTTTTCCCATTGTGACGTCACCTCTTCATCTGGTTTTTATGGTTACCGTCTTCTGCTGGGCTATATTTTCCTTCTAACATGTTGTATGAAAAAAAAGACAAAGAATAAAATTCTGACTGGATAATATAATTACAGCAACAAACTTTTCCCTATTTGGTTCCTTTTTCCTAACATCTCTGTTCAATTCATATTGGATTCGTGTGTGCGCACGTGTGTGTGTGTGTGTGTGTGTGTGTGTGCGTGTGCGTGTGTATGTGTATGCACGTATTGTGTCGATGAGAAGACATGGACAGTACTGAAAGAATGGTATGAGTGGTTTTACATTCAGAGTGTGAATCAAATATGTTGCATATCAGTAATATTCTTAAAAACTAAGTTGAGAATTATTATGTTCCACAAGCGGTGTGCAAGAAAGACTTGCTGTTGTTGTTGTTGTTTTTTTTTTTCTTAGAGGAACATTCTTATATGAAATGGAGATAGCTTGTAAAATGAAATTTATGAGATGTATGCTTCGGAGAGTAATAGAGTAATAAAAGTGAATAATCTCTCCACGAATGATACGTTTAGAGAGTTTTAATTTGTTACATTTTAGCCGTATTATGTAAGTGGAATAGATGTTTTAAAGATGCTTTTTGATAAGGAGACGCAATGAACCTCTATAATGGAATGTAACTTTTCTTTCATTGAAAAAGACGAGAAACATTTCGTTTCATATCATGCTATTTATATGCCATACACAATACAAAATTATTTATATATAGGTGAAAAGGCGTAGATAATAGTGAGAAGTGAATATGACACTTAACAATAAAGGAAACATCAATTAACCAAATGATAAATTATATATAGTCATAAATGTACACACACATATGCACGCATAAAATGCAAGGTAACATTACACTGACTGAAAAATGCAGAAAACATTTCGTTTCATGTCATGTTTCTTAAATCCAAATCAAAACAATAACAGATTATCACATGGTCAAAACAGTAATTTGCAAAAGCAGGTAAAATGGCATATTAAGATCATACAATGAAGTGAATACAATTTACGTGAAAGAAACATCAAATAGTGTGAAGTGTTTGTTTATCGAAGAAGATAATTAAACGAAAAACTGCAACTTCAGTGTTATGTAATCTTTCTCTCGCCACATGGTATCCCCCAATTCTCTTAAGATAGCGAAAGTTGTTCCGGTATCAAAAAAAGAGTGACCCTTCTGTTTTGAGTAATTATCGACCAATATCTATACTCCCTATAGTTAATTCATTTTTCTTTTTGAAAAAAAAAAGTTCATATACGGCTCTATCATTTTCTTCAAAGGAATGATCTCCTCATCCCAAATCAGTTCAGTTTCAGAAGGGATAGTCCAATGACCTGGTAACAACTCACTTATTGGATAAAATCACTGAATCACTAGCTACGAGTAATATAAAACAAAATGATGGGTATATTTATGGATCTTTCCAAAGCGTTTAACACTATAGATCATGATACTGTAGTTTAAGTAACAACGATATGGCATTCGTGGTTAACACTTTCCATGGATTATTGATTGCTTATAGTGTAGAAAGCGATATGTTTACATCATTTAAATCATCTGAGTCTCGAAAATCTGATATTATTGGTGATGTTTCTCACTGATCAATTTTGGACCCTTTCCTATTTCTTATATACATCAATGATATCATAATATCAACCACTTTTCCACTGGTAATATCGCATATCATAAAGTTAAACCATCCACTTTTCGACTTTGTAAGTACGTTATCCCATCATTATAGTTCAATAACTTGTCCACTTTGCTATGACATTATATAGGTTTTCCCATCCATTTTCAATCTTTTGTCATTCAATTTCAAAGATTTATTATTCAATTTCGTCCCGAGAAGCACGTGGAACGCAGATCCTAACTTCAATTTCGTCAATTGCCATTGTAATTCGTTTTTCGTCAAACATTTTCGAAGACATAGCATTCAAAATCGTCAATTGTCATTCAAATTCATCCCTCCCGCTGACGAATCGCAAAATGTGGAGATTAAATTCGTTTTTGTTCACCAAATTTCATGAATTTTTCATTAGAATTAGCCAGATGTTGTCGTATGCGAGACGATACGTCTGTTTGTGTCTGTGTGTACTCAGATTGCTTGTGTGTGTGTCTGTATCTGTGGTTCTGTACGTGTGTGTGTGGGGGGGGGGGTGGAGAGAGACACTTGTGTGTAGGTTAACTCCTGAATGTAAAATGTGAACGGTTACAGAAAAAAAAGTACATAAATGACTGGGAAATCACGCCGGATAGAGATACGAGACGAATATGAATGAAAATTTAACGAAAATGATTGACAAAAGACGAAATCGATCCTGCTGTTTTGAGTGCTGCGAGTGAGACTGATGAATTTGAACTGTAAATGACGAAAATGTATGCCAGATGACTAAATTTTGAATGGACTTTGGGTTTGAGTTTCTTCGGTTTGTCTCCCTCTACAAATGAAAATTTGTTAAGATCGCAACTGCTGATTTGTAAATTAACAAACATGTCGGAAAAAAGGAACCAATGGGACTCGAACCTGTCATCTACTGCTTTCCGGGCAGCGACACTACCACCAGGCTGTCCCTGGTTGCCGGCAGTGACACGATGAACACGGAACAAATACCCAAGCTCCGAAATTCCGACATTGTTATGTTAAGTAGTCCAAGGCGTACAAGGCATAGAATCAATAAAAGAAAGATATCATTCAGAGAGATGAAGGCTCAGGTTTGAGTTTCTTCAGTTTGTCTCCCTCTACAAATGAAAATTTGTTAAGATCGCAACTGCTGATCTGTAAATTAACAAACATGTCTGAAAAAACGGAACTCTTTATCGAACCTGTCATCTACTGCTTAACATACGAAAGACGAATTTGAAAGTAAGATTGGCCTTTCCCGACATCCCGCGACGAAATTGAAGTAAAAATTTGTGAAATTGAATTTTACAAAAGTTTGAAAATAAATGGGAAAACATATATCAATGTTGGACCAACATTATACCAATTACTTTTCAGCCACGTAATGACGTTATCCGAACGTTATACCAACCTTGTATTGACCACTTTTCCATCGTGTTATGACGTTACCCAACGTTAGACCAACATTATACCAACCACTTTTCCACCACATTATAACTATCCCAGCGTTATACCCACCCATTTTAATTGTATATTGTCTTATCTCAAAACTGAAATCAAACATTCTTCCACCTTGAATAATAAGTAAGCCCAATCTCAGAAACATGGCATTGCATGACGTGTACCGAACATCTAATTTTCGACCGTGAGACCAGCATTAGCCCAACATTGAATGCTTGACGTTAGACTTGAAACTTATCAACTAATTTTCCGCCTGGTTATGACGTTAGTCCAACGTCATGCCAACCACTTTTTCAATGTGATATGATATTGCCACAAAGTTAAACCAACCACTTTTTTATTTATTTATTTATTTATTTATTTATTTCCAGCAATAGGGTGGATAGCCCTTTCAGCACAGCTGATTTTCAAAGGGGTCCACTTGACATACATGTACATATAAAATTCATATAAAAAAACAACAACAGCGATAAATACACATGTTAACTTGTACAACGTGGGTATGAAATCATTGTAAAGATTTAAAAATGTGACTTACAGTCGACTAATTAATAAATTCATCAAAATTATTTCAGTGGCAAGTAGAAAAAGATATACACACAATGACTCACAGTCGACATGTTAATATCATGTATTGAAATAATGGCAGTAATAGCAATAGCCGGACAAAAACGATAGAAATATGCTCAGAGAACTAAACTTAACACAACTAAATACCTAATCAAAATACTAATCAACAACAACAAAAACGTATTTGAGTGTGTGTGTGTATATATTATGAAGAAGGGGATATCTAAAACCGGAAACTTGGAACCGGTGACCAAATGATAAATAAAACAATACTTTATATAAAAAACAGATATTAAAAATATGAATACAAATATATCAAATTACAACTTAAGAAGCCTGGATCTCACTTTTCATCTTCTTACAAAAACAATGTATATCTTTTGTGTTTCGAGTGACCAATGACAATGAATTGAATAAACCTGAACTTGCATATAAAAAACTTCTTTTCATAAAATTTGTTTTAGGTTTGGGTAACCAAATTTGAACCTGAGAATTACGGAGTTTATAACTGTGTTCTTTTAAATGTATTCTTGACGAAAGATGTTGTGGAGCAAAGCCGTACAAACATTTATGCAACAAAATCACATTTACTCTTTTCCAACGAACATATATTGAATATATACCTGATTTACTAAACAGTATCGAGGTTCTTTCTAAATTATCTACCTTTAAAACAATACGTAAAGCCCTTTTCTGTAAAACAAAGAGCCTATTCAAAGTGGACTTCGCGGCATTACTCCATACTGGTGAGCAATAATCCAGATGAGATTGAATAATAGAAAAATACAACATTTTTGCAACTTTGAAATTCACACAAAACCGGATTTTCCTCAGTAGGAACAGATTTCTCAAAATTTTCCCTCTTATATAATCTACGTGAAGTTTCCATGTAAGGTTTGGATCAAATACAACTCCTAAAATTTTACATTTATATACTTCTTTCAATCTTATACCATTTATTTGAAGAATAATACCAAAATCATGAAAATATTTCAACTTCTTCCTGGAACCCAAAATCATATATTCTGATTTATCAGCATTCAAAACCAGGTTATTCGCCGTCAACCACGTAGAAATCTCTTTCAAATCTTGATTTATACATCTTGTCATTTCAACAGGATTATTGGAGGAAAAATACATACATGTATCATCTGGATAAAGAGATAAATCACAATGTTTGACCGTGTGAGTAATATCGTTTATAAAAAGTAAAAATAATACCGGCCCCAGTATCGAGCCTTGTGGCACCCCATACACAACAGGAGCAGGGTTAGACATGGCACCATTCACTTCTGTTCTTTGCATTCTTCCGTTTAGATAATCCGTAAACCACGACAGGCTGGTGTGGTCAAACCCATATAACCTTAACTTTTCAACCATTATTGTGTGGTCGACCATGTCAAAGGCCTTTTTCAAATCTAATGTTACAAGCCCAGAAACCAGGCCTTTATCCATACTGGACAATAAATTTTCGGTAACGTTTAACAAAGCTGTTGTAGTGGAGTGACCGCGTCGAAACCCCGACTGATTAGTAGACAAAATAGAGTATTCAGATAAGTATTTGGTGACTTGAGAATGAACAATTCTTTCAATGACCTTAGACAAAACCGGTAGAATGGAAATAGGTCGATAGTTTGCTAACTCTGTTTCCTTGCCGCCTTTGAATAAAGGAAAGACTTTAGCACATTTCCATTCACGCGGGATGACCCCGCTGAAAAGGGATAGATTAACTATGTGAGTAAATGGCAGAAGAATACATGGCGTTGACAGTTTAACGAATCTCGCAGGTATTCCATCCAAGCCTGTAGCTTTATCTAAAGACATATTTTCAAGTACATTACGAACATCACTTTCAGTCACTTTAGTAAATGCAAAAGTTGAATCAGACTCCATCTTCATATACTGTCTAAAATCTCCTTGAAACAGTGTATCTTGTTTTATTTGATGTACTATGTTCGAAAAATAACTGTTGAACACATTTGCCAATTCCAAAGAATCAGTAATTTCCCTATTATCTATTTTAACATAACACACATCTCTATTTTTAACTTTAGTGGGTAGTACCTTTTGTATAACTTTCCACACCTTTTTACTATTACTTTGATTTTCATTAATACCATTTAATACATAGTTCTGCTTCAATTTTCTCATAATCAATGTTACTTCATTTTTCAACTTTCTATAATGATTCCAATCTCTTCTACTATCAGTCTTTCTAGCTTTCTTTTCAGCTTTATCTCTCTTATACATCATATCTTTTACTTCAGCGGTTATCCAGGGTACATTATTTTGTTTTACTCTTCTTTTCCTAAGTGGTGCATGTTTATCAATGACTTTCCTGTATTTTGTTATCCACTTCAGGTATGCCTCCTCAACATCTTTTTCTTCTATGACATCATCCCACAATTCATTAGACAAATCTTTTAGAAAATCATCAACATTCATTCTCTCACATGCACGTGTCATTACATACTTATGATGTTGAGTTTTATGTTTAACTCGACCCCAAGTTGCTGTCACCATGTAGTGATCACTGAGACACATTGGTATAACATCGCAATGAGTAACTTTCTCAGGGGCAGACGTAAATATGAGATCAATAACTGTCGAGGAGGAGGGGGTAATTCTTGTTGGCTTATCAATCAGTTGTGTTAAATTATAATCCTCAGCAAATGTCAACAATCGCTGGGTGGACGAACTTTTACGCTGAGTTAAAACATTACAGTTCAGATCACCTAACAACATGACATCAAAACCTAGTATTTCAATTTTTTGAAAAATATTATCTAACTTTCCAAACAAAGATATTTTAGAATTTGGTGGCCTATACCAAAGACACACCAGAAAAGGCTTCTGCTTGATTCTATCAATTTGTATAACAAGCAGTTCCAAATCATCATCCATCAAGTCATGGATGTTTTCGACTTTGTAATGACGTCATTCGAACATTAGAGCAACCACGTTTCCACCTTGTTATGAAATCATCCCACCCTTGGACAGACGTAATACCAACCACTTTCCAGCACGTACTGGCGTTAGACCAACGTTTGAACCAGCATTTAACCCAATGTCAGAATTGACATGACATTACAACAACGTCATTTTGGCAGGCCGACCAACACTAGTCGACGGTGGAACGTGATGTTATGACGACGTTGGTGCAATACCATACCAATACGCTATATATATATATATATATATATATATATATATACACTATTTTTCAACCTTGGGCCAACGCTGGTCCAATGTCATGCATGTACTTTGGCCCAACACCAAAATATTAACCCAATGTCATATGGGCCGTTAGGCCAACATTGGCCCAAAAGTGAAAGTTTGTTGTTAGATCAACGCTGGTAAAGTGTTGGTACAGAGCAACTTTGGTACAACATCAGAAACATAACAGAACCTTAGTCACAACGTCGTTTTTGCCAGTAGGCCAACATTTGCCCACAGTGAAACTTGACATTGGACCGACGACGTTGGTACATTTTCAGACCATTATTATATCAACCAATTTTCCACCTTGAATGATCCGTTGACTCAATGTTGGTCCAAAGTCGCGCTAGTGTGTTGGTCTAACGTCAGCAAAATGACTTTGGCCCGACGTCATTTTATCCGGCGGCATACATGCCAACATTTTGTTTTGAGAAAGCGGAAGAATCCAGGTGGGCGGAGCGAAGCAACCACGCGGGGAAGGTTGTTGGAAGGGGTGGTCTTGCTCACCTTCCAGAGCAGGGAAAATGCGCAAAAGTGATGTTGAGAGTATCATAAACCAACACAAATCAACATGAATGTGGATTTAAGGAGACCTTTAAAGGCATTTACCATTTGCAGATGAAACAAAAACCCAGCATTAGTGCTTCAACATAGTTCTAAAATGTGAGGGATAGAAACAACCTATGTAATAATTTGAAGCAGTATAATCGATGTTATGTATTTATTTTATGTATAAATTTATGTACAAATTTATGTATAAATTTCCTGCCAAGGAGTTACCGGATGTTTTCACTCGCATGTTCAGGAAAAACTATTTGATTCATGATTATCCTACCCGCCAAAGTGACGCATTTCACCTTCCACGTACTCGAACAATTTTCGCTAAAAAACAATAATGACATACGGGCCCTAGATATTGGAATGACCTCTCCTCCGAAATAACAAGCTGCTTGTCTTTATATTCCTTTAAACGCAAATTAAAAGAGTCTTTATTGAGTGCATATCTTGCAGAAACTGAATAATTGTAATGTCTTATGTAATATTGTGGTATGTTATTGTCCGATCAAACATTCTTGTCAACACTCTGCAGACGCCATTTTGGGTCCTGCTGTCAGGCTCTCCGAATTCATCATTATCAATTCCACATTCTACTTCGCTTCCCTCTCCTCCTCTTTCCCTCTTTCTCTCTCTAACTTTCTATACAGAGCTTGACGGCGGACACCAAATGGCTTGATAGCTGTACATGTTACTTCTTGTGTCTTACTGATCATATCCTGGCGATAGCTTTAATGCAACAACAGTTTATAGTGTACATATGTATATACCAAAGTAGGCTTTATGATTATGCAAATCATGTTGTACTCCTGAAACCAATGATATCTCGGTCACAGTTATAGTTCACATTTTAGTTTTTTGTTTTTTTTTTCTTATTTGGCACCCTTACATCATCTGGTCTTATCTACTATCCGTTCTCCGTTTCTTTTTCACAAACACTGATTACTCGGGGCTTACAGCCAAACAAGCTACCTTTCATGTAGGTCCCGCCATACTTTTCTTTGATCAACCCCATCTCGATTTCGAATTTGACCAGTTATTACATATAATTACTGTGTTATCACCATGTATATTGTTGTGTTTTGCACATTGTTTACTGTACAAGGTGAAAGAACTTGTTTGATTTCTATTATAATGTCCATAAATGAGAAGTATGGTGTTACGGTCAAGTTCACACAAATGAATGCAAGGCGGTCTCAGTGAATTGAAATGAACAAATCTTCCGGGTTTTTATTAGGAAATTATTTAACAATCAGTTTCCAACCGGAATAACAAAATTGTTGTTTAACACATTACAGCGAAATCAACCATAACAATGAAACAAAGACGGGATCGTTTCAACTAAGAAAACATGAGTTCAGATTGTGCAATACCTGGCCAGGGTTTCACCCTAAGAGAGTCAACGTCGGGGCCCAACTCATCTGCGACGTGGCGGGGAGGCGACGTCAGACGCTATCACGTGGAGAACGCGTCAATACAAGGGACGTCGTTGGATCAGCGGGCGACGCTATCTCAGCACAGTTTGCAGCGCTGTGACTATGCCAGACAGAAGGGCGTTGGCCGCTGGGTGCGCGTGGTCCCTCACAGCGTCTCGGCGCCCTGTATCGACCTCGGCGCGGCTCCCACTAGTCACCGTGCAGCAACCACAGGTGGGCGTTGGCTCCAGACCGTCTGGTGGTTCACCTGGAAATCGACGAAAACTTATTGTCGCCGTCGTCGTCGAAAGAAAACGGGCTAGAGGCAAATAGGCATGTCCTGGTTTATCTCGCCTCTTAGCACTTAAAATTCACTTAGCAGAGCACGTTCCTTGGGGAAAGCAATTCCTCCCAAGATTGTAGACGGGAACGCCGAGAAAGTGATAACGGTCCTCTCTAACCGGAGTCCGATTGTCGACTGACACGACCAATGTATCTTTAACATGAACATTATTACATACATGGAAAATTCCGTCAGGCACGCCCAGCTTAATATATTCATAACATTAAACTCAACCTGGGCGAAGTGTGTAAGGCTGCGGTTCAAAACGAATGACTCAAAAGGAGATTACGTAACTGGTGGTGTTTACAAACATTCGCGATCGTGCACGTGTGATCGCATACACATGATCATAAAACATGAAGACCACATTGTTAAGTGATTACATGGGCAAATTCGTAACAATGGAAATAAAATGAATTGAATTGAATTGAATGTTAAGTATTGTTAAATATACAAAATATGAACAATAATTGTAATAAAAATGTTTCAAGCCTAAACCGTCTAGAGTTATGGTTTAATGAGAATAATAGTGATATCTCCTCATATTTTTGGCTTTATTGCAAAACTGTTAGATGGTTATGTTTTGTGATACAACTGATTTACACATATGCTTCAAAAGTGATATCTTGAAAATTTTTAATATCACTGCTCCCAAAAGTAAATATTACCTTTAAAGGTGACAATGGGGAGGGAAGTTCTCGCTCTGTAAAGCGCAATGGATGTCTAAGGTAGGGTGGGTGGAATGCACAAAGACTCACGCTCCAAGGAGCAGACAAACACATATTTTCTATTCTCTTCTTCATGCCATCGAGATATCTGAAATGCAACTTTAATAATTGGTTTTCATCAGTCGACCGTGCATTCGGTACTAAGCAGTCTGGCACCCTGTACCTCGTTGAACCTACATCGTCACTTCAACAGACTCTCGATATGGATATCACAACATACAAAGGTGTATAGAAAGCACCCGACCGCCATCAAGATCAATATATTACACATCTTCTTTTTTTTTTTTTTTTTTTTAGGTGCTGTTTGGGCTTTGCTTAGTATAACAATATGGCAGAGGTCATTTTACGAAACTCAAAGTCGCAGTTCATTTTCTCTTTTGTTTATTTTTTTCATTCATGTTATCAGAACGAAACAAAATCAAAATCCAGAACCTCAAGATTCTTTGCCACCCATTTAATACTACGACCTATACCCAAACACGCATAATTGAATGTAGCACACACACACACACACACGCATAAACATATTACATTATGAATTTACAATAACACCTAAACACCTGTTGTTTATATATTTTTCCACCTTTGGATATTCTCACTTCTCATAGTAGATGTACAACTCTCGAATGGCAATTATGAACACGATAATTATACTGTTACTGTTTTACGACCTTGTACTGATTGATCACGAGTATGTGCTCCCCGTATGTGCTACCCCAACCACACATGATGCATTCAGCTTCTCTTCGGTACAATAGCCACAATATTTGCAATGTCATAGCCTTCTGGGAAAGCGTGTGGGACAACGTCGGCTTAGCTTTGGGAAAACGGCATGAAAAGATAACGAGTACTCATTCGACAAAGTCTACAATCTAAAACTGGTTATAATATCTAAAAGACATAGATGTTCAAAGTATCAATGCTGGGATTAAACTTTGAGTTGTGTCAGAAATTGTCACTGCATTTTTGTTACGTTTTTCACTATTTCAAATTGTGTTATTACGAAGTATTTTCACATTTAGATTATTGTGACAAAAGTGTCATACACTTGATAAGCATTTCACTAAGCTTTATCATCACGGGGGTTATTAAGTAGATGACATACTTTTCTTTGAGCTGTGAAATAGAGACAGGAATAGATTAGAGAGATGCAGAAGAGTTTAGACAACTTTTCCCCCCTATTTTTGGAAATATTTCACAAGCAATCTTAGCGTATAACAAGTGTTTGTTACCAAATCAATGTACAACTATAAAGCTGCCTTGTACCTTTTGAATGTTGTTTTTGATCAGTTCCTATAAGATAGAAGAAAAAAATATCTGTGAAAATAAAAATTTCAAGTGATTTCACGCCACCACGTTAAGCTCTTTCATACTAAATGCAAAACAGCAATAAGATGACCCTGTACACGAAAGGAAGTATAATTTGGGTCAGTGAGGCATTGGGGTCATCCCACGAGACCGACGCCCACAAGTTCGACATTGAAAACAGGTCCACGAGTCATATATTATACAGCCCATGAGTTCGACAGGTACAACACTGGCCTCAATGTGTCGGTCTCGTGAGCCTTGTTAGCTTAGTGTCGAACTCGTGAGCTGTATTACTCGTGAGTTGTATACTAGTAACTCGTGGGCTGTATGACACCTAGCCTGTATGACACGTGGGCTGTACGACTCGGTCTAGTCCACTTCCTGATCATCTACCGATAGCGCGATAAGCTATGGAGCGGCGCACTGAGGTGGATGCGTAATGATAAAAAACGTCCAGAATCTGGACTACTGTCGGTCTAGTCCAGATACTGGACGATTTTTATCATCCGCAGTCCCCACACACTCGGCACCCACCCAATGCGCCCAACCGCTGATTGCGACACTCCGCCAATTGGTACTCCCGAGTAAATCAGGAGGGGTGAATTGTGTAATACAGTGTACATACAGACACCATCAACGTACGTCCGTACACACGCGGGCACACTACGAATACAGTCCAGGAAGTGGACTACTGTCGGTCTCGTGACGTGCACCCAATGCATTTGTCTTGTGTTGTTTATTGGTGGTACCACCGGCACTCTCTCTGTTGCGGGTTGAGCTTTTTTCTCCATCCTAGATCCGAACTCGGTCAGTCTTTCAGAAGCGGTGTACCACGTTTGCAGAATGTAGGTCATTCATGTTCTGTTTTGTTGATACTGTTCAACGGAATTCGTTCCTCGTCATTTTCCGAGATCAGCGAGAGTACCTGAAGAATCCTTGAAGAATTACAGTAAAAAAATATCAATGTAAGTGTTGTACTTTCATTACCACATCAAACATTGTGAAGCAGAGACCTAAAAGCATCATAATGGTATAGCATTAAATACACTAGCCTGGAACTCTTAACTTAAACAGCGCCTTGTATCATACTGTCTTTGAGAACTGCACTTTCATCTGCATTTTCTTTGTTTTGCTTTGTCCTGACAGGTACAAGTGAATGTATCAGTCTGAAGCCTGATGATATACCTTGTTTAATCGTCCGCCCGTTCTCTTCTTTTCATCTTATCTAATGTTTCACCTTGTTCCGATGGTCCTGAATCTAAATTCACATTTATTTTCTTCTGTAAATTGTAACAAATTGCAAATACTGCAATGATAATTTCTTCGTTGGTATTGAAAACGAATATAGATAATGGCACTCTTTCATCTGCCATAAACCCCAAGAACGGCGGGGAACAACCATAAAAATTAAACATGCATGTTTAATTTTCTGTGGCGGTCTTGGCGGTTTGAAATGGACCGTGTTCAAAACGCCGTTCACCGTGTAAAGAACGGCATCCTCCGTGTTTGCACCGCAAGATCCGTAATAATACCGTGTTAACACCACCATAACTTTTCATGCAAAAAAAAAAAAATGTTGAACTTAAAAGAGAATAACTGCCTACGGCGACACTTCGTGGTGGAGAAATAAAAGATAGAAAAAAAAAGCAAAGATAAACCCATAATACAAGATCGTTCCTTTGTCAGCAGAGTTTAGAGTAGACCTATAGATATTGGGCCGAATGCATAAAACAAGCAATTGCTTGTAAGCAATTGCTTCAAGCAAAAGCACAAGCTCGTCTAGTAAAAGGTGTAGCTCAAGCAATTGCTTAAATACATATGCATAATCTTTTGCTTGTGCACATACCTTTTGCTTGCATTCAGCAAGCAATTGCTTAGGGTTCAAACAATAGCGTCACGCCTGTGCGAACACAAGAACAAAGGCGAGTGTGGCAGCATGCATTTGAAAGGGCATGTGTGTGCGGAAACATTTCCTGACATAGCAGAAGAGCTATGAAATGACACTCATAAATGCACACACAGACGCACACACACACACAACTATACACACACTCGTATTACTGGCTGATTCCCACCACTGCTTACAATAGCCCGCATCTGCCAGATCGCACGTGGAGAGACGTCTCCTTGCTCTCCACCGAAGTGAGACATCCTACCTGTTTTTCATCAAATTTTGCGTGCTAACCACTGGACATTCCCGTTGTTGAAATGAAAAATTTCTTACTCTACTTAAGAGTAATTTCTTGTAGATTTATACCACTCCTTCACAATTGTTGTCTTTCTTCCATGAATATGAAAATGATACTTAAAAGGGAACGTCCCAGATAAGCAAAAGCTCAAGCTCATTTTACAGAGCTTGGAAAATCGTAAGCAATTGCTAGCAAGAACTAGCAAAAGGTATGTTTTATGCATACATTTTTAAGCAAATGCTTGGTCTCTGAGCAATTGCTTGCGGACAGCAAGCAATTGCTTGTACTTGCTAGCAAGAGCTTCTGCTCGCAAGCAATTGCTTGTTTTTATGCATACGGATTCGAGTAAAAGGCTAGCACAAGCAATTGCTAGCGTTTATGCATCCGGCCCTCTGACTGAGCTACAGGATGACGGTGAATAAACGTTTGCAGATTGTTGTGCAAAAATAATAACTTCATTTTGTAAAATTGTCTGATGTTTGTGAACAGGGCCAAGATCTATGAGTACAAACTATAAGTGCACCTATCTGCTTAATGCTCATGAGCATCACGATTAACATGAATATCTTCTATGCCACACTCTAGCTTGAAGGTCCAGTTTACCTTTGGGAGCAGTGATTTCAAAAATGTTCAAGATACCACATTTGATGCATATGTGTAGGTCTGTTGTATCACAAAACATCCTACCATATAAAATTTTTGCAATAAAGCCTAAAATATGGGGAGATATCAGCATGCTTTTCAATAAACCATAACTGTATACGGTTTAGTCTGGACGCATTCTTATTATAACTATTGTTCAGATTTTGTGTACTTAACAATACTTAACATCGATTATACGGATTAAAAATTTTACAGTGGTTGTTTCTATCCCTAACTCACATTTTAGATCTATTTTAAAGCACTAATGTTGGGTTTTTGTTTCATCTGCAAATGGTAAATTATGCCTTTAATGTATAGGGAGGGACAAGGACCAATCGTCCTGAAGCGGGAACACAACAACATAAACATAAGAAAATAAATTTCGGAGGTTTCCTCTTTCTTTTACAATGTCCTCATAGAGCAGTAATATTCGAAATTTTGAGAAAGCTCCAAAGAGTCCATAAAAATGATTTAAATTTCCACATGTGTATGATTTTAGCAGTCATTTGAATTTGAATCACGATGCAAGAAGGGCTTCGTCAAAGTAAAGATCTGTTACC
The DNA here is from genome assembly GCA_033980235.1 of Diadema setosum. NCBI lineage: Eukaryota > Metazoa > Echinodermata > Echinoidea > Diadematoida > Diadematidae > Diadema > Diadema setosum. Next base: position 25,133,712 of record CM067077.1, on the reverse strand, counting down.
AAGTCGTCAGTGACTACTTCCGGAAAATACTGATACATTAAACTTCTTTTTTTTCCACATGTAACAGAATTTAATTAGGCAGAACAGGGTAACTTCACATCTTTTGATCTGTAATGGCGGCCAGGTTGCAAGCCACCTTTTCTTGTCTTTTTAGAATAACAAAATTATTAGTCATATCTCTGTGTTCTTAAGTATTAGACTGTCATACCTTGGAGGGGATGTTAACCTTTCGAATACGCATAAAACATCGAATAACAGTTATTAGGCGCCTCAGGGAAACTATCCCTCGGGACATTTACCCCCCCCCCCCCCCCCCCCCGGAAATACTGGTTAGAGTAAATATTAGGGTTATAGGGTTAGGTTAAGGGTTTGAGTTTGAGTTTAGGGTCTAGGGTTAGGATTGGTTTCAGGATTAGGGTTACACAAAGTGTGGGATTAGGGGAAGGGTCTGGGCCAATTTCCCTAGAACCCTATCGGGATATGAAGGCTAATCTTATGCATATAGATTATCATTATGGCTCCATACTACAAGATATACTAGATACCAATTGATTTGACAAAAATCTTTCGAATTGAAATTTATGCAAAGATGCCAATTATTGGTTTCCACCGTGTGGGTTCAACCTGCCGAATCACTTTAGAGCATAATATGGTCCTCCTGTGTATAGTTTCCTGACATTAGGAGAAGGTAACGAAATTACCAATTACCACGGAATGAGTATATATTTAATAGATTTACACAATGAATACATCCGCTCTCTACCATGTCTAGCAAGCAAAAATGTTTCAAATTACCCGGTTAATACCATTGGAATGACAAGGATGGCTGCAGCGACGTAAAAAGTAACCAGAGCCATGCCAATGCTGACGGTGTAGGTAAATTGTCCGTCAAAAAACAAGTAAGAAAGGCCGATGGCAAGTGAAAATGGCACGGCTAGCATGGAAAACGCCGCATCTGTTATAAATCAAAGCAAATGGATGTAATTCATCAGGAGTGGATATTAACAACAACAACAACAACTGTAACAACAACAAAAATCGTTAGGGTCTACGCTTTTCGAACAAGACTATTTGTCTTGTCATTCTTCATGTTCCTAGCGTATGCAGTATCAGTTCAATCATCATTGGCCTTATGGTGTTATTAGTGGAAGTAGTGGTAAACTAAATTAACTTTACCTTTGGCATGAAGAAGGTATACAATAATCAATATATGTATATATTGTATATATATCTATATATATATATATATATATATATATATATATACATATATATATATATACATATATATATATATAGTGATTATATGTTATATTGATATATAGTATTGAAATCAAAATATTGAAAGAGTTATTACAGAATAAAATAATGGGTGAATGAGCTGCATCGTATAAAAGAATATGATTATAAGCTTCTATATAATTACAAATTAGAATAATTTGACAAATAATTCAAAGCGCTGAGGAGAGTATCTTCTTTGTATATATTGTGCCCAAAACGTACGGAAACAATCACTCATATCAGTTTTTGTTGTATTCACAGTTGATGATGATGATGATCCACAGCATTTGTATATCTGTCATATATCTGTCACAGAAACATTCAAAGGCGCAGAGGCGCAGACAGTTAAAGATAATAATATATCAATAGGTTGAATTTTTGAAGATTGATGTTGATATAAGATATCATGTTATATGATGTTGTTCTGTTTTACTATGTTGGCAAAAAAAAGATGTCTCTCTTATGTTTTATATATGTCATTTTAATGTTGTTCATGTAATTGTGTATTGTATTTTTTTTGTTTTGTAAAAGGCATGTGAACAAAACAAATATCCTTGATAAAGACATACATGTATGTGTGTATGTGTGTGTATGTGTTAATTACGTTTGTTTGTATACTGATGTCTATGAAGTACATTTATTTCTGCTCTCATTATTTTCGACTAAACGTGATATGTACTTTATAAATAATCTAAAGGTATTGCGAGTTTTTTGTACATCATTTCTTAGTGTTATGTTAGATGAACATCTTAATTGGACGCCCCCGATATATAGATGATGTTTTGCATGAGATATTCTATGCAACAGGTGTGATTTAAAGGATAAGACATTTCTTATCGTTAAGGATTTTATTATATATCTATAACGCTACTCTATTGCCACATTTAACATATTGTTCAATGATCTGGGGCCAGTGTGCAAAATCTCTTTTAAATCGTGTGTTCACACTTCAAAAATGGTCATTACGTGCAATAACAAATTCTCACCCTTCAACACCTTCCCAACCTGTGTTTAAAAAGCTTCAGCTTCCTACTGTATCTGATATATGTAAACTACAAACCGCCTCATTTATGTATATGTGTACTCATAAGTTATTACCCTCTGTCTTTGATGACATGTTTAAATATACGAGAGATATTCATTTATATAACACTAGACAAACTGGTAACCTATTACCTCTTCTCAGATATGTTACATCGCAAAGATCTATTAAATATCAAGGAGTACATGTTTGGAATTCTGCGCCTGATGAAATGAAGTTATGTCCTATTCTTGTCTCTTTTAAACGCAGCTATAAAAATATTTGTTGAATAATTATAAATGAAGTTTCTGCAGAAATTTAATCTAACGTTCATGTGATATCTGCATTTTGTATTTTTTTTTACTTATTTTTCACTCATCGTTTGCCTGTTTTTATTTTCTATCTGTTTTTTATCGTCTTTCTTTCCCTCCTTTTAAGCGTATCTTATCATGCACATAAAAGCTCAAGTGGGAGTCCAACCGTAGAAAGACCAATGGCCTCTACTGGCTCCTCCATTTTCTCCCTTAGAATTTCCTCTTTCCTTTTCTAAATCTATTTTTTCTCTTCATTGTGCTTGTTTTTCTTGTACATGTATACTGTTACCGAATGTAATGTTATCATCTTCACCTTCTTCTTTGTTACATGTATTTTAATGAGAATTTGGAAATAAAATAATGAATAATATTATGAGATGTATACAAAATGAAATTGAAGTGAAGAAAAGAAAAAAAAACACATGTTTGAGAGCACAGAGAACAGAATACAAGAGGGAATTAAAAATCAATTCTAAGAGAGTCCACATACATAAATCCACAAGGAGTAAGAAAACAAATAGCAAGCTGCAAATTTCCTCAACACCTAGGGACGACAGAGTTAGCATTATCTGTGAAAGCTGATGATCAAATGGAATATAACCGGTTGAACTTACCCCGTTCTTCAGCCGAGTCAAGTCGTGAGATGAGGTTTCTACCAAGAGGTTCCGGTAAAGAGCGTAGGAGACCTACAGCAGAAGCTAAAGAAATTTTTGGAATGCGATAAATTTTCAGCCTGCTTTACACTGTTAAGTTACAATTTCTAGGAGTTTGTGAAAGTACATAATTGTCACTTTACAAACACCTGTCAGGAATTTGTCAGGAGGATATTTTTGATATTGCAAAAGGTTTGAGAATGCACTGTCATACACGTATCACTGTACGAAGCATATCACAAATATTGATTACGGAGTATATACACGCACCACAACGCAATGTTGGTAAACATGCAAATAAAAAGCAGCATGTGGAGAGAATAGGTCTACTTGAAAATAAAACATTATGTTAATCACCATTCCGAATGAAAACAAAGGTGAATTAATTATGAGTCAATCTTTCAAAGATTCGTTTATCTCAGTTCACACCATTACATAAGTGATGTTTGGTACTTAATTCAGTTAAATTGCATATTGGCTATACATTCTCCACTCTTTAAACAATTTCGACTTCACTTCTTGTATATAAGTTTTGTTTAGATCATCCTTTTGGAGGCCTTTCCTCAGGCAACGCGTGAAGTCTTGTCTGCAAATAATGTAATCCCAAATGCCTGTCACACTGTCTATAATCAAGGAGGTATAAGAAATGGAGTTCCAACTGGCTGTAATTATTCAATCAGTTATCACTATTCTATTGTTGTACACAGGAATTCCACAGGATCATCAATGCCTTTGATGACGGGGTTTGATACCGCCGTCTTCAATTCTTGCTGAGCAATCGGAAATTTCATTTCATTAACTTAATGTTGGATATATTTTGCTTGATTATCTATCAAATGAAACGAAATCTCACTTAATGATAAAGCACATTAAACAAAGGCCACTCCCTTCTAGAAATACGTGCAAAAGTGTAAATCAGAGCTGTATCATGTGAAAGTTTTTAAAACTGTACCCTCCTGGAAAGCTGGTTTTATTACTCTTCCACTTAATTCCTACAAATGAAACTGATCTGGAATAATCTTCAAGTATGATTCTTTAACAATAGATATACTGGGATTAGTGGCCGGGCACGGCTAGTGGAGTAATTTTCATTTTCATTTCATCATTTTTTTTGCGCAATTTCTATTCGCGTATCCCCGTGTCTATACCATTATATCACCTATCTTTTATTAGTAGGGATGGCGAAAAGTAATTACCATCACAAAGACATATCTTACTTAGAAAGTGGCTGATGATTATGCAATGAGACAAGAGTCAATTGTCTTCCTATCTGCGCGCGCAGATCCAGTTTGCCACATGCCTCAAATACTTTGGAGTGGCGGCATCGAACCTGGCTTCAAAGGAAATACGACAGTGTTGTGACACCATTCTCTTGAACCTCCTTTATTTATGGAACTTTACGTACCAATGAAGGCAAGCTGGGTTGTGTTTTCTGCCAGGGCACAGGTGATCAGCTGGGCGATAAACGAGACCAGTCCGAAATGAATCAACCAGTGCTCGGAAAAACACTTCAGTAGAGGTTTGGTAACTATAGTTGCAACTGGAATAGGAAAATGAGTTAATGTATGATCATAGAAACGGTGGGTGCCATACAAAATATCAGTAATCTATACTGCATGATATAGTAAGCGAAAGTTAAGTAAAACTATTCAATCAGTTTTAAATTGCATGACAACAACATGTTACTATAGTATACTATTTTTTTTCCGTTGGTAAAATGTATTCACCCTCAAACGTTGTTTGTGAAATTCGTGTGTATCGTTGGAGTAAGACACTGCGCATTTAATTTTGTTTACATAATTTGGTCAAAATAAGCCCCCCAAAATATAGAATCAGAATAGCCATACATTGTTTTAGCAAGAGAAACAAAATAAACATAATATACAATAGTTGTGTACATAATCACTTTGTGGTATGTTGACGAAGCAAGTGAGGTACGCCCCCCCCCCCCCCCCCCCCGCCCCTGAAAACACACGCACGCACGCACACACGTACTGCAATCGTGAAAGCTATCTTATGGAGCATCACTTACGGAGAGAGGTAATATCGTCGTACCAAATATCGAAAACAGATGACTCAGGAAAAATATAGCGCAATTGGTACATACTAGTATGCCTACCCTCTGTTTGACGGAGTTTTTCTGTATTTTGTCTTATTCTATTTTTTCGCTACTAGGTTAAGCATGTATTAACGTATACTTAAGTTTTGTGGGTGAACACAAACCTCTCTGGCCATTGATAGCATGAACAATAATTATGATAATAATGTAATAACAAAACGTATAGAATTAGTTCTTACTTGCTGCCGGAACCAGAGAAACACTGGCATTAAAGCATCCCACAAAAATGGCTGTCCAACAGAAAGGTTTACCGAGACCATAAATCACAACGACATCAAAGATGCTCTCTCGTACAAAACGCACGAGACAGATGGCGACGATCAGTATGACGACGTTAGTCCTCTTGCGCCTCTCGAAGCGCGTACAGAATCCAGCCAGACTATTAAAAGACTTCTGAAGGATAGTACCTATTTGGAGGGGCTCGCGCTTAGGTACTGTCTCCAAGACCAATCCTGGCCATGTTGTGTAGACAACGTTGATTACAGCCAATATTGTTGGGAACGCGAAGGAGACAGGAAAGTTATTAGAGTAACCGAGAATCAAACCTCCAAGCGTTTGACCGCAACCCCAACCCGCCTCATACATAAGTGTGAGAACGACCATCCTCTGTGTTCTAGACTTTCCCACGGAAGAGTCAGCAACATAAGCCAGGGATACTGTTATGACACCTTCTACATCCCCACCCAACCCAAGCACAGCGGCCCCAAGGAGAGTTAAGGACAAGGGTAGACCAAAGAGCGCTACCAGGAGAAAGATGAGAGGAGCAATGAGATGGCATACTACGCCTATGATTAGGATCGGCTTTCGGCCGGTGAAGCTCGAGGCAGCTACCAGGAATGTCGCCGTTACAACTGGTGGAAGACCAGAGAGAACTGCAAGCCACGTGTTCCACCAGGCTGTCTCGGATTGTATCTGCTTTTCGAGATGATCCATGACGTCCCCATCAGAACACGTGCCGTTTAGGTTATAGTGATTGCTCGAGTAATTATAATGTTGCGCTAGACTATCTTGGGCGTACAATGTTCTGAGGGTGGAGAGGGCTCCTTGGACTGCCGCTATCAGGAAGTTGATTGGTTCTGTCGCCACGAAGCGTGCCCTGCCGATGTGCTGTACTGTTTCCCCCATTTTGTGATGTTGTTGCAAAGTGAAACACCGGCTATTCTGTTAATGACAGAATGAACATAGAATCGGAAACATTTTTCTCATTTTATGATTTGTCGGTAACTCACCACGAAACTAATTTCGTTAATTGCATTTGCGCGAGTGTTTCGTGATGATTATCATAAACTATAGACTATCGGTAAGAGGATTGCCATTGGTTTCATAACCTACCCTTTTTATTCTGTCGCCGACTTAAATATTGACAAAGAACCTTTTGATAGCAAATGATGATTAGAGTAATAATGATAATAATAATAACCATTTGTACTACGATTAACTTTTGTTATATTTTGAGCTTGTTTCACTTACTGTTGAATAGAAAGAACATAACTGAGTTGGAATTAAAGAATAGGACAACGCAAGGGCTGGTCTAAAAACATAAGTTTTAACTTTACTGTTTCCTTAACGCGATCGACTTTTACAATATTTGTCGAGCACTAACCTGTTGAATAAATGCACGTATTCTTGGTAGTCTGTACAGTCCTGTGAACGCTTTTACTGCTTCTAGCTTAAACCCTTGCGGCTGGGTCAGGTAGATGTCGACAGCTAATATTATCGAGTGTAAAAAAAGTCCACATATTCGAAGAGTTCACGGTGATTGTCTGATTGTGAACAGGACTTTAACGGGTGCAGGCATTTGGCTGCAATGAAACGCCAAGTGGAGGCTGTTTCGGTCCAACGACTTTAAGTAGGACTTCTGCGATATCTCATGACTGCCCACGTTATATTGACCCCCCCCCCCCCCTTTCGCGGACTTTTCACAGGCCTTTGGACTTAGCCGAGAATGAAACGTTGGTTTTTTGTTGTTGTTGTTGTTGTTGTTGTTGTTTTAACTTTTAAGCCATTACACTTATTCTTTGATTACCCGTCAATACATTTTGCGATTCTGAAAAAAAAAAAAGCTGCTGATGCATGGCCACAGTGAAACTGGTAAGTGTAGTAGTCGCGATTCTGAGGAGCTGCTGCTGCTGCACATGCATCTCAAAACATGGTGAATACTCATTCACCCCGAAGTCTCTGGAACACGGTCGCCGTTGAGGCCTTGAGGGTAGGTCGCCATGAGTCTCCGGAAGGTTCCAGAGACGTCGCGGACATGTAGGCCTACATTAGTCTCCGCGACTCGGCCGCAACTTAAGCTGGATTCACATAAACGATCCGACGCGCCGTCGATGGGATTTCGATGGATTTTGGGGTTAATTGAGAGGGGCACATTCGGCGGCAATTCTGAGATGCTTCGTCGACCAATCGGGTTTTCCGCCGACAGAAACGACTATTTTGGGTGATCGGCAGCCTGCCAGTTATTATCAAGTGGGAGTTAAAATTTTGCGATCGATCGGCGAAGAAAGCCCTGGCGACTCCCATCGCCGACTTTTCGACGGTTGTCGGCGTGCAATCGTAGATTAATATTTATGTATTGATTGATTGATTGATTGATTGATTGATTGATTGATTGATTGATTGATTGATTGATTGAGTTAGTTAGTTAGTTATTTCAATATTCTTTTAGCAGGGTAGCCCTTTCAGTTGGTTACTGTTCTACCAAGGGGCCCTGCTCACATTATGTACAGATAAAAATGTCATGAACATAAAGCAAAGTACAAACAATGAAATAACTTATACTACAAATCAACCGCTACACCAAAACAAGTATACAAACAACTCAAACATTAATACAATTACAGCTTAGTAACAGCTTGATAGGGCAATCAGAAAAGTATTGCCACTCCACCTCCCCCCTTATAATTGTTATCATACAATATCATCAAATTTCGGACTTCATTATCAAGACGAAACGCCGCCGGTTAGTCATTGTTCCACAGCCGATTACAGCATGTCGGCGACACATCTAAGACCCTATGGTGATTGGTCAACGACTAGCCGCCGGCGCGTCGCGGACATATCGGGGGCATGTCAGTGATTATGAAGACGGGGTATGAGTGACAATGCGTGATATGTTATCATTTTACCTGTTTTCACATGGTCCCGAAAGCAGTTGTACAGAGCACACGTAATTGACGATAGATTGGCGACCTGCCAGCGGCTAGTCTTTGACTCGACCGGAGGACCATTACTAATCGGCGGCGTATCATCGTTTGATCTCCGACTATAATTATATACTTTAATTATACAGATAGAGTAACCCCCCCCCCCCCCGCATCGACGATGTTCAGTGGAAATCGTCGGAGGAACGTCGGTTTGTGTGTGTGTGTGTGTGTGTGTGTGTGTGTGTGAATAGCACACGCGTTGCTGGATCCCTTGACATCGGATCGCAACGTCAATCTCGCCCACAGCTATGAAATATAGTGTTAAGTTTGGGAGCAGTGATTTTAAAAATGTTCAAGATATCACATTTGATGCATATGTGTAGGTCTGTTGTATCACAAAACATCCTACCATATAAATCTACATGAGTACAAAGAGCAGGACCAAGAAGAGAGTCCTCTCTGACACCCAAGTTGCATTGATTGATGACATTTTGGTCCTCAACCAGAGCGAATTCACAATATCAACTTGGTCAGTGCTTCTCGCAATACAACCACAAGTATGCAAATGCATCCCCTGGTCTTTAGCAACTGCAGCAACAAAACCATCAACTACTATAACTTCCAATAGAGATGGAAGTCTGTTTATTTTGTAAATAGACTGGTGTTCGAATTGACATTTTTCAGAGTTAGAGTTCTTTGTGTTACTAGACTAATTTGTTTCAAGAACAGAAGATTTGTTAAATGGCCTAGTTCGACGTTGATATAAGTTTTCCTTGGAATGTACAGCAAAATATATAGATCACTGTTTTATCTGGGAATGAAGTGGATTAACTTGCACTGAAGAGTGCACCATACCCCATGTCAGAATCACGTATAGTAGGAGACCATACAGCACTCGGAGACAGAAAGGGTAAGTGAAAATGGTCTTTGCTAAAATCTTCTGTAGGATAGTAATGATAATATTGGATGTCTTATTTTCGGTCAATACAAGGAAATATTGGATTCGCTAAGCAAAATATTGGACTCGTCTTCGACTCGTCCAAAATTTGTGCATAGCTCGTCCAATATTTCCTTGTATTAACCTCATGGCCATCCAATATTATACAAAGAGTGGCCTGACCACGTAGATACAATGAACTAACAGTGCCGCCGCTCCGCGATCCCAGCGCTGGCGCTGTAGTGCAGGTATAGTGCTGGCGTACTTGCGTATCCATGTAGATATCTCAAAGTTCACCTTACCAAATTGCATCAACGTAAAAATCACAGGAAATACTTTATGACTCATGTCAAACTTCTCACGTAAATTTGAACCAAATCGCTTGTCGGGAAGCTTAAGTGTAGATGTCGACTTTCATGTCGTTATAATTGCTAAAAGTAATCTGCTCTGAACATGAGTGATCGCGGCGCAAACCCTATACCTGCCTGCCTTGCGCACGCACAGACTTAAGTTAGCCACCTAATATCATGAGACAAATCTTTCAAGTAATAAGGAGCAAAAAAAAAAAAAATCAATTTACACATTGTTTGTGGCAAATAGAATGAAATATATAGTTCCTAAATCACACAAATCGCCACAATCATTACACTTTTGAGTTTAGTTCCCGCGAAAATCCCCCGTTCGCACAGTACTAGTCGGCTAACTGCAGTTCTAGATTGTGCAGGTCGCGTTTACCAAGATCTCTCGCGAAGAGTGAGTTTGTTTTGAGTGACGACTTGAAAGTCGCGTCGATATTGATACTTCCAGATTACCGATTTCGTTCAAATATAACAGAATACTTTGAAATATGCTTAGAAGTTGGCCTATATACTGTAATTTTGGTGCAGTTTGGTTCAGTTAAATTGAGATATCTACAATTGTACATGAATTGTAATCAGTATGTTAGTTTTGCAACTGACGCGTCACGACATAGGATCGTCAGCTCATTAGCATAAATAGGACCAATAAAGGGCCATTTTGAATTTGAAATTGCGGGCTAAATTGTGTTGAAATCCCGCTTTTATTTGCACAGCTAGGTCTTTTGGAATTAGAAGAACAACATATCAACAACAACAAAAAATACCGGTACAGTCCCCTTTTAAAGGAACATTCTTATATGGAATGGAGATAGGTAAAATAAAATTCATGATATGTGTACTTCGGAAAGTATATATATAATAGAGTAATAAAAGTAAATAATTCTCCTCACGAATGATAGGTTTGAAGAGTTAAATTTCTGTTACATATTAGCTTTAATATGTACATGGTAGAGATGTTATAATGGCGCTTTTTGATAAGGAGACGCAATCAACCTCTATTCTGATAATGGGATGTAACCTGCCAAGTTTCCCTTCAAAAGGCGGGAAAAGTTTGTTTCATATCATGCTATTTATATGTCATACGCAAACAATACATAATTCAGAAGTTACTTGCGCAAGTGTCCTAGGTGAAAAGATGTAGATAATAGGGGGAAGTAAATATGACGCTTCATAATAAAGGAAACATCAGAAAACCAAATGATACATAGCCATTAAAGTACACACACACACATGCGCGCATATAGCAAGGTAACATTACACTGACTGATAAATGCAGAAAACATTTCGTCTCCTGTATTTTTTTCAATGCAAATCCAAACAATAGAAAATTATTACTAAGTTAAAACAATAATTGTCAAAAGTAGATAAAATGACATATTAATATCATTGAATGACGTGAATGCGATTTACGTAAAAGAAACATCAAATATTTAAAAATGATATAGCCATAAATGGACATACAACACAACTGTACAATAATTGCATACATAGATTTTGATCTTCGTGAAACCAATGTGAATTAAAGTAGACTAAATTTTAGGGAACATGGAGAGGAGTTGCCAAAATCAAACAAAGGTGTAAAATTCACACGATCCCTAAGGCAGTAAGGAAGTAATGCCTATATACTGTACTACAGAAGAGGAAAAGGATAATAGAAATTAAGAATTATAAAAAATGAATTTATCAAAACTTCCATATTGAAATCATCTCCAGCTAAGTTGTACACAATTCAGCTATTGGTCTTGTACCAATATTAATTACAGTCAGTGAGAGTGTTATCTGATATTGTCTACAGTTTTCGAATTAGTGAGGATCAAATAGAATGTAGGTACTGCTTTTTGTAACATTTATACTACAAGCACATGCATACACTCCACCAATTCTCCCTATCGCATATAGCGCTCCGGATCTGAACGCATGTGGCGCTCTCATATTTTGTAATCTTTAATTCTAAGGATATGAACGCGAATTAATGTACGCTTTTATGCATATTCAACACCGAAGTACTAGCTTTAGCATTCATGGATCATATCAATAATTATGTCTTATAATCTCGCGAATGATAGAGTTATTAATCTAATCTCTAACTTTACATTTGATAAATGGGATTATTCTGCCAAGCTGCCCAAGTAATGCTGGGTCGATGATGCCAAAGACGAAATTATGTAAAATGTCCATAGATGATTAAGGACGTAAAGTGATTAAAGTTCCCAACAGACAAAGTTCAGCGAAGAGCGTGGAAAAATGTGCTTCGCAGGAAAGACTACTTCGACCTGAAATCAAACTCGCGTATTAAATTTTCTTCGAGAGATTTCTGGAAAAGAATGTAAGATCACAGATCATCCAACACTACAGAGGATCTTTTGGTACGATTTTCCAGAACCGCAATACTATCAGATATCGCTATCGAGCGGTGATAGCGCTTAATATCGGCTATATGCGATAGAGAGAATTGGTACCCCATCCCCCCCCCCCAAAAAAAAAAAAAAAAAAAAATCAGGATTGGTAATTTTGTGCAATTCAGACGCCATCAACGTCCGGGTAAGGCACACTGCATGCATGCAAGCTACGAATACTGACTGTCCGTGGCAGAATTCATGAACCAAATTGTCCGACTGACTGACTGAGTGATGACTGACTGAATGAATGAAAGAAGTAGTGAAGGAAGGAAGGAAAGAAGGAATGACACATATGCCAACTTTGAATAGGCATTCTGAAATACTTCAGACTCTATACTTAACAATAAATCAATACGCAATTCAATTTATGGCAGCACATTGCATACCAGAGGAAGTTGCATTTGCAATGCAATTCCCTTGTAAGCACACACTAAATGCCTGAGGCCCCCGGTAACCAGATTTTCCCCGCTTACCATGGTTTTTATGCAGGCGGCCAAATCCCATAAAACTTCTTATTCTCTACGTGCAAACAAGGGTTTTACTCAGTATATAAGATCTTTTTGGCTAGAGTCAGAAAAGGATGATTTTTTTTTTCTTCGTAAGTTATTATTCCGAGTGCATTCATGACAATCAACGATGATATTGTTGATAATGAAATTGCGACATGCTCTGGTGTGCACTGTGCTGCCATAATAATACATTGCATATTGAGTCTTATCATGTATTAAATGTGAGGTATTTCAGAAAATCTGTTTTGTTAGTCCCATACACATGCCACAGGGTTTAGGTACTCATGCCCCCCTTTTTTTTCCTTTTTGACTAAGTCATCGATACTCCCCGTCGAGTAGGATATATGTCAGATTAAGAGTCAGCTATTCAAATGGCGAATTATATACGGTGTAGACAATGGTAAAATACACTCTAATGCATGAGGCCCCAAGAGGGCCGTACGGGGGGAATTTTAAACTCTTTCTTCTCATTGGACTCTCGGATATAACATTTCAAAAGATTGGATTCATAAAAATCAATCGCTTTTTATTTGATTTTGTTTGATATATTCTCTCTGTGGCATTTTGGCATTCTGTTTCGATGTGCAAACAAGGTTTTACGCAGTGAGGTCTTCTTGGCTTGAGTCCGAAAAGGATGACATAGATTTTCGTCAGTTATTATTTGGAGTGCATTCACACCAAGCAAACATTTTGTTGGTGGGAGATATGGCATAGTGGATAAGACTCCAGACTCTCACTCGGAGGATCCGAGTTTGATTCCCGACCAGCGCTCACATCCTCTGACAAGATGTTTTTACCCACCATGGTCCTCTCGACCCAAGTGTAAAAATGGGTAGCTGGTAATGCTAGGGTAATAATAATGGCAGGGTCCTCTGGTATAGAGCAGTGGCAATCCTAAGAGGCTTCCATGGATAAATTAGACCTTATTTTGTTATCATTATTATTATTATTATTGTCATCAGTATTATCATTATTATTATTGTTGTTATTATTATTATTATTATTATTATTATTATTATTATTATTCTTGTTATTATTATTATTATTATTATTATTATTATTATTATCATTGATTAACAATAACTATAAATTTCCATTAATTTAATCAATATTGCATGCGGAGATACTTTGTGTATGGCGAAAGAGAGCTGACAGATACCACAATTTAGCTTTACAAAGTATTAGTATGTCCTGGTATATTAATTTTTTGACCTTTTTTATCAAAATTTTCAAAATGATCCCCGAATTCAGTGTGCACCTGATCGTCTAATTCCACTTTTGAAAATGCAAAAGCTCTTTTCGTGTATCACTCTCCGGCACCCCCCCCCCCCCCCCCCCTTTCGTCCATCTGTGTAGATTTACACATTGAAGACGCAATACGCGGAAGAAACAAAAGTTTGGGAAGGGCGCCCTCGCCACTTGTATGGTCCATCTCCTTATAGACACAGTAAAGACGCACATTCACGAAAAAGAGATCATACAGATCCAACAATTTATACCATCGCAATGATCTTGAAAATGCGTTTTTATCTTAACTTTTCATTATTTTTTCTTTCAAATATTCCACCAGAAAAGGGTGCGCCAGGTGTAAGTTACATTTTTCGAAATGCAAAGACCTCCCTCGAGTGGGAGGAGGATATATTACTCCCACCCTCCCCTCCCCCCCCCCATGTCGCTTTTCTCACTCGCTGAGATGTTCTTTTTCCTTCTCCTTCCTTTCCAAAATATAAAGCTTGTTCTGCCCCCCCCCCCCTCTCTAGCTTACAGGATATCAAATCGCGTAAAATCTCAATATAGCCCTTTTATTTTTTATGTGCAAACAAGACAGTTTATTACTCAGTGCAATATGAGACCTTTCAGGCTCGGGTCAGAAAAGGGTTAAAATGTTCTTGAAGGGTATTATTCTGAATGCGTTCCCACCAAACAAGAAACTTGATGTAATCATGTCTTTATTGATAAGTAAAACAAAGGACACGTTGACATAATACCAGGTCCATGGTCCTATTCTGGACACATAGCAGGTAATGACACACTTACAAATAGTTACACAGTGAATAAATGACAATAAAGCTGTATTCGCAACAGATTTCTGAGGTTGAAAACAGTTACACAACATTAATTACACTACATTAAATACATTTCCCAACGCAGTACACATACACTGTATTACCAATGATCAATGTAATAATTCTACCTAAAGAACCTTTCTACATGGTTATGACATTATTAATAAGTGCCTATCAAATGTCGCTGACCCTGAACCTCACACGTTGATTTGCTGCTGCTGCTGATGATGATTATGACCATCATCGTCATAATTATCATCATCATCATCATCATCATCACAAAATTGTATGAGAATTCACGGCCCTTTATAGCGTTAAGGGAATTACTGTACATAACTTGGCCGAAAGAAACAAAAGGAAAACAGCATAAAAACATAGGCACGTGGTATGTGCCTCAACTTTTACTGCATACTCAATCAATAACAATCACCGAATGCATAATTCAATACAACCCATGACAGCACTATAAATATAAGAGCAAGTCGCATTTTTTTATCATCCCTGATTAACATGCACTAATACTTGAGCCCCCCCCCCCCCCCCCCCGCTCCTTTCTATACAGCGACCAACTTCCATTTGATAAAACTTCTGTACAATCCTCTCATTCTCTGAGTGAAAACAAAACTAAGGTAAGTGTATTTTAGGCTTGGGTCTGAAAAGAGTGAAGGACTCTCGTCTGTTATCATTCACTCAGAATGCGTTCATTTCAAGCAACAATTGTGTTGATGGGCCACAATCACTGATGACCTTTATAAACCTAACGTAAGTTATTGCATAATTATCTCCTACTCTAAAGGATATGCAGATAACTTAAAGGACAAGTTCACCTTCATAGGCATGTGGGTTGAGTGAATGCAGGAATATTAGTAGAACACATCATTGAAAGTTTAAGGAAAATCGGACAATCCGTTCAAAAGTTATGAATTTTTGAAGTTTCTGCTCACTCAAGGCTGGATGAGAAGACTACTATAGCTTGTGATGTCACATGAGAACAATGATATAAAGAAAGAATGAAGAAATTTCAATATATTTTCACTTTTCTCTCATAACAAAAGAACACTCCTCTCTTTCAGACTCCTCTCTTTCAGAAGGCAGGGGGAATAATATTGCCCTTTTATGCCCTAGTAACAAGTCAAAGAAATGTTCACTTTATTCAAAAAGTAAAGTGTCAGGGAAAGCCTGACACTTTGTTTTCATGTGTTTTGTTTGTTTATTCTGTTTCTCTGTTATCACTTGTATTGTTTTGCAAATGCCGAATAAATAATAATATAATAATAATAATAATAATAATAATAAGTTTTGTGAAATTCTCTTTTTATTTGCTTTATATGGTTGTACGCATATGACATCATACACTGTAGGAGTCTTCTCATCCAGCAGTGACTACGCAGATACTTTGAAAATACATAACTGTTGAACGGATTGTCAAATTTTCCTCAAACTTTCACTGATGTGTTCTACTAATATTGCTGCATTCACTCAATCCACGTGTATATGAAGGTGGACTTGTCCTTTAAATAAAAGATAAAAAGATAAAAGGAAACCAGCACTGCAGCATCAATAGTAAAATAAAGCATGTGGTATGTTTGCCAACTTTAAACAAGGCCATATGAAATACTTCAGATTTTACCAATTCTATACACAATTCAATATGGCAGCACAATGAATACCAGAGCAGATCGTAGAATTCTATTATCATTATTATTCCTGTGTACGCGCAAAATGGTTCTTGAGGCCCCCAATAACTTGCAGGATTCCTCATATATACTTACAAGCGACCAACTCGCATAAAATTCTCCTTAATAACTCCCTAATCTCTATGTGCAAAAAAGAAAGATATTTATTGTAGGTTAATGGGGAATTTTAGATTTTCGCGAAAGGGGACGTTCAGAGGAGAAAAAAAAAACTGTTCTGGGCATGCGCAAGTCGGTTACCAAACTCGATCTATCTGTAGGTTGCCTCGTCTCAGTTTTCACTATATACGCGGTTTGGACTGTTTTTACGTCCGACGCAGAGAGCTATATTTGATGCACCGATCATACATGGGGGCGCCATTTTATTTTTTTATAGGTTGCGTCTCCGCTTAAATCTAAAGGGCTCACACCTGTGAATTAAATGGAATGTCCCAGACCCCTTCACAAGTTCGTACCAAAGATACCAAAATAAATGAAGAAAAAATTAATTAGAAGTCAATAATGTAGTTTGGCTAAAAACTGAATAGCTACAGATATTGAGTATGAATTCCTCTACACACTGCATATCGGTTGGAATATGAAAGCTTTTCTCATGGAATTTGAAGGGACTATTTAATTTTCATTGGATGCATGTACGGAAAATGGGTGATGTTTTGAGTGAAATAACTCGTAGTCTGGCTTTGCGGACCCTTGGACAGAGTTTGAGCCGAAGAACCTGCCTTGGATATTTGATGGATGACGGGGTATAGCTCACTTATTCAGGTTAGTGAAAATCGATGAAACACCTCATTGCTCCCAGCTGTTTTACAGAATTTGTTTGAAATTTGAATTTTAACACACGTATCTATCGGGAATTATTTACCCGTGTGAGCCCTAAAGCTATACTTTTCAGCACGACGCAGGGAGAGACTGAGATAGAGGGGAAGAACGTCCAACGCACTCACTCGTCGTCTCAAACGTCCGCGCCGGAAATCTAAAGCTCCCTAATGCCCCAGTCACACAGTGCTTTACGATGGGTTACGTCCGCCGCGGATAGATACGAATGAGTGGACGCAGGGGGACGCAGCGTGGACGCGGGCATCCGCAGGGACGTATGTAGACGTAACTGTCCGTAACTCATCCGTAAAGAAACGCAAAATGACGGCGCCAAGCCTGCGAAATTTTGAAATGTTCAAAATTTCGCAGAGGGACTCCACGGATGCAAACTTACGCAAGTAACCGTAACCAAACGTAACTATCCGTAACTGAACGTAACTACCCGTAGCTTGGACGCAGACCATCCGCAAAAAGTTTTACCTCCCGTTCTTTTGCGTTCGTTTACGTCCACCGTAAGTATCCGAAAATAACCGCAAGTTAACGTATCACAACACTTTCGTCCGCTTACGGATATTTGCGGACAGTTACGGATGCTGCGGACGATTACGTCCTTCGACGTTTTCCGTTTTCCACTCGCATGGGAACACAGAGACTCGTGGGAAGCCACACAATGTTGCCAAGCTGCAGCGCATTTACCTGAAGGAATGCTACAACACAGTCGGAGCGGTGGAGAGACAGAACCGCATGGTCAAATTATAAAATGATCATTTCAGGTGGCACCCATAGGCCTACTCATGACATCGGTTGTCCCTTGTGCTGAACTCTTTTTTCTTGCACTCTTTGAATATGTATTTTTTTTTTTTCGAAAAAGGCAACATTTTGGGTAGGGGATGGGGTGACAGCATTTTATTCACTTTTCTGGCCGGGGAAGGTGTGGGACAACGATAATTATATAAAATGAGAACGAATCTAATATAGGTTTTCCCGGGCAATTTCGCACTTTTGTCACTCCAATTCCTAATTGCTGCATTCAGTTTAGCAAAATTTAGCGTAGATAACATGTTCCGTAGTTCAATTTTATGATCTCTTCATTCAAATTCATTTTGGAGCATTTAAATTACATTTCTCCTCATTCTAATTAACTCTTTTTCAATTGAAATTCGTAAAACAAGCACCATTTCGTTCTTCTTTCATTCAATTTAGAATGATATAGTCGCGTGATCACGGACATGCTGCACTCGTTCATCATTTTTGGGCATCCAATTTAACATCTTTTGCAGTCAATTTAGCACGCATGTTTGTGCTTTGATTCTTTCTTAAGTTTTTTTTTTCAACAAAGTTATTGTTTTGCAAGCGTCATTACATTTCATATTTTCGTACTGATTTTAGAGATTTTGGCAACAGTTTTTTTTTCTTCAATGTGTTTAGTGAGTCTTTTTGTCCGAAGATAGTACATCATGTGGCCACAACTCAGTATTTGGCCGTTGAGCGCTTTATTCTGAGTGTGTCGGCCAGTTCTAGGAAGTCAAGGTTATGATTATCAAATGTTCCTATAAATCTTTTTCTTTCTTCTTGAGAAATACGTCTGTATCTAACTTGTGCTGTCATGACTGTAAGAAGATGAAGTTAATCTGTAGTTTTGGTACATGTAGGCCTAAAATGACATGTATGAAAGAAAGGGGGCGTTACAGAACAACAAACTCGAGTTATATAGGGTCAAAAGTATGATACTTTTACTGCTTAACAGTGCGTGTATGAAACAAAAAAGTCACGTAGAAATACGCGTTTAAATGTTATTACCTTTTCAAAAAAGAAATAACATGACGTTAATTTGAATGAACATGTTTTGAATTTGACTGTCCATACGCGAAATTAAATGACTGAAATACCCCTTTCGGCCAGTGCTGGTGAATTTGAATGACTGAAGAGCACGTGCCAATTTGAATGCCCGTTTTACGAATTCGAAAGGCACATGTGCACATTTCATTGATCGAAATGCTAAATTGAACGACCAACTTGGAATTTTGAATGACAGAATGTGCAGTGACGAGGATTTTCGCTAAATTGAATGAACCTTGTTTCAATGGACTGACAAAAGTGCGAAATTGGCCGGGAAAACCTATATTTCTCTGTAATCTTACCCACTTTAGGCTCAATACACACACACACACACACACACACACACACACATATATATATATATATATATATATATATATATATATACATATAGTACTTGTGTGTCGGAGGGGTGTTTGAAAGTCCTAATGTCTTTTTTTCTGGAAATTTGATAAGCATTGATTTATTATAAAACTCTCCTTAACATAACCCATAACAGTATAAAAGTCATGAATATCGCTGCACAATGACAGCGTAACCACAGTTTGTCTATTCTATGACTGCTTCTCTAATGTTTAACTTAGCGATCTATATTGTATTTTATTTGTGGTATAATTATGTTATGTATTCTTCACATTTATGACGCTTAATCATATATTATTTGAGTTGCACAAATAAAATTGCAACTTCAAGTTCAAAATTTCATTACTTTTACTCCTGTAAAGCAAATTATAGGATTACGATTTTTTTCACAACTTGTATTATACGTCATTCAATTTCACTTTTCCCCAGTGTACAATGCAAGACAGTCCAATATGTGATAGCCTTGCTGTCATAATACACTGACTTAGCAGGGATCGTCAGAGAAAACCATATCATCCACAATTATATATAACAATCTGTAACTATCCATAACTATCCGAAAATATCCGCAACTCTCCGCAAATGTTCAAAACTATTATGTGCCAATATCCGCAAGTGGACGTAAATATTCGCATCTGGTCGTATCTGTTCGTATCGCCGCATTTTTCCCCCGTATGTTTTGTACAAATTTTCTGGTGACGGCAAAGGATCCGCGGGAGTCCGCAGAAAAAATGACTTTTTTGGACGTAACGCCGGACGCAGAGCATTATGTGACTGGGGCTTAATGGGGCATACGCGCACATTTTACGTTCAGCTAACGAAAGCTCAGAATGTGCAAGCGCAACACGAGATTTGGCGAGATTTTCTGGAGGTTTGACACAAAAAAAAAAAAGCAAACGATTGACCAGTTTACAAACTCAATGTCCCTTAGTTTGTGGATTAATACATGTAGTTGTATGAGATTTAACTTTTTATTTCTATAATGATTAAGAACTTTTTTATATAGGCCTATTGAGTGTCATTATATAAATCTACATTTTCATCGAAGGCAGACATAAAACACTTATAGTGAAAGGCGTTCTGTCATATCGCCACAATAGAAATGTGCGTTGCTGGCTTCACCCTTCATTTTGTCATGAAATAATGGTTTCGTACAATACGTGTATATTGATTCTCGCGGTACCGCGTCGAGTCAAACTAACGGCTCGTTCGAATGTTTCAGAGCCCGCTCTGCTCTGGTACGAAGCCATTATTGCAAGATTACTCAGACATGAGAGCACTTTGGGGCGAGTAAGTCTCACAGTGTTAGTCATATGAAAGGTAATTTAACCTGAAACACAAACTAAAGGCCCGGTCCCACTGGCCGACGGACACAAAGCGTATGCAGAAAGGACACAGCGGACGAGCAAAATTTCGGGGATGGCTTCATCCGCTTTCATCCGCTCCAGAAATTGACAAAATTGGCGAAAATTGGCGGTAATAGAACGGAAATAGAACGGACGTGGGTAGTATGTAGCGGGGATGTTAAACGGATGTCCATCAGAAACCTAGCGGATGAAAGCGGATGGAAGGGGATGACAGCTCCGAAGGGGTTACCGGAGATAATTGCGAAACGGACGCATAGCAGAAAAAGCGGATGCAGAGTGGATGCAGAGCGGATGCAGAGCGGATGCTTTCGAAATGCTTTATATACGAGATGCATACGCTTACATCCTTTCTATTAACGTGCTATTAACGATGTAAAGACGTTCCACGTACCATATCTTTCCTCCCTCTTTCCGTTTTTAGCTGCAGCGGATGTGAGTTGCGAGGATGCCCAGAGGATGCAGAAAGGATGCAGCGGACGTTTAAGGGATGCCGCACGGACATACAACGTTTGTTGCTCGTATGTCGCGGATTTACATCGTACACAGCGGAAAGTTCATCCGTTCTAAAAGTTTTAAGCAGCTTAAAACTTTTTGCGCGGATGAAATCACAGTGGACGGATGCTCGATGGATAGAGCGGATGAAACACGTATGCGATGGGTACACAGCGGATTCGTAGCGTTTTCCAACGGATGGCAAGATTTTTTGTACGCTTTACATCCCCTTTGCATCCGTAAGTGCAGTGGGACCGGGCCTTAAGACAAGGAAACTCAGAGAAACTTTTGAGGTACCAAAACTTTATATACAGTAAGGTCGAGGTGAAATTTCAGACTATTCTCCTAATACATATGTTATTGTCTTCCTATAAGATTTGTGATCTTGTATTCCTTGAAAACTCTGCAGTTCATATATATCCGACGCGTCAATGGCCCGATTATCACCTTGAAAACTACGGAATCAGCAAAGCCAAATATATCATCAAAAACATAGTGTTGTTCACTTTGGTACGATCATTTTGGAGTTCATCAATCTGTTTTCAGTGACTGTAGCGTTTTCCAAGTACGCTTGTATGTCCATCTTCACAGCCTCGTAGACATCTTAGCTTATTAACTTATTCACAACGTTAATAATCACATATCACATAATGATTCACACTGAGATTCACTGTGTTGACACTGTGTTCTTTCCAACGGGGTTTCTCCTAAAACTCCTATGCAATTGTCTTCTTAGGATTGTTTTTTTTTTTTTCCTGAAAACTCTGCAGTTCATACATATCCGAGGCGTCAATGTATAGTTCAATTATCAACCTGAAACCCCTAGAATGATCGTAGCCTAATAGCATCATGGCTTTGATGTTTGGATTTTTTTCTTCAAAATATTTTCACAGTGTTCATCATTAACTACTTTTAGAATGATTAAAACAACAACTTATATCCCATTTTTCCAACACATAAATAAACCCCTACCATACGATCCCATATACTCTAAACAATGAATTAAAGACCACGATATCAAAATACACTTGCTATATCATGATAAGAAAGAGTACATACTCCCACAGATTAAAATCATCACAGCACAACACACACTTAACAGTACTATACATCCTCTGTATAGCTACACATGTGCAAAAGAACTAAACCCTGTATCACGTAAGGAAGTTCAATTGGGGTTGTTGAGACATTCACCGAACATGCCGAACGTGTAGGCTATCTGTCCGGTATGTTTGATTGTTATCACCGGTGCTCTCTCTCTCTCTCTCTCTCTCTCTCTCTCTCTCTTTGTTGCTGGTTGAATTATTTTATCCATTCCAGATCCAAAACCGGCGTTCTCACTCTTGTGCGATCCATAACGAACGCCACGATTGGCCATTTGAAACTAATCTGAAATTTCACGTTTGGATACGAAGTGATGCGAGTCGATCGATACGTGTTGATAAGCTTGGGAGAGCTGTGGTCACGATTGGTCTACCTCAAGCGGTACGACCTGTCACAATCTAGATTCCCGATAGGATTGTCCCGATTGGGTGTTCGATTGGCAGCAATTTAATGCGATCATTGGGATCGGGATCCCCGATTTGGTACGTGCAGCCGTTCGTAAACTACCACGAACCGATGCGCTCTGTTGAAATAGGATACGATATATTTCACGATAGGGATCGACAGCGACCACCATTTTGGCCATGACTGGACCCGAATGGGAGTATCTGTTCAAAAAGTATTATGAATGAATTTGGTTTTGCATTTATAGTACACACATTGTACACTACATTTCCTCTTTCTACTTTCATCCCTCTCCCTTTAAAGCGCATAGAGACACCACGGTAGTGATATTCGCTATGTATTAAAGCACTGTGTTATATATAAGAGATTAATTTATAGCTAGGCTGAAATTGGACCTCATTGTTTCCTAACTTTATCTTCGGCAAAGTAATTACAATCCACAACCATTGATGATGGCAGGGGTTGGCAGATTGAGGGTGATGACAACGTGACCTTTGCAGTATTACGAAATACTAATTATACGTTATCATCAGAGAGGAAGCAGGCGAGCAGTACCCAAACCAGCCACAACCTCAGAAATGCCCTCCTCTAAATTACCCGAAAAAAAAATTGACAGATTTGTCAATTTCTGACATGCTCAAACCCCCTCTCAAAAAAAAAAAAGCCCTAATAAATCATATCAGATCATTGCCCCATCTTCTCCAGAAAAAAATATCAAGCCAAATGTTTGCGCCTTCCTCTGACATATATCTACAAAATATCATTAAAATATATATAAAAGGAGGATGAGATCTTTTTTAATATGCTAACATAACGATTATTGGTTAGCATACCCCCCCCCCCACAGAAAAAAGTTTTCCGAATCGATAGTATCGATTGTGTGTTTAATTTCATATTCGCGTAGTGCATGAATGTTTCAGTGGAGTTCTAACTTTGTCATCAATTATGTTAGCCCCCTTACCCTTATAATGCTTATGTAATTAGATTGTAGGCCTACATTCCTTTTTTCTTCATTTCTGAAGCATGCATGCTCACTCTAGCAATCTTCCTCTTTAATTTGAGCTCAGCCAACCACAAAACAAGTGAAAATTGTCAGAATAAATGTCAAGGGGTTAAACGATGGATGGTGAATGACAGCACCAATCATGATGGGTCTGAAAATGAATGATATAATGTGCCTGTGCATCACAAAACCAACAAAAAGTTTCACCCCTTCGATTTTACGTGAAAACCCCAAAACGTGGAAGGGATCAACCAAGTCAATCTTGAGTTTTTCATGTCTTCTAAAAGGAACTATTCCTCTTCTACATCATTCTCAAGTTTGGGATCATAGAATGAATGGGAAAGTGTGTTTTCAGCAGTTTTTCTACAACCCCCATTTTTTTTTTTTTTTTTTTTTTTTTTTTAGGGTAGTGTGATCAGGTATGCCTTAGAGGCCCCTTTTCAATTCTTGCAAATGTTTTGCACACTCTTCACTTTTACCTCTAATAACTTTTTGAAAGGGTAATGCTTTTGGTTTGAAAGTCGGCATTAATCATGGAAAGAATGTGTTAATAGAGCATGCAGAATTTCAGTTTAATCTGATAATCCCTTCACTGTTGTTCTATCGGTTGTTTACATCCTTTTTTTTTTTTTGTCCCATTCATCGCACAGCTGGCACGGCAAGGTAAAGGTAAAGCGCTTGACTAGACTCTTCACTGCAGAGCCTTTTTTTTTTTTTCTCAGTTCATCACATTTTTCTACAGTGTGTGATTTTTTTGCCAATATTCAAATAGGCTGGGAGAGTCCGTTTGAATGATACATCATTTAAAAGTTTACAGTCTGCTCTTTTAGAATCTGCCCTTAAATAAGAATCCATGTCTGGCGACTGTTTGTTTTGCGGTGATGAAATGGCACATATATGCACAGAGATAATCATAATTATATAGAGCCTACGCATGGTCTGATGGCCAATTGATGAACTGATGAATTGATGGCAAAGAAAATACATCGCACCAAGACCAAAGGCCTCCCAATCATAAACACCTGCTGTATCAAACACCTCGAGAGTTGTCGACGATTTCAAGACACATTCAGTGGTAAAATGGTCACTCCCATCCCCAATGACTCGGACACTGAGAGTAGATCGAGTGCCACCGTCGCTATCTATTCCTCAGCATTCACTGTGTTCGAGAAGCATCGCAGAAAAGATTGGTACGACACTGGAATGAGATTTAACCAGATACTGAAGCAAAGAATAAAGCCCTGCTGGCCTATACAAGCAGAACCCCATCTCCAGCACACACAATGTCTTTAGAAGTGCCTGCAAAAAGGCTCCATGCAGTCTGCTTGCCGTTTCGCTAATGACTTGTGGTTATAAACTTGTGTAGCAGGATTCAGTCTGCTGCAGTCCGTGGAACTGCAAGAAGCATGGACGAAGGCATCAAAACTGTCATCGGTCCTACCGCCATCAAGATTACATCACTAAAGACGAAGTCTTGAGAGGCCACCACAGACCAATGGAAGAAGCTTGAACGCTGGGTAGAACACTGCCTGGAACTTACCCAACCCAAAATAAGGTAACAGAGGCTGCCTTGGGCACCTTATCTAGCGGTCTCTCAATCACGGGAAGATGGATGATCTGCCTACAAAAGAAGAACTCAGCAAAGTCATTGACTGTCTTTCCTGGGCGGAAAGGCTCCTGGAAATGATGGCATCTCACTACAAGTTCTCAAGAGCCTTGACGACAGTCTTTGACCTATAGGCAGCCGAAGTGGCGGACTCTTTCAACGTGTCTTTAGTCTCCTGCAGAAGACAAGGTGCCCCCTCCCCACGCTGTTCCAGATTATCCAGAGGACTTCAAAAGTACAGTCTGCTATAAACGGGTGAACTTCTCATGCCTTCCTTGTGAACAGCAGTGTGAAGCAAGGCTGCGTCCTCGCACCGTCACTTTCCGGAATATTTTTTCTTCAAACTCATTCAGTACATCGTTGATGACTGCACAGGAAGCATTTACATTAGTACCAGAGCGGACGGGAAGCAATTTGCAATGCCCGACTGCGTGTCAAAACCTGTGTTGTAGAGGTTCTTATCCGATAAATGTTTGCTGACGACGCTACTCTGATATCGCACATAGAGGCCAGATGGCAGAGGCTGGTTGATTGTTTGCCCCATGCCTGTAAAGAAGCCTGAAAAAGACTAAGATCTTGACCCAAGGCACCACTCTCCTCCAGACATCTCCATCAATGAGATAAGCAATGGGATAGGGACAGGTACCGCAGTCATGGCTAAACTGAACAAGCGCGTATGGAAAAACAGTCAGCTGACGAAGAACACCAAACTCCGCATTTATATCAAGCGTGCGTCCTAAATGCTGGCAATTAAGGAGAAAAGGCTCAACAGTTTCCAACTCCGCTGCCTCAGATGACTCCTGCACATTAAATGGCAGAATATGGTGACAAACGCAGATTAGTCCTCGGACGTGCCAGCACTCTCAACATGTTCTCGCTCTTCAGCCAGAGACGCCTCAAGTGGTTGGGTCATGTGCGGCGAATGGAAAGTCGCATCCTGAAGGACATGCTGTATGGAGAGCTATGCGAGGGGTCTCGTCCCATGAGAAGGCAGCGTCTTTGCTTCAAAGACGTGTGCAAACTCGACATGACGATATTTGACATCAACACCAACAACTGAGAAGGTGCAGCTGGCAATCGTCAAATGTGGATAGGTACTATAAGAGAGGGCGTCAAGAGAGCTTTAAAGCTGCAAGAAACGTACAGCAAATTAAACAGAGAGCCAGGAGGAAGGCAAGGGCAGCCTCCGTCTCAACCCCAACGGACTTTATCTGCTCCAGAGATTGTCATTCGAGACTGGGACTAGTGCTACGCCATTGTTTCTTGAGACGAATGGATGCCAACCAATACGCAGGAAACAGAATGCTCCACGACCCCCCCCCCCCCCAAAAAAAAAGTATATATATATATATATATATATATATATATACATTTTAGTTCCCTTTTAGGAGCAACCATTTGCCTTTCTTGATGTGTACTCACTCATGCTGCAATGTTTACCTCTTTTTTGCTTTCGTTAAAAAGTAATGTCATTTGATTATGGGGGAACTTTTTGTGTGTGCCTGTGAAATGGTAATAATCATGATACGATAAACGCAATTGCCGCGATAGACCTCAAGATCTGATACTATCTGATATAGTCTGTTAATATCACCACGATTCCTTCACGATTAAGACCACACGATTTCAATCATGGCGCCAGTTGTGATAGTGGGAACGCCGCATTGAACTTTGGCTCGTCTTTCAGAAGCAGTAATTTGTAGACGACGTTTGCAGAATGTAGGTCATTCATTCTGTATTGTTGATACTGTTCAACGGAATTCGTTCCTCGTCATTTTCCGAGGTCATCGAGAGTACCTGAAGAATCCTTGAAGAATTACGAGAAGAAAAAAAAAAACACAAACAAGGAAGACAATGTTACTGTTTGAATTTTCTAGTATTAGATTAGACATTGTGAGACTTGGAACTGAAAGCATCGTAATAACCAGCTGAGCATTACATTCACTGGTATGGAAGTCTACACAATAGCAGTACTTTGTATCCATTATAATATAGCATTTACAACTGCGCTGTCATCTGCGTTTTCTTCGGTTTGCTTTGTCCTGACCGGGAGCAATGGGCTTATTCAAGCTCTTGTTGTTAAGTCTGGGGCCAGAGGTTGAGTGTACACTGTCCCTTTACAAATGTTTTTATCCTATTTCCCGGCTGCTGACAAACTGGCTGAATCCGAATCTGGATGAAGCTACTTTTGCAGTTCTGAGGGTTTTGAGATATTCAAGATGGGCTCCAAATACCAAATTCCTATTTATTTTCTTTTGTACATATTGACCAAGACAAACTGATATAGTAGTTTTACTTTATTTCGGTTGTCCCGAAAACAAGTATTGATAATGACACTCTTGCATCCTTGATGGTTTTGCCATATCCCAAATTGCTGCCAAAATGGCCACCAAAATTCAAATTCCAATACGACTGTAGCAGCTTTTTTTCTGATAAATGGAAAGAAATAAGATATAGAATTGATGTTGTGTGCCCTATTTAGAGGGTGCTGAATCCGAATCTAATCAACGCAGCCCTTGCATCTTTGAGGGTTTTGAAATATTCAAAAATGTCGCGTATACAGATGGCTCCCAAGAACTGAGATTCCCTTTCATTTCCTTATAAATGGAGGGAAACTGTACTCCATTGACAGTGAATCGGGGTATGGGACTCAGGTCGAAAACAAACGATTTGATTTTCCATGTAAACTTCAGTTAAGTGAATAAGTCACACAAAAGAGTATGCAAAAGTGCTACCACAAGCAAATGCTACTAATCTACTCTAAGACATCCCCATAATGTATGGCTCAGTGG
The DNA here is from genome assembly GCA_033980235.1 of Diadema setosum. Classification (NCBI taxonomy): domain Eukaryota; kingdom Metazoa; phylum Echinodermata; class Echinoidea; order Diadematoida; family Diadematidae; genus Diadema; species Diadema setosum. The sequence goes on along the minus strand of CM067077.1, from coordinate 25,105,427 downwards.
GTGTTTTCATGCGCACTGAAACGGGCTTTATTAAAATCAGAGACGAAAGTCTGACAGTTACGAACAAAAAGATGTTATCGATGGCCCTCATTATGGCTACTAATATACATATGGAGTAACTCAATGTAAGCTTGTGTATGTTATTTGACCTGTTGGTATTAATGTTGCCACTTGTATTCTTGTATTTCTCAAAAGACCTATATATTCAGAATAGGGCAATTAGAAATAGCTGCAAATATTACCACTTAATAGTAGATATCAATACACAGGTGACGTCAACAACATTCTATAGGCATATATATATATATATATATATATATAAGGGTGGCCAAGAAAGAACGGAACACTTATGATCAATATTGTTGCAAATATGTCATTATTTTGCATACTATTGGAAAGGGCTTTTTTTTTCAATGGAATGACGCCACGTTCTTCAATTTTGGTTAATGCGTTATGATTTTGGACCATTTTTGTCAACCTTTGCAAGTTTCGAAATGTGATCATTTTGTACCCTCAGAGATACCGAAGCCATCGAGAATTCGGCTTGCCGTAGAACCAGTAGCGTTCAAAATGTGTAGAATGTGGGGCGGACGGTTTCGTGATATTAGAAGATAAAGAAATTATGCATTACCACGGAATGAGTCGGAAAAAGCTTTACACAACGAATACACATCCACATTCTAGCAAGCAACATCAGCACAAAGAAACAAAAACAGTTTCAAATTACCCGGTTAATACCATTGGAATGACAAGGATGGCTGCAGCGACGTAAAAAGTAACCGGAGTCATGCCAATGCTTACGGTGAAGGTAAATTGTCCGTCAAAAAACAAGTAAGAAAAACCGATGGAAAATGAAAACGCCACGGCTAGCATGGCAAACGCCGCATCTGTTAAATCAAAACAAACGAGTGTAATTCATCAGGAATGGATCTCAGAAAAAAAGAACTCATTAGGGCCTATCATACGCTGTTCGAGGAAGACCATAATTTTGTCTTGTCATTCTTCATGTTTCTAGCATAGCAGAAATGCAGTATGCAGTATCATTTCAATTATCATTTGCCTTATGGTGTTGTTAGTGGAAGTATAGTGGTAACTTCACGTGTGTTTACGTTATCGTATCATACATGGATAGGAAGATAAAGCGAATTTACTTTAAAGACAGAATTAATATTATCTATGCGAACAGTGCACCGTGGTCTCCTTGGCTTGAATCATCTATGCCAATCTAATTAAAATGTTCGACAAAAGACGAAATTGTTTTTGCCAGCATGTGTGCAGCGAGTGTGACGGAAAAATATTGAATTATAAATGACGAAAATGTGCGACAAATGACTAAATTGGATAAACTTTGTTTGAAAATGGCTGACAAAATACGAATTTGAAACAATAGGATGGGCATATTCCAGGGTTTTTTGGGACGAAACTGAATTACTTACATATCAATTAATTGAATGGAACAAGTCTGAAAATGAACGGGAAAACCTATGTTAGGAAAAAGTCCAAAAGGAAAATGAACGGGAAAACCTATAGGTAAAAGTCCCAAACAAAAATATTATTAGTTATCATTCAGACTTGGTTGAGTATGATTATTCATTCTTTCTTGGGTGCGTGCGTCCTGATCTAAGCATGCGTGTGCACTATTACATACTTGTTCTGTTTTTACACACATAGAGGGTCAGCCAAAAAGAAAAGTGAAATGTTAAAAAAAGATTCTACGCCATAAAATGATAATCAATCAACAAGTACCAAAATTAGATCCTATCAAAATCAATCTTTCCACCAAAATTAAGTTGACTACGGGTATAAAGCAGGTAAGCAATAATCAAACATATATATATATATACATAGATACACATACATGTAATAATGAACACAATTGAAAGAGTTATCATAAAATAAAATACTAGTAATGCATGAATTTGCTGCATTGCACGCACAAAAGAAAATGATAGTAGTTGTAAATTGTAACAAATTAAAGTTTTTTTCAGAATTAATTCATAACACACTAAAAAGCGCAATCTGGGCATTGCCATCAACATTTCAGATCTCATCATGAGCGATTCCACAGTTGTTTCGTTGAGCTGTCCTTTTTTTTTTTATTCTAGAAAGAGCTCAATAGAGCCTATTCATAGTGCGATGATTGCACAATGCAATGTAGTTTTTGTTTGTTTATGCTCGTATATGTGCCAAAAAACATAATTATACAATTGTCAAGTTTTAATCTGATTGATTGGGTAACGTATCTGATTTTCTTAATTTTTATACCGTATGTCCCAAAATAAATTACAACGGGACCCTCCGCAATGATATCTTTAAGAATAGTAAATCAATCCAAATACAAATTCGGGGCTTACAGCCACACACGCAAGCTGACCTTCAGAATATTTGCATAACCCGCAACGTAGATTCCGATGTTAACAATTATTCATTTGTCATCAAAATGGTTTGGTTTGTTCATTTGTTATACAGTATATATATATATATATATATATATATATATATATATTATATGCATGTGTGTCTGTGTATGTATTCATTTGTTTGTAGACTAATGGCTATGAAATACACTCATTCCTGATCACACTATTTTTAAACCTGATATGAGAATTAGGTAATAAAGTTGAATAGAAAAGAAAAAAAAGCATGTTCGTTTGAGCGCAAAAAAACAAGATACTCATACAATATCAAGTGAATAACCAAGTCTATAAGATTGTCCAAATACAGAAAGTCACAGGGACAAGGAGCAGGCAGTATGAGAACATGAGCAAGCTGCCAATTTCCACGACGCCTATGAACGACAAAGTTAGCATTATTAAGCTGATGATCGAAGGGAATGAATCAGGTTGAACTTACCCCGTTCTTCAGCCGAGTCTAGTCGTGAGATAAGGTTTCTACCAAGAGGTTCCGGTAAAGTGCGCAGGAGGCCTACAGCAGAAGCTATAGAGATTGGAGGTATAATCTATATATGATTCGATATATCCTATTAATACAGTTCTGGTTGAGGTGAGGATTTAGCTTTTCATGTTTTGCGAGATATTCAGAAACCACTATGAGATGTCAAAGAGTTTTTTATGCAATTCTAAGGGGTATCAAAAGTTTATTTGATGAAAATCGGTTTTGAAATGGCTGAGATATATTCAAAAACAAGGTGACCCAAAGAGATCCTTATAAAAAGCGTGGCCTGTGGCACTTTTTTTTTTTTTGATATCTCAGCCATTTGAAAACCAATTTTCATCAAGTAAACGCCGTTGAATCCTTAAAATTGCATGCTCTTTAATATTTCATAAGAGGTTTCTCATTATCTGACTTAAGAATGTTATAAACCTGAATCCCCACCTCAACCAGTACTGTACAGTCCTCTTAAACTGCAGGACGTTTACAATTCAATGGAACAGCCTGTGAAAGTATATATTTGGCACTTTAAAAAGCATCTGTAGGGTATTTGTCAAGCGGATATATTTTGATATACCAAAAGGTTTGAGAATGCGCTGTAAAATACGTATCACTACACGAAGCATTGATAGATATTAACGCAGTACATGTACCACAACGCAATGTCGATAACCATACAAAAGCAGCATGCGGAGAGTATATTTCTACTTGAAAATGAAACGCAACTATCATCACCATTCCGAAAGACTACAACAAAGAAAAAATATATTTTCTTTTATTGTCACATATTTGTTTATCTCAGTTAACACCATGACAGAAGTTACTGTGTGGTACTTTATTCAGTTAAATTGCATATTGGTTGTATATTCTCTACTCTTTAAACACTGAGCTTCGACTTAACTACTCTAGTACTTGTATAAGTTATGTTTAGATCATACTTTTGAAGGTAAGGCGTGTGAAGTCTCGTCTGCAAATAATACAATCCGATAGGGCTGTTGCACTGTCTATGATTACGCACCAATGAAGGCAAGCTGGATAGTGTTTTCTGCCAGGGCGCAGGTGATCAGCTGGGCGATAAACGAGATGAATCCAAAATGAATCAACCACTGCTCGGAAAAACACTTCAGTAGAGGTTTGGTAACTATAGTCGCAACTGAAATAGGAAAATACGTTCATGTACAAGGTGTTACAAAAAAAAAATATCCGAGTTCTGATCCTTATTTGTTCAAGAACTATGTATCAGATAACACCAACATTCTTATGACCAATAGCTGATTCGTGTACAATTTTGTTAGAGGTGGTTTAGAAATGAAAGTATAAATCAGTTTTACTAAATTCAAGATTAGGTTATGGTTCAATATTCCTCTATTATCAATCCTCTTTTTCAAAACTTTAACTTTGCACAAAGCAGGGGTCAGTGGGTATGCATGGGAGTGTGTGGTTTATACACCCAGACAATAGTCCTGGACAATGACCGGGGTTAGAATGTTTCATTTTTCATTCATGAGGAATTATGCCATCACAGCTAGAGCTGTATTCATCCTGTAGTGTGTGTCATCATGTGGAAACATGTACTTATTTTGTCCTTGTGGATGTATTTTACCCTTTACCATGAATTCAAGACTAGCAGTGCCCAGGGCAATTCATCGTGAATTATTATGAAGCATTCATGGAGCAAGATACCAGAAGCCTATAGTCAGAAGAGCTCTGAAAAGGTGGAATTCATGTCCATTGTTCAGGGTTATAGTAAGCATACACTCAAATACACTTCATTAGTTCCTGTCTAAAGTTCAGGTTTTGTATAGATCGAGTGTTAGAATATGACTATAATCTGGAACCTAAGTCTAAAATTAATGGTAGGTTTTATGAAACTGATTGTGCTTTCATACTCGAACCACCTCCAACTATACACTATTCAGCTTTTACTCTTTTACTCTTTTTGTAAGACCTAGTATGATCATACAAACGGTGGGCCATACAAAATATGATACATACCGCATAATAGTTTGCGTATTTTAAATCGCAAGAGGACAACATGTTACTAAAATCTTTTTTATATCGGTCTACTGTATTCAGCCTAAAGCGTTGTTTATCAAATTCATGTGTATCATGGGAGTGAGACACTGCTGGTGTAACTTTGTTTCCATATAATTTGGCCAAAATAAGCAAAATATCCATTAGAATAACCATGCATTGCTTTAGAAAGAAAAGCAAATAAACATAATTATACAGTGGTAATGATTGTACATCACTGTGCATGTGATGACGAAGCTCAGTGATTTTATTTTGAAACACACTTAAAGCACATAAGCACTTTCAGAAGTCCAAAAATGGTGTCCAAAATGGCCGCCATTTCTAGTTTTTCTCATAACCCTCCAACTAAGTAACCGCGATAATACGCATTTAAATGTTAATAAAAGTTATATTTTGAGACATAAGGAACCCAATGAAATACTAATTCAGAGATCATGAAGCACGTACCAATAAAATCACGCGAGTTCTTCTCGAAAACGTTGCTCAAAATGACCGAAATTTTTTTTGATCAAAACATTGCTGTTTTTAGCCTGTTTCAAGAGACAAAGAAATTTAATATAACGTTAGAGATTCAACAACTCAGAAGGTCAAGTGGAATATTTCCCTTTAATGTGCACAACATGGGACGGCCTATAGGTTGGATGGGATGCATCTCTCCCCCCCCCCCCCCTTCCACCGACATTATTAAAATTGCAATCATAAAAATGCAAAACACCTCTCGCTCAGCCCCTTTCCATAGACAAGTTTCCGAATATGTCATTAAAAAGTGTGCACCAAATCTTTCACTTACAAAATTTAAAAGTTAGTTCCCTCATATTGGAGGGTGATTTGCCCTTCCTAACCCTTTCACCGCTCACGTCCCCAATATAAATCAAATACCCCTTTGATTAACAATTCCTGAATATTACATCATCTTTGTGCAAATATAATTATTTTCATTTCAATTCAAGTGTAAAAGTTCTATCGTGTTGGAGGATACTGGGGCTATGAATTATTTACTCTTCAGTGCTCTTTGAAGATGTGCAATTTTCTCGATATGACACAAAGGGTGCACTGAGCTGTTTTAAGTAAGCATTAAAATGCAAGAACTCTCTCCACAGTCGAAAGGGTCCCCCCCCCCACATCCTCCACTCGCTCATTGCCTTGAATGTACTAGTCTTTATTCTACTTACACTTTTAAAAGAAAAAAAATTAATCTACTATTTCATCAACAGTGCACAGCATAAACCCCGAGATTTTTAGGTCTGAAAAAATTTCCCATTTGTGGGAGGGTGCTTCACCTCATACACCTCCCCCTCTTATTTCCATAAATACATATTTTCTTACTTTTATGACAAAAAAAAATAACAAATATTTCACCAAAAGAGTGCTGTAAATCTCTGAATTTCAGATTGGAAATGCCAAAATCTCCATTGTATGGGAAGAAGTATTCTCCTCCCACACTCCCCCTCCCCGACACTTTCCATAATATAAATTTTCCTAACTTTTTTTAAATAGGAAACAAAATCAATCGGATACTTCACCAAATGGGTGCAACAGATCTGAAAATACAAAAATTTAACTCGTGTGGGAGCGGGCAACCTTATGACCGCACACTTTCACTAATACTATATCGTTTTGTTCCCCCCCCCCCTTTTTTTTTAATGAAAACAAAAATGTAATATTTCACCAATAGGGCATCAGATGTCTGAATATCAAGTCTGAAAATGCAAAACCTCCCTCATGTTGGGAATGGGGGAATCCCTCTTCCACATCCTCCCGTTGCGCGTTTCCCTGAATATTACTTTATTATTAGGTGGAGCAATGTACTGCACCGAAGAAATTCACTGACATGTGATAAATTACACATTGTTTTGAAGCACACATATACACTAATTTTGAATATGTGACCCGCTACAACAAAATGATCCTAAAGTCGCGCGAGGTCGATTATTTGAAAATTGCATGATATAATCCGCTAATCTTTCTGCATTAAATTGATATATAACACATTTTATAAAAATAATCGGCTGCGGAGATATCAGTGTTTAAAAGAGAGCAAGTCGAGACGTCTGGAAAATCACTGTTTCGAGAAAAGCGCCCTTAAAAGGACATTTTACCGGTTTTTTATTTTTTTTATATGTTGTTCTTTTAATTCTAAAAGACCCAGCGGTGCAAACAGAATCAAAATTTCATAACGATTAAGTCCGTAATTAATGTTAAAAATGGAACTTTTTAGGTGACAATTATGCTAATGAGCTGACGAGCCCGGATGTTATGATGTCACAGGTGCTCTCACTATTACTGATAGTGCTCGCATACGCGTGCGTTAATTCGTATCGAGAAGCAGACGACGCTTAGGCCTAATTTAGCTAGCAGGCGGCGCTTGTGTACTGTTCTATCCATGTAGATATCTCAAATTTCACTAAACCAAATCGCACCAAAATTACAAGATATACTTCATAGCATATTTCAAAGTATTCTTTTATATTTGAACGAAATCAGTAATCGAGAAGTATCAATATTGACGTCGACTTTCAAGTCGTCACTCAAGAAAAACTCACTCTTCGCGAGAGATCTTGGCGAACGCAAGATGCACAATCTAGAACTGAAGTTAGCCGACTAGTACTGTGCGAACGGGGAATTTACGCGAGAACTAAACTCAAAAGTGTAATGATTTTTGCGACTTGTGTGATATAGGAACTACATTTTTTCATTTAACTTACCACAAATAATTTGTAAATTTATTTATTGCCCCCGATTACTTGAAAGATTTGTCTCATGATATTAAATGGCTAACTTCAGTCTGTGCGTGCGCAGCAGGTAGGTAGGTAGGGCCTGGCCGCAATCACTCGTGTTAAGTCGTAACGTTAGAGCAGATTATTTTTAGCGAAGGCGACAGGAAAGTCGACATCTACACTTACGCTTCCCGACATGTGATTTGTTTCCAATTAACGTGAGCTATTGGATATGAATCATAAAGTATTTCCTGTGAGTTTGGTGCCATTTGGAAAGGTGAATTTTGAGATATCTACATGGATACGGAAGTACGCTAGCACTATACCTACACCAGCGCTGGGATCGTGAAGCGGCGACACTGTGTTAGAATCTACGTGGTCAGGCCACTCTTCCGAGATATGGGTCCTAGTATGGTTGGGTGTCCATAATATCGGACACCTAACGTTTTTCTATCAACAGAAACGTGAAAAATCACACAATTTGCCTGAAATTTTACTCACGTGTGGAGAAAATACTCCGGATTCACAAGCGCGCACTGAAAATGCGATCTGAGGTACGCGCTCTAGATGGCGGCTTCGAACGCGTGGGGTGTCATTTTTTCCGCACTCAGTTGCCCGGCTCATATCGACCGACCACCCCGCCCTCTATTGACAATACGTATAAAGCGTACTTAAACGCGTTTTTTCGACAAGCTGCTGTTTTTTTCTAGTCGTATTTTTTTCCCCAATAATATTTGAATATATTTTGAATCCCTCGATATTACTTTTGAAGGACTGTTTGATGAATTTGACTTGATTTTCATTAGGAAACTTTTCATCGTAAATGAAATAAATTAGATGAGTCGGTTTGTTTTTTCACATTCATTTCTCGTTTCTGCATCAACTCGTACGGTCGTAGCGGGCGACAAAGTGTTTATGTCATGTGTATGTGTAACGTGTGTGCACGATCGTACCGTACAAGCGGCGGTGACAATTTTGCGGTCAAAATCGTCAAATTTATTACGGAAGGATACTCTACATCTAACAACGAGTCAGCAAAGGTAGGCCTATTGTTAGTTATATGTAGTTACACGATAAACCTTATTCGATTTTGCTAAATTTCGGTAATTTAGAGGGAATACTTAGTTGTTTTCGCCACATTTTACTCGGTAGCGTAGCCCAGTGAAGAATCGAACACGGGGTTGCGCGTAGTCCCATGCGTACATTTTCTTTCTGTACGCGCAATGCCATTATACTAGTAATGCGCGGTCGGTCGTTATGGACCCGGTCGGTGGGTTGGACCCCTACCATACTTGTGGGCCTACTGAAACAAACTGTTAGATCTAACATTAGTCCTTGGTGTAAATAACACCACTATGAGATTTATCTCGACTACAAAACATCGGAAATCCAAAAAGCAGATACCTTACCTGAAAAATCCAGCACAGGAACAACAGTGCCTGCAGGACAAGGGTCCAGATCTAGATCGGAGTCTGGACTTTCGTCTGGACTTTCTGCGAAGTTCAAGTTCTGGCAGCAGGGGTATGTAACGTTACGCTGTGCTATAATATTAGCGCTGTGCACATAGGGCCTACAGCTGCAATGTCGACGGTGAGTGAGTGTAGGGCCTACTCATCAAAACTTGGACTGCCACGTAGAACCTACTCCTTGACTGCTCAGTAGTCCTAGTCCTAGTTCTGGTATTTCAGAGTCTATGTGTACTGGGTACCGTTTTCATCTCACTAAGCGCTAAGCGTAAATCGTGCGTGCCGTTGAAGAGAGTCTATACATTTGGATTTAGATTTAGATTAGTGAGAGTGAAATGAAACGTAAAAGTAAACTGTACAAAAATGTTATTCGTTTAAAGAAGCAAAATCATACCTGGCAACTAAATTCAGCGTTAAGGAATTTAAAAAGTTCAAATCCGAAAGATTATTGGAAACTGATTAATAGGAAGAATAGATACTGTGAAACATCTCAAGAACTATCATCGCGTGATTTTTATGATCATTTTAAAAGTTTGGGTAGTGGTAACGTACGATCTTATGATGCTGGTATTGAAGCACTGCTTAATGAAATGTCAAATGAAGAATTAGACAGAGAGATTGAAATATCGGAAGTTGTCAATCAAATGAAACGACTTAAGAATAACAAGGCACCAGGCCTTGATTTGATTTTGAATGAACTTCTGAAGAATAGTTCAAAAAATTTGGTCAAGTTGATAACCAAATTGTTTAATCTTATATTCGACAGTGGCATTGTCCCAACAGATTGGGTAAACGGTTTGATAAAACCATTGTATAAAGGGAAGGGCTCACGAGATTGTGTTGACAACTACAGAGGTATTACATTATTGAGCTGTGTTGGGAAGTTATTCACAGCAGTATTAAATGATAGAGTAACTTTGTTTGTAGAATCACAATGCCTGTTAGGAGAGGAACAAGCTGGTTTTAGATGCGGATATTCAACTATGGACCATGTATTTTCATTACATGCTATTCTTGATTTTTATTTACAGAGAAGGAAAAGGGTGTATACAGCTTTTGTTGATTACAAAAAAGCATTCGATTTGGTTGATAGATCTTCACTGTGGTTGAAATTGTTTGACCATGGAATTAATGGTAAATTACTCCGGGTCGTTAAGGATATCTATAGAAAGTCAAAATCCTGCGTTTTTTACAACAATTCTAAATCAGATTTTTTTAAGAGTAACATAGGTGTAAAACAAGGCGAGAATTTATCACCAATATTATTTTCGTTGTATTTAAACGATTTTTCGTCATTTCTGTCTCAGAGATACCCTGGCCTGGATTTTCTTTCATCAGGTATCAATGAAACGTGTTCTACCGAAGAAGTGAATATGTTTGTTGATTTATTCACATTACTATATGCAGATGATACGATTGTGTTGGCTGAAAATGCTGAGGAACTCCAGTTAGCTCTTGATGCTTTATTTGATTATTGCCAATTGTGGCATCTGACCGTTAATACTACTAAGACTAAGATAGTTATTTTTTCCCGTGGAAAAGTTAGAACAGCTCCTACCTTTCTTTTTGGAGGTGACAAAATTTGTGTCTGCGATGATTATGTTTACTTAGGAACGACGTTTAATTATAATAATAATTTTAAGAAAGCTATAAACAAACAAGTAACCCAAGCCAAAAGAGCGTTGTATTCCATGAAAAGTAAAATTTTACCTCTCCTCCTTCCAATCGACGTAAAACTAGAGTTATTTGAACATTTGATCATGCCTATTTTGCTTTACGGCAGTGAAATTTGGGGTTTTGAAGACCTCGCCCAAATTGAAACTTTCTTTTGTAGATATTGTAAGGAACTTCTTGGATTACATAAGCGAACTCCGAATTGTATGGTTTACGGAGAAATAGGTAAAGATAGATTACAAAAAACAGTGACCCTTCGGATGTTAATGTTTTGGTTTAAACTTGTTAACAGTAAGATGTCAAAGATAGCGCATGTTTTGTATAATTTTCAATATGTTTTATCGGCGAGGCAAGAAAATTCGATGACATGGGTAATTAGGATAAAAGAAATATTTAACAACTTAGGTCTAACTGCAATTTGGAACAGCCAAGCATCACATCTCACTTTAGCTGGCTTTAAAAGTTTAGTTAGTACCAGATTAAATGATATCTATAAACAAGAATGGCATAGTAATGTAGACAAAAATTCTCAATGTTTGAATTATCGAATCTTTAAACAGGATCTTCATTTTGAGAAGTATTTTCGACACCTTAATGATTCACAGGCTAAAATTTTATGTAAATTCCGTTGCGCAAATCATAAACTGCCAATTGTTTCTGGAAGATACAATCAGATTCCAAGAAACGAAAGGTTTTGTACCCATTGTAATGAAGAGAAAATTGGTGATGAATTCCACTACCTTTTTCAGTGTAGACTCTTTAATGAACAACGAAAGAAATACTTAAAAAAATATTACTGGAAATACCCCAACACTATGAAGATGGATCAATTATTTAATTGTCAAAAGAAAACAGTCCTTTCCAATTTATCCAAGTTTTGTAATTATATAATGACACATGTTTAGATTATTAGTATTTTTTATCCTTTTTGCAAATACTATACATGCCTTTTTTACAGGCTGTGCCTTCTTTACAATTGATATGTAACTTATTTGTCTTTCCATTCTCTCCTCCTTTTTTCTTCCCCTGTCTACTTCTTCTTCTTCTCGTTCGCGTCTCCATATTTCCTTCATTCTTGTTCACTTATATGGATTCATTTCCGTATGTCTTTGCGTTTTTCTTTTTCTGTTTCTATTTTTTCTTTTTTTTTCCTGAACCAAAAGTCACTCGTATATCGTTTGTTAATTCACCAGTCTTATGTCCTTCTCACTCTCCCTCTTCACCTCCATATCCCTTCTCTCTCTCTCGTCATATTTTCCTTTCTTTGTTTAGTAGGTTTTTTTTTTTTTTTTTTTTTTTTTTTTTTTAACCATATATCGTGTATATATTGTATATTTCTGTACATTTTTTTTCTTTTCATCAATCGCATTTCATTCTTATTTTTTTGTTATAGTTGTTTTGTACACTTTTCAGAGTTATTTGCAATTATTATTTATTGATATTATAATGTGCTATATGTTTTTTATTGGACTCCGATACCCAGAGTTTGGGTTGTGAGTAAATAAACTTTCAACTTTCAACTTTCAACTTTCAACTTTCAACTCAGCCCTCATACCATCATCTACGTTAGAATAGTTTGAACTGGCGAACCATCGCTCGATCGATGATCATCAATGCGTAACGTTACTTACACACAGTCTTCTATGGGGAGCACGTTCGGATAACGATGCCAATTTCATTTTGCATATCTGGAATTTCCCCACAAGTTTTATCTAAATAAAAAGCTGTTGAAGAGATTGCTTTTAAAGATTAATAGATATTGTTTAACATGTTTATTATAGCTCCATATTGCAGTTATACTAAATAACAGCTTTTGCAGTACTTCGTGTGAGATTTCATCAGTAAATTGGCATTATGTAGTTCGTCGTAGGCCAAATTGTGTGGATCGTTCCTTGGCTTGCTCGTTTTCATTTTGTTCAAAAAATCATTACAGGCTTATCCTGGGTTTTATAATCCTCTCTTTCCAGTAGTAGGCATCAAAAAATGTAGATTAGAATTATCAGACAATTAGAAAATGTCGGTACAGTTTTCTTTTAAAGTCTTCCTTTCGACGCAATCGCGATCAAGGGACACGCAAGTTAGTTTTCACCTCTGCAGTGCCGTATACGGCACTGGTAGAAGGTAAGCCCTAGCAACCCCCGAAGAGTTCATTCAAGCACATCAGCGTCGGCGGTCTCCTCACCAACCAATCAGTGACCAGGATGTGAGAAGCGGCTGAGCATACCGCAACCACCGAACTAAAACATGTTTTAGTTCGGTGACCGCAACCCGCCCGCACGCACCAGTCGACTGGGCAGTGTGCGAGCTTCACGCTTCGGTTAGCAGCAAGCAGCAAACTGACTAATGAGATCACTCTGGTCGTTGTTAGGGGCGGGTCCTATCTGTGGCGCTCAATCCAAATTTTGGAACCAGTTTCTGCTTCGTTGAAACGCCAAAAAAAAAAAAAAAAAAAAAACATGGCTCAGAAAAACGTTATTTTTTTAATCTTTCCTTTGATCATTTTGCTTCAAAATTTCGACAGATGATAGAAGACATGTTAGACTCCAATAATGTTTGATGTATGTAACACACACACCAAAAAGAATTGTTGTTACCTCCTAAGCGATAACTGACTGTTTCAAATCGAACTCACCATATGGTAGACATCAAATACGTTGGTAACAAAAAAAAAAAAAAAGGCTAGCACTAAATTTTCATCTCATGTGCTTGAGGTGACGAAAATACACCTCGTGGTAAAAAAAAAAAAAATATATATATATATATATATATATATATATTGACTTCTAGTTGGCTGTCTGTTTAGCAACAAATCTAATGGTGAAATATTTCAATCGTGACAGGGACACACTCCTTGATTTTAACATTAAATGTTTTTATTTGTGTACTTTACACATAGGAACTATAAGTTTCTTATACACTATACTGATATTTATTCACATAATTGTGAGAATGAATTGTTACTGCCTGCCATTTTGTATTTTGGGAAGAGCTTGAGCGGTTTTATCGATAATATACTTGTGTGCGTCAACATCTCTTAAAATGAATTTTATTGAGTTCTTCATCCTTAAAAACTGTTATTTAGACATTCATTTCTGTATCTGGGTTACCTGGTGGAAAAGTTATGAGAATTTCAGGAAATGGTGGTCATTTTGGACGCCATCTTGGATTACGGTACTTGTGTGGGTCAATATCTCTTGATATGTATTTTATTGAGTTCTTCAACCTTAAAAACATAATACAAGTATTATATTTACATATTTAATTTTTGTATTTGGTTTACCTGTTTGGAAAGTTATAAGAATTTCAGGAAATGGCGGCCATTTTGGACGCCATCTTGGATTACGGCACTTGTGTGGGTCAGCATCTTTTAGTATGTATTTTATTGAGTTATTCACCCTTAAAAACATACTATATTTAGACATTTAATTTTTGTATTAGGCTTACCTAGTTGAAAAAGTTATAAGCATTTCCGGAAATGGCAGTGTGTGTATTTTGAACGCGATCTTGGATTACGGTTATACTTGTGTGCATCAATATCTCTTAATATGTATTTCATTGAATTCCTCATGCTTCAAAACATACTTAGACATTGAAATTTTGGATTTGCGTTCTGTGGTTGAAAAGTTGTAAGAATTCCAGGAAATGGGGGCCATTTTGGGCGCCATCGTGGATTGCGGAAAATGCTCAACGAGGATTTATGAGGACTTTTGTTATTATATTATTAATTATGTTATTGTTACCATATTTCTGGACCTATCCTGAAAAAAGAAAATCAGCTTGTTACCAAAAACGTCCAGGTTTGAGGCTATTTTGACACAATGCTCTTGGACTATTGGTGGAGTTTTGCTTTGTTTTGGTTTTTTTTTCTCGTTTTTTTTCTCGCTAGTAGATTAAGCATGCATTTGATACTTGTGGGTAGAAACACAAGCCTCTCTTAACATCGATAAATTCTGGCATTAATAATATAATTATTTTAACAAAATGTATAGAATTTAGTTCTTACTTGCTGCAGGAAACAGAGCAACACTGGCATTAAAGCATCCCACAAAAATGGCTGTCCAACAGAAAGGTTTTCCGAGACCATAAATCACAACGACGTCGAAGATGCTCTCTCGTACAAAACGGACGAGGCAAATGATCATGATCAGAATGACGATTTTAATCCTCTTGCGTCTCTCGAAGCGTGTGCAAAACCCAGCCAGACTATCAAGAGATTTCTTTAGGATAGAACCTGCTGGAAGGGGTTCACGCTTAGGTACTGTTTCCAAGACCAATCCTGGCCATGTTGTGTAGGCAAGGTTGATGGCAGCCAATATTGTTGGGAACGCGAAGGAGACAGTAAAGTTATTAGAGTAACCGAGAATCAAGCCGCCAAGCATTTGACCGCAACCCCAGCCCGCCTCATACATAAGTGAGAGAACGACCATCCTCTGTGTCCTAGACTTTCCTACGGAAGAGTCAGCAACATAAGCCAAGGATACCGTTACTATACCTTCTATATCCCCACACAACCCAAGTACAGCGGCCGCCAAGAGAGTTAATGATAAGGGTAAGTCAAACAGAGCTACAAAGAGATAGATGAGAGGAGCAATGAGATGGCATACTACGCCTATGACTAGGATCGGCTTTCTGCCGATGAAACTGGAAGCAGCTACCAGGAATGACGCCGTTACAACGGGTGGAAGAGTGGAGAGGACTGCAAGCCACATGTTCCACCAGGCTGTCTCGGATTGTATCTGTTTTTCGAGAGGATCAGTGACGTCCCTATCAGAACAAGTGCCGTTCAGGTGGTAATCATTGATGGAGTAATTATAATGTTGCGCCAGACTGTCTTGTACGTAAAATGTCGTGAGCGTATAGAGGGCTCCTTGGACTGCCGCTATCAGGAAGTTGATTGGTTCTGTCGCCACGAAGCGTGCCCTGCTGATGTGCTCTACTGTTTCCCCCATTTTGTGATGTCGTTGCAGAGTAAAACACCGGCTTTTCTGTTAATGACAGAATGAACATAGAAGCGGAAACATTTTTACTCTCATTTTATGATTTGTCGGTAACTCACCACGGAACTAATTTTGTAAAGAAAGCACTGTGGACCCTTAATTGCCATTGTTCGATGGTTTATTTCTGCCCGCAGGCAATGATTGAATGTAACTCACATAGTATACACAAATTGTCATGTTAAACAATAAACGCTAACAGTATGTTTGAACACATAAATTGAACTAAACAATATGCTCACTAAACAATGTTTGAGCACTCAACCATATGCTCATTGTATGCTGGCCTCGGATTTCTAGGTACCGCTAGATCCTATCCAGTCAACTAACCGCCGTACACACAATGTACAAGAAGAATAAAATTGCGATAAGGTCTGTGCGAGTTTGTCATTATCATAAACTATAGACTATCGGTAAGAGATTTGGTTTCATAACCTACTCTTTTTATTCTGTCGCCGACTTAAATATTGATAAAGAACCTGTTAATAGCAAAAGCATAATGATGATTACAGTAATAATGATAATAATAACAATTTTTGTACTATGATTAAATTTTGCTATACTTTTAGCTTGTTTTACTTGTTGTTGAATAGAAAAAAAAATAATTGAGTTGGGATTAAAGAATGGGACAACGCAAGGGCTGGTCTAAAAAAAAAAAAAGGTTTAAACTTTTTTCTTAACACTACCGTTACAATATTTTGTCGAGCACTAACCTGTTAAATAGATATATGTATTCTTCGTAGTCTGTACAGTCCTGAGAACGCTTTCACTGCGTCTCGCTTAAAATCTTGCGGCTTAGTCAGGTAGATGTCGACAGGTAATGTTATCGAGTGTAATAAGGCCCACGTATTCGAAGAGTTCACGGTGATTGTCTGATTGTGAACACGGCTTAACAGGTGCAGAAGGCAAGTGGTACGTAACACCTGTTCTCTTCAGGCATTACAATTGGCTGAAATGGAGCGCCAATTGGAGGCTGCTTCGGTCCAACGATTTCATGTAGGGCTTTCATCTATGCTCGTTCATTCCTGCAAAAATTTCATGACTATACCAACATGTCTTGAACTCCCCCCCCCCCCCACACACACACACACTTTCGCGGGCTTTTCGCAGGCCTTTGGACCTAAAAATGGCTTTTTTAACCAATACACAGCGGCTCGCCGGTCTCTGCCGGATATTTCTAACGGACTACCTGGGTATATACTTATGTCACTTGGCCATCATCAACAACGCTTTTGCTTTCCATCTGACAGGGCAAAGAGGACTACGATGCTCCTAATTCTACCTTAATGACCACGACGGCGAGGCTAGTACAAGCCCATTACTTTTGTGAAGAGAAGAATACATTTAATAATATGTATGCAAAGTAAAAAATAACTTTCCATCTACCTCATTCTTCTCAAAATAGAATCTAACTCGCCATAACTTGTAAGGTTCTCCATTATTTGCAAAGTAAACATACTATTGTAAGTTACATTGTATTATCTTAATGCGTTGAATATGTCTACAATTTGCGTTGTGTGTTGTGTGATTACAATGATTATTCATTTTTAATTGAATGTCATTTGTCAATAAATGCCATTTTGATGATATTGTGAAATGGTAAGAGATATTGTAAGCGTACAGGGAACATTGATTTGTTATATGCGCTACACAATCTTAATCACTAGTTAACTGATAAAGATAAAATTGAAGAAAAGATTGAAGAATTAAAATAAGAGCTACCCTACCAACCTCCAGTCGGTTATGTGGAACCACACATAAACACAGGTAGAAATTAGGAAATCAAATAAAAGGGAGAAAACCCAAGACGGAAAAAAAATCATATAATCACTCCTATATAAAATATTAGAATGTTCCAAAATATCCTAGGTTGCGTCTATATTTTAATATATTTTTCTACTCCTATTTCACAATAAATTTTGATTTTCCCCATCTGTTCCCATTTAGCACATCTTCATTCTATAGATCTAAATAAATATCAAAATAACTATAAACTATGTATTGCTCTGTCTACAAAACGACCCTAACATTTAGCTTCCATCTTTTTCCCCGAAAGTGGTTGTCCCTGCCTCCCATGTCTACCGTTTTCTTCTGTGCTTTTGTTATTACTATCTTTATTGTGTTAGTTCCCTATAATCGCGATCGCTCGATTACTTCGGTGCCTTGCCGCTCGGACACCGAACGTATTTTGGGCAGCGAGTGAAAACCGGTCCATCACCGCCGAAATCTTAACTCCGCGTTAAAACTTCAGCGGCACCGACCGATGCCTTAGAGGGGACCTCCGGATGATTTTTAGACTTTTACATTTGAACAACTATTAGTTAAACCGAGTACAGAGTTTCAGAATTTATAGTGATTGAGAATGTTTTCAAAATTTATAACAAATTGCAATGAACAAGGATGATGACATGGCAGCCTCGCCATAAGAATGCATGAGTTGGGGCTCAATGAAGCAGAACATTGAAAATCGTCTGGAATGCCCCTTTAAAAATCAGAGGTGCCTAATAGGTCGGTGTCCGACCGAAATTGGTTAAATACTCGCCGACCGGTCGCCGAGCAGGCTGATTTGGGGGATATGACCGTAGCCTAAAGGAACCGTATAGTTTTGGTTGAGACCTAATTTCAGGTTTCTAACATTTTTTGGTGAGATAATGAGAAACCTCTTATGAAATATGAAAGAGCATGTAATTCTATGAGGAATTCAACGTTTATTTGATGAAAATTGGTTTTGAAATGGCTGAGATATCCAAAAAGGAGCGATTCTAATAAAGTGTGGGACCCACACTTCATTACGATCGCTTTGGTTTACTTTGTTTTTGGATGTTTCAGTCATTCCAAACCCGATTTTCATCAAATAAACTTTGAATTCCTCTTAAAATGGTATGTTCTGTACTATATCCTAAGTGTTTTCTAGGTATCTCGCAAAAAGTTAAAAGCCCAATTCTCATCTCCACCAATACTGTACCATCCCTTAAAGCTGTATGGGTTCACATAAACGACGGATTTTTTTTTTTTTTTTTTTTTTGGGGGGGGGGGGTGAGAGGGACACATTTCGCCGTAAATCTGAGATGCTTCGTCGACCAATCGGGTTTTCCGCAGACACTGAAACGACTATTTTTGGTGATCGACGGCCTGTCAGTTATTATTAAGTGGGAGTTAAAATTTTGCGATCGATCGGCGAAGAAAGCCCTGGCGGCACCCATCGCCGACTTTTCGACGGCTGTTGGCGTGCAATATCGTAGATTAATAGACGAAACGTCGCCGCCGGTTAGTCATTGTTCCCCGGCCGATTACAGTATGTCATGTCGGCTATACATCTAAGACCCTACGGTGATTGGTCAACGACTAGCCGCCGGCGCGTCGCAGATAAGGGGGCATGTCAGTGATAATGAAGATGGGGTATGATAGTGACAATGCGTGATATGTTATCATTTTACGTATTTTCACATGGTCCAGAAAGCAGTTGTATTGTAAAGCACACGTAAGGATTGACCATACATCGGCGACCTGTCAGCGGCTAGTCTTTGACTCGGCCGGGGGACCATTACGAATCGGCGGCGTATTATATCTTATTATTATCTCCGACTGAACGCCGATAATACCCCCACCCCACCCCACCCCCGCATCGACGATGTTCAAAGGAAATCGTCGGAGGAACGTCGTTTTTTTTTTTTTTTTTTTTTTTTTTTTTTGGGGGGGGGGGGGGGGGGTGAATGCTCGATAGCACACGCGTTTCTGGATCCCCCGACATCGGATCGCAACGTCAATCCCGTCCACAGCTATGAAATATAGTTTACTAATATTTAACAAATCGCCGAGGTATCGGTATACCGCCGATTTTTATCTGAACCCAGCTTGACGAGACGTCACAGGGACGTCCGAGAACGTATCCGGGCAATGGATTATTCCCCCAGGGGCAATATTATTACCCCCTGGCTAAACACTGGTTGGTGGTAAGGTTAGAGTAATGATTAGGGTTAGGGTTAGGTTTAGTGCTATAGGAGTTTGGTTTAGGGTTAGGATTAGGATTAGGATTAGAGCCAGGGGAAGGGTCCGAGGTAATTGCTCAGGGGGTAATGCCTTCGACCCGTCTTAGAGACGTCTCTGATACCATATTCACACAATCACACCATGTCCACGACTGATGTGAGGCGGTGTTCCGCAACGGTCTAGCATCATTTTTTTTTTTAGTAAAAACGTAGTTCTGGTTAGGGTTCGGGAAACCGTCCTGCACCATATCATATCTGCTTGCTATATATCGAAAGAGGCTATACCAAGAAACTTACTTTGCTTACGCGATTTGCCGGAATGGTGAGTTGTATTGGAGTATTTTGAGATCAGTGATAAAAGAAATCGAACTGACGGTTTGGTTCGTATGCCTGTTTGCAAATTAACTGAAGAAGTTATGAACGAATTTTAATTAAAATCTCTGAAATTAAGAGTAATAATGACTAAAGGGATGGATTGTTATCATTATTGTAGTGATCCGGTTCACTGTCTCGATCCTCCTCCCTCCCCCCCCCCAAAAAAAAAAGATAATAAATAAGTAAATATTTTTACTTTTTTTTCTTTTTCTGTTGGCATAAAGGCATGGGGGCTTCGTGAACAGTAGATGGCGCGCTTGCCTTCGCGAAGCTCGGAGCAATGGCGGCACATTGTTTTGGGCAAAAGGCAGCGACGGCTGGTCGGCACTGAGGGTATATTTTGCTGTCAATGAATGTAATACATATTTCTGCGTGCGGGACTATTAGAGAAGGATGAAAATCATAATCATTATGGGTGGAAAATAATATGCGGCTTGGAGATCTCCCGTCTCCGAGTGTTTTTCTTGATCGTATAATGGTGCATTTTTGGCGCAACCGGGAGGAGGGGGGGGGGGGGGGTGCTCGGACCTCCTTCCCGGTTGAACAGTAGGTAAACTTGTTGGTACACGTACTTACAAGTTTTGTATCTCGGAGATATTTTGATTACCAGTAGTTGTCTCTGAACCTTTTCCTTTTATAGATTACCTCGATGCTGCTAAGAACGGTTTGGAGTTAAAGAGACTGGTACGGAGAAGAAGTTAGACCATGGCCTGCCCCTGTGTAGAAAACAATGAAGTACATATCCATATATCATTCCTGCCCAGGCAGGCAAGTGAACTGAGACTGTGCTTTATACAGTGTGCAATACACGAGACCTATGTACTGTGGCCTGATAACAGACAGAGGAGTCTTGCATCAATCTTTTTTAATTCCTTATTATCGGCTCTCTCAGAGGGGATTCCGTGAAGCCAGGAGCAGTCTCCGCGTAACACATTTCCGACGATTAGATAGTTATATGTGGGCCGATTTTTCGATCAATAAGAGTAATATAATTATGTCGGGGGTGGGTATTTTGTTTTGTTTTGTTTTGTGTTGTGTTGTGTTGACAATTCCAAATCTATCTGATTTGTCTTCATTGTAGGTCCTATCATTTAATGATACAATGAATGCAAACAAAAATATTTACGTTAGACTTACCCATGGCCTATGCGATCAGCATTCTTGGCACCAAGTAGCAATATCCAAGACACTAAACGTCCATAATAACCCTTTATATTCCAGTATCATCGTCGGCCGCAAGTCGATTCTGACCTGTGCATATTATGATTTTTTTTTTTTCATGACATAGCGGCTTGTACTTGTAGGCCTATATCATGTGAGTGCCAACTAATAAATACGATCCCTTGAAATGTTCCAGTATTTAGTTTGATATAATAATAATGAAAATAGAGAGACTCATAAAGCACTCATTCAGAACAGAGTGCATATCGTATCACGTAATTACAGAGTATCACAGATGATAACAAGAACAATGAACAAACAAACAGTATATAGGCCTACGTAAACATATACAGTGTACGCACTAGAAAATAATTGTCAATTTAAATTTAAAAAGGTAGGTCTTGAGATTCCTTTTAAAACCATCAATAGAAGATGCTTTTCGAAGAGATTTTGGCAGGCTATTAAAGTTTTGGGCACATGAAGGCACGATCCCCCCAATTATGCTTCAAGATTCGAGGTACCTGTAAGTTTAGCGAGTTTGATGAACGGAGATTTCGTGGTGGTTGGTGAAGATGAAGAGTATTTTGAAAGTAGGCAGCGGCAAATTATTGTGCAATGTAAGGTATGGTTATCTATATTATACCTTGAAACTGTACTATATTACATAGATGTGTAGGCCTACCAGTGCAGATCGGCCTATATCGAATAGGCCTTTGGGCCCTACGACATTACTTGACTTATTAATTGTTTCTTCTCATTATGATGATGACGACGATGATGATAATGATGATGATGATGATGATGATGATGAAAAGGATGATGATGATGATGGTGATTATTATTATTATCATTATTATCATCATCATCGTCATTATCTATATATATTACCATTGCTATTATTACTATTTTTATTTTGGTTACCATTCGGTCTATTGATAAAGCTTCTTTATTTCATTTTTTTAATAGGCTACATTTTAATGTGTTTATCGCTAACACGGTGGCAAGTGACTTAGCGGTTGTTTTAAATACACTCTGTATATTGTAGTACATGTACAATGATGTCTTACTCTTGGGTACGAATTTTACAAATGCAATGAATTGCGCTCTCTCCCTCCACCTCCCTGAACACAGCTTGAGTCAGTAACTGTTCATCTCAAGAGTGTTGTAGACTACGACGAGTGTACGTGTACAGTAGTCGATCGTACGAGGCTTTCTAAGGGCCATTTTTGACAACCTAAAAAAAAAAAATACTACGTATACGTACATACGCAGTATTATTGCGTACGTACGCAGTATTATTACGTACGTACGTACTAGTTATTTGTTCCTGGAGAAGACCCAGTGGATACACTCACATCCTGCGTTTTTTTGTTGTTTTTTTTAACCAGAATAGTTACTTTTCAATGTGAACTAGCCAAACGAGTGAGCCCCCCCCCCCCCAAAAAAAAAAAAATGCATTTCTTTCCTTTTCTGTTTTTGTTTTCCTTCCCTTCCTTTTTTTCTTTTTCTTATCCCTCCCCCCCCCCCTTTTTTTTTGGGGGGGGGGGGGGTAGAGGTTGAAGCATTTGCCGACAATTTTGAGGGGGAGGTGGTGGTTCCCCCCTCTATAGCCACACCCCGATAAACAAGATTCCCGGGTTTGCACAATCCTGTTACTCGTCTTCATGCAATGAACGCGGATCCCCTATCGATACAGGCCTCAGTGAGACATACTCCTTCCCACCCCCGGGGGAGGGGGGGGGGTATTCATATAGTACATGAAATGTATACACCAGAGCATATTTCATGAAGTCACAAGTTGAGACTGCTCTCAAAATATTACAGTTTCCAGGGGCGCAGACAGCGGGGGGATGGGGGGGGGGGGGGAGGGGATGCATCCCCCAAGAATTTCAGGTAAGGGGGGGGGGGGTGGTGTGTACAATCTTCCTCCAGGTCTTACGATAGTTGGAATAATAATTGTTATATTTGATCATAATGAATTTAAATTCATTTTTAATTGTTCCTGTAATTGTTATTCCTTATTATTTTCGCTCCTATTTGAATAAATCGTCACCTCATTATCATAATAAATACCGTATGCCCATTTTGTGCTGTAACAGATTTATTTCAGGTGCGAAAGTGTTGCATAGTTTCTTTCCTGTATTTTCTGCTACGAAGATGTAAGTGGTAATCTCATAATCAATTATTGTATTTAGTATAGTTTCATAATGAGAATATGCATTGGTTTCTAGATCCCAAGATGATGACTGGGAGGGGGGATCACATGCATCCCTTCACAATTTAAAAATACAATGGAAAATATTTTGCCGTTTCGGGGCGACAATATAAAAAACAGATCGATGTTTTAGCGAAAACTATTTATTTAGGAATAGCTGAAGTGTAAAAAGAGTCATACAAGTGTAAACCTATATGGCAAAACGAATCGTTTCCATTTTTAGTTCCGACTTCCAGTTGCTTTACTGGCTAGTAACTATGAGTGTTGATGATTAAAGCCGAAATTAGTAATGAAATCATAGCGATCTCCCCGGTTACAGTAGCGTAAAAATAGTTGAATAACGCATGTTAATCTACTTGAATCGGTGTTTAGAAAAAGAAACAAACGCATGTAAAAGTTTGAATATCTGGGATTGTTCATTATCATGTAACAAAACATAATATAAATATGATTGTGCATGATTAATGCCGAAATAATTAATGAAATCATCGCGATCCCGCCGGGTGACAGTAGCGTATAAAAATAGGCCCTAGTTGAATAGCGCATGTTAATCGACTTAAATGAGTTGGTGTTCAGAGAAAGAAATAAACGCATTTAATTTTGAATAGATCTGGGTTTATTCATTATCATTTACCACTGCATTTCACAATGAAGATTTTTCTTCCTTTCAGAATGGTCCACGAGGTACAGACTTGCGTAAAAAGGATCACAACCTTCCAAATTCAACATTGTCGCATATTTTTCAAGAACGGGTGTACAAAACGCGAAGAGATTTTCGGAAGAAAATAAAGAACGCATTTTGTAATCCCTTCGGGCGCAACGATTATACATTGTATAGGATTACAACCGAAATGATTCATGAAATCATCCTATTCCCGCTGGGCACCAACAGCGTAACATACCTCGCAAGTTACGAAAAACAACGCATGTATGTTACTCTATTTGCGCTGGTGTTTAGAAAAACTTAACATGCTTAACAAGCGCATTTTTAATTATACAATCTGATTTTGTTCATTGTTCATTAAACTGAGCACTGTATTTCACAAACGAATGGTTCGATACAAGAGGAAGAGATAGGTGTAGAAAGAATCACGAATATGATCCTGCCGAGTAGACCTTCTTCTCAGGAACATAATGTGCAACTAGTATTATGCGAAGAGATTTTTGGAAGAAAAATAAAGAATATAACGCATTTCAACACCTACATTTTCCGTCTTTTTTATGTATCAATTCACAAACAATTTCCCTTTATTGTCTCAATAATAATGATCGATAATTGTGTAATAACAACGCAAAGGTCTTGTGATCAATTAAGTCAAATGCTGCATTGAAATCTTACAGGACCAGCAAGACTTCATTTTTTTTTTCATCCAAGGAAACCAGAATGTCATTCTGAACTTTGAGCAGAGCAGTTTCCACACTGTTGCGTGACTTGTACATGTAGGCTGCCTGAAACGGGTTGTGCAGATTGTTTGCCGATAAGTATTCCTGTATTTGTTGGACTGCAGCTTTCTCAATTAACTTCCCTATGAAACAGAGGTTTGCAATTGGACGATAGTTAGACAATTCGTCTGCAGAAACATCACTTTTCTTGCGAAGTGGTGTCACAACTGCCTTCCTCAGTGACAAGGGGAAAAATCCAGAATTACGACTAGTGTTAATAGTCGTTGTCAAGAATGGTAGTAACACTGGGGCACACTTCTTGATCACCGTGGTTGGCATAGGATCTAAAGAGGAGGATGTTGCAGATGATGATGACTTGATCAACTTCATAACACCATCCTCGTCTAAACGTTCAAATTCAGTCAGGGACGAATGACATACTTCATTGAGTTGTACCAAATCATGATCACCTCCTTGTGTTTTCTTCACTTCAAGCGTAAGTTTGGAAATCTTGTGGTGGAAAAAATTGGCAAATTCATTGGCTAATGATTCTGCACATGATTGTGTGCTTTGGCAGGACGTTTGATTTCACTGTAGTTAACGTTTCCACCGTCTGAAATAACTTTCGCGTATCACAAGAGTCTATCTTATCGCGGAAATAGGATGACTCAGTGTCAGCTAATTTATGGTAATACTGTTTACATTCTGCCCTGTAAATCTGCCGATCAATCTCAGTTTTGGACTTTAGCATACGCCGTTCACAGCGGCGCCTCTGTTGTTTTGCGAGACGGAGGGAGTCATTGTAATAAGGAGCATTTGGACGAAGAACAACATGCCTGTCTTTCATTGGTACATGCTTATCCAACACACTTTTCAGAGATGTGTTATAAAGATTAACTAAGAGCTCAATGTCATTCGGTAATTCCCCCTCGATTTCTGTTGACAGATCCTGCTGAAATATATTGTAGTCAATGTTTTTCAAGTTGCGGGAACGAACATGTTTCCTGACCTCTCGAGGTCGACCAAGACGTAAGGTACAGGTAACCGCTGCATGATCTGAAGGTAAATGAAAGTGGTTCTCAAGCCCTTCAACGATGTTAACATCTAGGCCAGATATAATGAGGTCAAGCGCATGGCCTGACGAATGGGTTGGAAAAGTCACATGGTTCTTGAGGCTGAAAAGATCTAGGACCTCATTGAATGCAGAACTATCCTGATTATCTTTAACATCCATATGGAAATTGAAGTCTCCAACCAAAACTATCTTTTGTGAAGCTCTATGTAGGCTCTGAAGGAAAGATGTGAACTCATCAAGAAAATCAGCAGGTCTGCTTCTCACCCTCTTCCGGCTGTAAGGAGGACGGTATATCACCAGCAAGCGGATGGTGTGAGAGGGGGAGTTTGATGATGAGATGGAAACATCCATGTATTAAAATGAGTGTGTTTGACTGCGGTCGTTGAACTTGAGATGGAATCCCCGATGTACGAGGATGCCAACACCGCCACCAGTAGTGAATGTTCGAGGAACGTGATGAAACTCATAGTTTGGAAGTGTCTGACTGATATTTGCGAGAGCACAATCATCACGTCTCAGTTAGTGCATAGATATCTATTTTCTCATTGATCACAAAGTCACATATTGCCGTAGCACGTCCTCTAGCTTTCATGGATCTGGCATTCCATACCGCTAGTTTCACTGTTTGCTTATCCTTGTAAGCTAAGGGAGTTCTAGTGAGGATTTTAATATTGCCAGGTGTTCGCCTGATATCTCTCATTCTGTAGAACCGTATGTGTTCCATTATTGACAACCTACCTGTAATAACAACCTGGATACGGTGTGTTCGCTTTCTAATACCACCACGATGTGATAAAGGTTTATTGTTGATGCCCAGAGCTTTTACATTCTTCCAGGTATCTTCAGAAAGTTTCTTATTTGCAGCAGGACTAGGTTTTAACTTCAAAAGTTGATCCACCGAGTACTGGATTCTTTTTCCTACATTTGGGCCAGGGTTTGGTTGGATATCACCACAAACCAGGAGCTGAGTCCGAAAGGTGGCTGTTGAGTTTGGATAGTAATGTATACCATGTCCCACAAACTTAATGTGACATCTATCCATCCTTGATAATGATGTGTATCTTCGCCCGCCATAGCTGTGTGAACAGCTGGTACGCAGCAGACTTGAAGAGTCAAGGTTTGCAAGTGATAGCAAAAGGAGGGGAAGGATTAACCTCAACCCAACCATTGTAGCACTGGTGGTCCTATTCAAGTTCAACTGGGCAATGAATTGATGTGTGCTCACCCAACCATTGTAGCACTGGTGGTCCTATTCAAGTTCAGCTGGGCAATGAACTGATGTGTGCTCACTTATCTGAACCCAGACAAAGGTTAATCCTCTGCTTTCACCAGTACATGAAGAGAGTGCTTGTACATGGATCCAATATGTCTGCAGTGCGCTCCAAAGCCAGATAGATGAAAAAGAATCCGGAGCTAATATATTCTGGGTTTAATGGAAATATAGCTCGAAAATCGTCCAGCTGCTTCTAGAAACACTACTCCACAAGCTGTTCATAAAGGGTCATTCGCCACTCAAGAATAACACGTAATTCAACTGCAAAATCAGGAGCATAAAAAATGTGTGTCTGCCAGCTAGGCGATCACAATTTTAATCCGATAAACAATTCTAAACCGTTTAAAATATCTGTATGGCATCGATGGGACTGTACTGAATTGGATATCATCGTACCTTTCCCAACGTTCACATGTTGTGAAGGTTAACGATTCTCTGTCCCAACCAATCGATGATAAGTGTGGGGTGCCTCAGGGCTCGATTATCGGACCGTTGCTCTATACATTATACAGCTCTCCAATAACTGCAATTATCAAATCTCATGGTCTGGAGACAATGTTGTACGCTGACGATACCCAAATGTATCTAACTTTCAGACCACAACATCTACAGAGTGCCATAAGCAGAATCAATGACTGTCTTGCTGATGTTCTTTCATGGACTCATAAAAACTGTTTGAAAATCAATCCACAGAAGACTGAACTAATTCACTTTTCGTCGAGATTTAATCCTGCGTCTTCATCAGCATGTATTGTAGTGGATGGACTGGATGTACATGAAACAACCAAAGCACGCAACTTGGGTGTACACATGGATCAACACCTTCAATTGAAAGAACATGTTAAAATTATGACTCAATCTGCAATGTGTGCATTAAAGAGAATAGGGAAAATTCCCTTCTATTTGGCCTGCCCGAAAAAGACATAAGAAAACTCCAAATTGTTCAAAATTGCGCCGCCCGACTTGTAATGCGAGCAAAAGGAAGAGATCCATTACACCCTTGTTGTCACACCTGCATTGGTTGCCTGTAGATAAGAGAATCATGTTTAAAATCCTTGAATTATGTCATAAAACATTGATAAATAAGTCCCCAACATATTTGTCTGACATGATCATTGAATATATTCCACAAAGAAATCTACGATCTTCTAGCCAGAATTTATTAGTTATACCAGCAACTAAAACATGTTCTTATGGGGATCGGGCTTTTCAGTCAGCAGCACCTGTACTCTGGAACAAATTACCAAGTCAACTTAGGGCCATCACATGTACTCACACTTTCCTCAAGTCCTTAAAAACATATTTGTTTTGCTATTAAATGATTATGATAAGTTGTATTTTGTATGTTTAATTATATTGTTTTGTTAAAATTATGTAAGTTGTAGTTTATGGTACGTGTACTCTACCCATTTGTGTAAAGCGCATAGAGATTCCAGGAATATTATGCGCTATATAAGCAGCTATTATTATTATTATTAAGGATGTTCTTGAGTTTGATTGACGGGTATGACGTCGTGCTTATGTTTTCCTTCATTTATGCGTACGGTTATAACGAGGTACCGGTTATAACGAGGTCCCACGGACCTCGTTATAACGGGGTTTCACTGTATAATATTTCATTTTGGCTGAAACCTATATCGAAGTACAAACGTACGAGTCTGTCTCTCTCTCTCTTCCCTGTCTGCCGCCATTACTCAAATACTGCGTACGTACGTAATAAACAATACGTACGTACGTAATGAACAATACGTACGTACGTAATAAATACTGCGTACGTACCTAATAAATACTACGTACGTACGTAATGATAATAATACGTACGTACGTACAAGGAGGTAATAATACTGCGTACGTAAGCAATAAATACTACCAGGGAGGTGCTCACCTCCCTGATACTACGTACGTACGTAATAATACTGCGTACGTACCTAATAAATACTACGTACGTACGTAATAATAATAATACGTACGTACGTAATAATACTGCGTACGTAAGCAATAAATACTACGTACGTACGTAATAATACTGCGTACGTACGCAGTATTATTAGACCCTACGTACGTACGTAGTATTTTTTTTTTTTTAGGTTGTCAAAAATGGCCCTTAGAAAGCTTCGTGATCGTACTGTACCGATGTACGATCGATCGTGTACGACAAGTCGTGTATCGTGTGTAATGATTGGTTTTGGAAAGGCCGTTTCATTCAAGTAGACGCAGTCATGAGATAATTTTAGCCAAATCAAGCAATTTCTACTGGAAACACATGCGTTTTCCAATGCTATAAAACTGTAGCTACTGCCGGTAAGTTCCTTAAAGTTAAATATTACTGGATTTTGCAGATGAAGAAATCTTCAACTGTTGTAGCTAGATGTGCGGGTACGAGAACGAAGTGTCTTCAGTCCCACGTATAGATCTACACGTATACTAGCCCGACCAGACCCCGTGCGCGTGCGCTAACGCTTGTGTACAGCGACAGGGCTGTGTCTATAATTACACGTAGACAGTATAGAACTCTAGATCTTAGTAACGGGCTAAGCTCTAGTTAGACGTAAACTTTATAAACAGTAGGATTCTACGGGGTCATCCCACTAGTCTAGACCAACACCCACGAGTCATACAACCCACAAGTTCGACATTGAAAACAGGTCCATATAAGGCCAAGTAAAAAAAGAAAGCAGTTTCTCGTCCGGGTTTTTTGAGCAAGGCGATGAGGGAGGTCCTTACTATTTGATATCTTACTATTTTTTTGAGGATTGTCAAAATGGAAGTAATATGTGTTTCTCGTCCGGTAATTTTGAGAAAGGTAATGAGGGAGGGCTTTACTATCAGCCTGACTACTTTCTATATCCAATTTATGAAATGAAATATCACTCTGGTAGCTGTGTTATATGAGAGACCGGGTCCCAAGTGTATGTCTTGCCTGCACTCTGTGCATTTTCAAACAAATACGAGTAGATACATATTACCATACTTGAAATGAAACTTCATGCATGCAGAAATACATGTGCTTTTTCTTTCCACTACAGATGTCAAGGGAAAATGACCATCTTAATACTGGTATCTAGGCTAGGCCTAGTGTTGTAATGGCATTTCTGATACCCGGTACCAAGGACAGTGTAAGCTTGCAATTCTGATGTGTTATGCTATTAATTTAAACAGGTATAAAATATGTCTTTCAACAAAATACCAATGTACGACTGAAATAAATTCCATGATATTCAAATCACTGATTTATCTATCATTGGTATTTGTGACTTTTTGTGCCCACACAGCTGGTATGTATATATCTGCATCTCTTCACAGTTCAAATACTGGTACATGTATATTGTAGCACATTCAACTGGAAACTGGCTTGTACAATTGCAGATGGATGTCAAAATGATACTTGCTGATATGGCATTATAGAATTAAAACTTTAAAGATGTTTCTTCATGTTCTAGACATTTTGATGAATGATATTGTATACCACACGACAGGGGATACGACTCACGGCCGTGTCCTTGAATTTACATCGGAAAGAAAAGTACATGTATCCCGCAGAAATACGAGACAAACCAGAATCCGCGGAAAAGTTATTTATTCTGTGGATACACCCATTTAATAATTCTACATTTGCTGGAAAAGCGCATTCATTTTCTCTTCAAAATAGAACAAATCCGTCATCGCCGTCAGATGTAACGTTACAGAGCTGAGTGTACGGGCTTCTACACATTCGCATGCTTGTGTTCATGCGTGCGTGCAGACAGCTGACAGGCCAGGGGATGGGGACCCTGACACCTATAGACAGTGCAGACACGCATGCCATACGCGACCGGCATGGCCATGGTGCACTGGCACCGTAACTCGACACTGCACACACATGCACATAGTCACAATGACATGAACATCAAACTCGATAAAATCCTCACAAGCATTTGTACAGTACAATTCATCCGCTTAAAATATGAGAAACGGGGAAAATACGAACAATGCGCGAAATATGCGTGGAATATCAGCGATTGTTCGAAGAAATGTTGCCGCTTTGAAATGTTGGTTTCTTTTTTTACTCAGCCTAAATTTACCATGAGTCATCACTGGTCATACAGCTCACTCACGAGTCCTACAGCCCGCACTTTTTGTCACATCGCAAGTTGGTGCCAGATGATCCATCTAATATACTAGGCCCTATGTCTGAAACCAACCTTGCTGTGAGTGGAAACCTCGAAATAAAAGTACGTTTTCTTGCCGAATAATGCATAATGCTGTATCAAAGTCTATATAGATCATGTAGATCTAATTATGACATGGGGAATGTGATTATCTCTGAATGTTAAACAACAATAATTGTAACTAGACAAGTCATCGTAGCCCGCAAGTTTGACACTAGGCAAACACAGTAATGGCAAATAAATCCCTACTAACTATACACAGCCCATTCGCTGTAAGCCTGTAGTAGGCCTACCATAACGTATAGCTGTAAATTTATTCACACAGCGTACAGTTAGGGTACCGGTTTTCGACACTTCAGCACATTTCCTTGTTTACCATCAATACTAGAAATCTACACCATTTTACCTAGGAATTTCAATATGAAGTTGAGCTACAAAGGCCAATAATAATATGCCTTGAACGAATTCCCATTTTAATGCACTCGTGTTCAATTTTTAAGCGATTTCCATCGTGCCTTCGCTGGCATCAGATTTCGACACCCAGCATCATTTTTTGACACAATCACAGCGCGCATCACACATAAATCACATGGCGCGTACAGTACGCGTACACTGAATTGTGGACGCAAACCAGCAATCATACCAGCGCAAGAACTTGATGTTTCCTCTATAACGTGTCTTAATATGGGAATGTCGAAATGTGGTGCTACATTCTCAAAACAAACTCTTTCTACAAGTTTGCTCATTTATCACGAATTCAGCCGTGAAATTACTAAAGACGATTATGAAATCAAACATCAGGATTTGGCAAACAAACTTGATACTAAAGTAAGATAACCAGCATGGGTGAATTTCATTTTACGGCGACGTATACAAAATGCGGCATAATTGTTTTGAACCCCTAAAAATGGCTGACATCAACATTTCTGCTGACACTGTGTTGCTTTTCTCCGAAATATTCTACCGTCGGATTATGATAACAAGTGACAAACGGTGTTTATATAAGACTAGAAATGTGATTGATAACTTGGTTGATTGTTGAAGTCAGACGTTTGTATTGAGTATAAAATTTAATAAGAATTATCTGCTGGGTGTCGAAATATGGGTCCTGTCGAAAACTGGTGCACTATAAACGGTACTAACACTCACAGCGTCTGGTCGGGCTAATAAAGCCCATGAGACCAACACTAGTAAAGTAAAAACAGCCCACGAGTTCGACAGATACCACACGGCGCTTAATGTGTCGGTCTCGATCTCGTGGGCCTTGTTAGCTTATTTTTAGTGTCAAACTCATGGGCTGTATGACTCGTGAGCTGTATAACTCATGGGCTGTATGACTTGTGAGCTGTATGACTCGTGGGCTGTATGACTTGTGGGTATCGGTCTTGTGACGTGCACCCGGATTCTACATCAGGTGGATTCTAACATTAAATAGTGTACTCGTTGCGTTGAACGCACGGCCGTGCGATAATCGTTAACTGTCAGATTTATTCAATCCCGTTGCTTTGACGTTGACTAAGGTAAACAGGTTTCCTGGGTTCTGCTAGATTTGCTGTGGTGTACTACTACACTTACTAAGTAATGTTCGTCTGGTGTACTAGTAAAAAATGTCAAAGGATGTGTGGTGTCAGTCCTGTAAAATGGTAACTAAGTTCGATCTAACGTTAGATTCTATGTTGTTATACACAGCCCGGTCGCTTGGACAGGGCTGTACCGTCACGACCCACAACACAAAGAGAACTCAGCGATCGCATTGCAAGCGCTTTGAGTTTTGATACTTTTGATAATTTTTTGTCACTTTAAACTCATCTAATGTAGATCTTCATTTATGAGACTTCACATCTATGCTATGCTATCAATATTGACATAGGCCTACATGTAGGTGTAGAGGTCTACACATTTTTACAACTCATTGTCTTAGGTCGTACTGAAAATGAAGATTTATGCAGCATGTGCGAACGGTACATCTGATAATTGGCACTTCACGCTATCTGAATGCACTTGTAAAGGTCATGCTGTCGACCGGGCCGTGCTGCTACCAAAGAGTGCACGCACGCAATAGATCACTGCACTTCCAGCCACGCACGCATAATTTGCTGAGTGGTCAACTCGCCATTTTAAATTCTGCAACGTCAACGATGAACCCTGATGGTTGGGGTCTGCGCTAGAAAGTGCAATTTCTTTTGTTCAATGGACTTTATATATGTACCTTCTGTAATATCAGCATGCATTTTACGTGTGGAGTAACGTACATATGTCTATAAGTAATAAATTGTAATACAAGTTTTGTAGTTGTGTTGTGGTTCCCCACTTTGATGGCGAGGCTCCGACTGTCTGACGCAGCGTCAGGTTGGGCTAGTAAAATGGCTGTATGTAATAATGTAGACAGAAAGATCCGCTTGTCCGGAGGAGTCTCTTAATTTTTTGACATTATCGCTCTCCTCTGTAGAGGGTCCGTGAAGCCAGACGTAGTGTCCGCGGAACATATCCCCGACGACCAGATACAGACCGATCTTTCGGTCAATCCTGTGTGATGCTAAATCATCTCCTTTCATGTCTTTGCTTTGTTAGTCTGTGTGATAAATTCGATCGGAAGTTGATCCTTTTGTTGTAGTGGGTCACATATGTCTTGGTTGAAAATTGTTTTGATTTTCCAAAGTCATCGATTGCTTTCACTGTATTCTTTTTTAATATATTCACTGCAGTTTATACCAGAGTGGCTGAAAATGTGTGCATATGAAGGCAAAGTGTCTGACTGACAGCGAATATTTGTAATCCAGCAGCGATGTTAGAAAGACTAGCTGCATGGGTCCTCAACACGTATCTGGGAGAATATGTGGAGAACCTCAACACCGACCAGCTATCCATTGGACTCTTAAGTGGTAAGGTTGACTCCACGTCTTCCATTCCAAGAAACAGGCCGTTTCTCTCCCCAAATTCAATTTCCAATCCATTTAGTGCAGTACACAAGAAAGAGCAAGAGAGCAAAACTGTACCTTATTTATGTTTCACTCATGAACATGATGAGAAGAAGCATATTTTACTCTAACATGCACTTCCCATAAACACCTACGTACCCAAGCATACACTAATTGGGACTAGTCTTCAAGGGGTCAAAGAATTTACATTAGTGTCAGTGTCTGTTTTCCATTTGATAAGTTACAATGTACATCAAGACCACTTTTCACTTTTAACAGACTGCACATGAAACTTAAGAGGGCAGGCAAATGGTATGTTAAAGTGTACCAAGTTTGTTCAGAGCTTTTATGTAGCATGAGAATATCACTTAGTGTTTCTAAAGCGCATGTTAGTCAGAAACATGATGTTTGTAAACATAATTAGTCATACACTTGATGTTTGTATTTAAACATAACTTCTGGTAGGCTTGGGTATCAGAGAACCATACCTGTGTAAAGCAGGAAAAACATGTAACAACTGAAATTGATTTGTAAGGAAGCAACATTGTCTTGTATCTTATATGTTTCATTCATTGACTTTAAGTTCTGGTTTGCAGATGGTCATTCACTGCATTGATTGCCATGATTGTCATCTCTTTTCCTCAGGTGCTGTTGAATTAGAAAATCTCCCACTGAGAAAGGATGCCTTGAAGCACTTAGATCTTCCAGTGGAGGTCAAAGCAGGTGAGTTTTGTTCACATAGTTAAAGTAGAATTTTTCTGATTCACCATATCTTTGGTAGTTCATTTTCTTTTTCATAACATGTCATAAGGAGGCCATTCAAAGAACCTAAAAATTATTTTACTTAAACCAAATCAAGTCCTGAAGGAAGTTTGCTGCAGAAATCATAATGTTTTCCTCATCTACATGTAGTTAGCTCATCTGCATTTTACTTCATTTCCTATCATGTTTGACAATTTCAATTCAGTGGAATTTATTAAATTCATAAAATCTGCACACAATCAGGAAATCCTACAAAAATAGGCCTATTTTAAAGGCAAACATGACTGTTAATCTTCTGCAAAAAGTGTAGTCCCTTATAGTTGGTTTGGACTAAAGTGAAGTGATAAAATGTTAATTGTAATCATGATATGACTGTAATATGTGTTGTAGTCTAGATAAATTCTTGTTTGTTTGTTTCTGAAGTCCAGATTTAAACAGGAGCCAACAGATCCCAGAGAGCAATGGCTGTGCAGTGGAATCTTGTCATAAAAGAAGTTTTTCTTTATAAAAAAAAACCCCACCCTATTATAACAAGGGGATTTTGCAAGCCCCAGCCTTTATATTTCTTTGTTTCCATATCCTGGTATAGTGAGAAACCTTATATAACAAGGCAATTGTCATTGTTTTGTAGTTCCCCGTTGTAACAAGGTCCCCATGCACTGATACATTCATGTGTCTTGCAACGATCTGGTGACAGGCTTCATCGGGAAGATCCGCCTGCAGATTCCCGTGAGGCACCTGAAGACCGAGCCATGGATCATCTCCATCGAGAACCTGTACCTGGTGGCCGGCCCCGCCTTGAGGTCCAGGTACGACGAGAAGGAGGAGGAACAAGAGCAGGAGAGGAAACAGCAGCAGCTGGATGCGGTGGAGTCGCAATGGAAGGTGAGAAAAAAGCTTGTGTGTGGATCTAAGCAGCAGATTTGACGGTGTGTGTGCATTGTGTGAGGAGATCAATTTGATCATTCTTCATTTGTCAGAAGTGCACAAGTAGTTTCACCAAAAAATAAAACAGAACTGACATTTTGCTTACATTGCAAAAAGGGAATAATGAAGTTATAACAATGCGAATATGTACTTGTACATTGGTAGTAAGGCTCATAACGATGAGAATGATGGTACTGTAAAAGTGGGTATTTTTGCACAAGTAATTTTTCGCGCTCTGCCGGGTAAGAAGAGTTCCCACGGTTTTTAATTCTGTAGAATCAAGACATCAACAACTGGAGCATAGGGCAAACAAAAATATTTGTGTACTTTATTTTTGCGCTAGCTTCTGGTTGCGCGAAATGCGCAAAAATTTACACTTTTACAGTACCCGTACATCAGAACTTCATTGATGATACTACTGTTATGACTACTGCTTAAATGTAAAAATGTGGTAATTATGATTGTGAATGGTAATGAGGATTTTTATGTTAAAACAACAGTAGCACTCACAGAGTAATTTTTTGGATAAAATATGTTAAAGTGCATTGCATGTTTCAATCATGACTTCCTTTGTTTATTGTGGCTGTGTCAAATAGATCTGTAGATATCATTGGTTGCATATGTTTTATGTCACTGCCAATACACAAAATGTGTACATCATTCTAAGGAAATGAATTTACTTTGTTATATAATATGAGTAGAACATTAGTAGATGACATGTGGTAGGACAAGGAGAAAAAGGAATGGAGAGCTGTTGAGTGAAGAATGTCAACAAAGTGTATATCTTGAAACAACATCACATATTTTGTGTTACTTTTATTTCAGAGGAAAATGGAAGTAACAGATGGAGACGACTCCAATTCGTGGTATGCCTACTCAACATCTGTCTTCTACAATGTCCTGGAGAACCTGCAGGTTAGTATTAAACGTTCCCTCTCTCTCCATGGCCAGTGCCACATTTTCAAAAGTGGGGGGGGGGGGGGGGCAGTTTAGATTTCTGGTGCACTTCCGGGTTTCATTAGCTGACAAGCAAAGAAAAGGCCCTATTAAAAAAAAAATAAATAAAAAAAAATAAATAAAAAAAAAAAATCATTCATTCTGGTACAACTTGCAATCAGCAAAAGTTGTTTTCTCCCAGTGCTACTACAGGGTAAAACAAGGGGGGGGGGGGGGGGGAGGGGGGGGGGAGCCAAAGTGGTTACACCCTATGTATTCCTCTGTTGTGCCATAAAAGTGGGGGCTGGTTCCGCCTGCCTTGCTCTCTCTCTTTTGAGCAGCTGCATAGCTGGGATGGGTAGAGTTATAAATTTGCAAGTGAAGTCTACACACACACACAAAATAAAAATTAGCGATGCATGTTGAATCTTGTCAGGAAAATATGAGTGTTTTGTATACTTTTGTATACACTGTTACTGAACTACTACGTGCATGTAATCTCTTTGGAGCTGAATATACTGAATGTTCTGTTGTGATAAAATATTCCATGCAGGCATCTTCTCATGCTGTAATGTGCATAATTGAGTTTATGAAGCATTCTTGACTTTACACAGCTGTCTGCTTTCCAAACTGTTTTGAGAATACATGACCCATTGTGTAAAAATGGCTTCATCCATTCAGTGGAATAGTTGCATAAATTATATTGTTGTTTATTGTGTACATGATCTCTGATTTGTTCGTTAAAGTCATAATTTTACACCTTAGTCATAGTCAGTGGTCAAAATCGGATGGACTTTTCATTTGAATTGATTGTTTCTATTTTTTGAA
Source organism: Diadema setosum (assembly GCA_033980235.1). Lineage (NCBI taxonomy): Eukaryota > Metazoa > Echinodermata > Echinoidea > Diadematoida > Diadematidae > Diadema > Diadema setosum. The sequence goes on along the minus strand of CM067077.1, from coordinate 25,067,660 downwards.
AGTGTTTTGCAAAGTACATGTATGTAGGTTACATCATGTATACATTGTATATGTGAAATAAGACAAATGTAAAAATATCTTGTTGCCTGCAAGGGTAAGCCACTGTTAGGCTATTATTCCCAAAGATACATCAATTTCTTACTGTTGTGCAATGCAACTCTAATGCACATCATCACTCATTCAAAACCATCAACCATTGGTTGTTCAACTTTCGCAATAATTTCAAAGATGCACCCATTTTGAGTAGTGATATCAGGAAAAGGTTCACTGTTGGCAATGGAATTTTTGTGCCGTACCTTTTTGTTACAGAGCCATTACGAATTATAAGGTCAAATAATAATTTGTGCAGATGTTCAAAATTGCATTGTTTTGTGAAATCCTTGGTCATAGTACAGGCATGCAGCATGAGTAAAACACAATTTTACCCTACCAGCATCTTCTTGTCCAAGACCATTATGGCCTGTCAATAAATAATTTTAGGGCCTTTAAAAAGTAACTTCTGCATACAGGCGTAGCAGTACCTGCAATAATAATTGAGATGAACTTTGTAGACAAAATGCTGTAAATTCTATTCCTGAGTCTTCTACAATTTTGTGAACAAGTTGTGTTGAGCATGACCAATACATATCTTACCAGGTACACATACAGACACAAACATACAACTGTACACATACAGTGCCACTGGTAGATTTCATATCGAGGTAAGGGAGAAATATATGTACAAGTATACCAGTGCTCAATATTATTGGTCAGTAATTCCAGATCCAGGTTGGTGATGTTGATAGGAAATTCATACTTGGTTTATGTAAAAAAAATATATATATGTGTACATTATTACCATGGACCTGTACATGTAAATTGTAAAGCCAAGCATATATCTCTTCTGAAGTTACAGATCTTGTTGTGAAACTTGCAAAATGAGGTCATTTTATTGGGAAAAAATGCAGACATTTTTTTTGCAAAATTCAGTTTTGTGTTTTAATCTTTCAAAGCCTTTGAGTCATTTCAAATCAATATCTTATTTTTAAGGTTTTTTAGAGCATATTGTGTACATTGATGTCATACTTGCATTTAAAGCTATTTTTTTTTTCAACTGCCTGATCTGGTATGTGCTCAAGTAAGCCATATCATTGTCATTCATCTCCAACAACTGTTTATCAGGTGACTTTTTTCCTTTTATACTGAGTTTATGGTAGGTTGTTCAAAAATAAAAAATAAGAAACATTTGATAGAAAGCTTTGTAGTTGGGATTATGTAATGATGCCGTTCTTCTATAGAAAACCAGTGTTCTGCTATGATGAGACTCTGGTTGTGATGAGTTACAGATTTTAAAATATGGGTCACAAGGTACAAAACATTTGTCATAGTTTCTTACTTTCAGACCATTCTGTTAGATGTTTATGTACATGTACAAACAGGCAGATTATGTTTGATTATCACAGTACCTTTGTTTGAAGATAAGAGCAAATATGATTTAAATGATCTCAATGTTAATCTTCTAAATCCTCAAGTAATTTATTGTCTGTTCATCAAACCCTAACCCTCCAATATTTCTTTGGTTAAAAAAAAAAAAAAAAAAGGAATCATTTTTTCCCCCAAATATAGTTACTAGAGTTGAGAGTGCATTACAAGTGTACATGAAGACTGCCCTGTTTTCAAAGCCCTATATTTCATCCTCCATAGTTCTCTAAACATGATGCACTTGTATAATGTGTCTTTAAAGTGAATAATTGCTAGATAATTGATGCCATGAACTAATATGTCCTCTCGTCTACCATTAAGAAATTGATATGCAAAAAATGACCTTTGCCCTTCAATTTTTTTCAAGTGCTTCAAAAGTACAATTTGCACCTTGTAATTTTTCTCAGCATTTGAATGTACATTTCCTCATATTGTGTATGTGAATGTAGCTAAGTTTTCCATGAATGGAATTCTGAGATTTTGATATTATTTTCTGTCTTTTTGTATGTTTTCCGCTTGAACTACAATGCGAGTGCTCTTCTCGGCGAATCCAGTTTTGGTTTGCAGTGAAGGGCCAATGCCATTTTGAAAGCACATTGCCACCATAATTATGTCTTGCAGTCAGCTTGTCTGTTGATAGATGCTGCCCTATTTTAAAACTGTTACAGTAAAGCAAATATCACTTGAACAGATAAAAAGTCAAAGTGTATGTTTATATTGTTGACGTGAAGTGCAGTGTACCAAGACTTGACAGTACTGGGTAAAGACATCTTGTGATCATAATTATTTTCATGCATCTGCACATATTCTTCTTGGCCAGTGAGCGCCAGTAATTGGAGTGGATACTGTATGCCCGTATCAGTCATGTTATCTTTTATTGGGAGGGATTCAGCTAATTTTTATGATATAAATCTGCACTAGAATAGCTGTGCTGCCCTATAGTCTGTAAACACCTTTGATTCAGACAATACATAGTTCCCAGAATGTACACCTGCCATATGTACACTGTAGTTTGTATACAGACTACAAATGTGTTGATACAATATGGAACTTCTTCTCAACCTACATAATCCAGCTACAGCTATATCTTATCAAAAGTGCAGGGGGCCAGGAAAAGCCTTTTCATTCTTTACTACACTTCTTTTTGGAATTGTGGAATCAAAGAACTATGTGGAATGTTATGATGATAAGCACAATCAGGGTATGCAATCATGACTTTCTCACTTTAAAAAATTGTAACTTCTAAAAGAATGCACCAACTGACTTAAAAATTCACATGCAGCATGCTAAGACATCAGTAATCACATGTGGTAAGACAATAGCTAATTTCTTCCCATTTACTGTTAATTATTAAAGATTAATTACCAAAAAGTCCCCCAAAACCCACGTAATGCGTCAAAAAAAGCGTTTTACAACTTACGTAAAATCAAGATTTGAGGTCCACATTTTAAGTCTACCCCTATGTGTTTGGTATCAAATCAATGGATTTTTTCCTGGCATTGCTTGCATGCAATAAAAAACAGTGGTTCTTTCAGCTGGAGAAAGTTATAAGGTCTGAAGTCCCATCCCTGTAGGAGTGTAATGCTGGCTTATTTTTGTGATATTGTGACCTTTTAACCCATGCTGTACAGCTATACATGGAGAAACAGCTTATTTTTCTGTTTTTCCTGAGAGTACTGAAGACACACTACAATATGGTGCGCTGTTTGCCAATGAATGTTCAGCCAGTTTTGAGTTTTGAGCCATTTTCAAATGCTGAGTAAAATAAGTGCAGCCGTTTTTCAGTATTTTCAGTGAGGTATATCCTAATTTGACTACTTTAAAGAATCTTTTCCCCTTATTGAATATCCTTGTTTTTTTTAACCATGAATTGTACATATGTAGAAATCTATTGTGTGAAAATTTTAGCAAATTTGAGCAATAGGAACTTATTTTTTTATATTTTTACAAATTGCTGAGCATAAAAAAGTGCGATACACGCCCATGTTATACTGCATGAAGGTCATATGATAAGTGTTCAGTGTTCATATTTCAATGCTTGTTCAATTTCTAAAGATAAAGCAAAAACATAGTACTTTGGCTTAATATGTCATTGTTTGAGTGTCACAGCTTGGATATCAACTCAAGTCATCATAAATCTCACATTCATTTTTCTATCTGTGTTTACAAATATGAGAATTGATCCAAACACTGTGCGCACATTCAAGGTCAAACTGTACAGATAGTTTTTTAATGAAAAATATAATATCTTCCTAAGTACCAGCCCTAATTTCATAAAAATTTGTAATAATGGCCACTATATGTCTGTTACCTATTTCGCCTCTTCACTCTTTGGCAAAAGTGAAATATGATAAAATATGTAAAAGTGGTTTTATTTGAATTCAAAATAATGCCTACAAAATTGATCATCCATTTCGAGAAGTGAAAATATGAAATTCATTAATATTTTGTGATATGTCATGGCTATGTACTGGTGGTGAATGAAAGGGATATTTATCAGGAACATCTAACAGCAATATCAGACGAAAAAAACATTCTCCTTTTTTTTAATGAATTTTTCCAATATATTAGTCATTTCAATGTAATTCCACACCCCTAATTTAAATGCTAATTTATGCGCAGTTTAATGCAAAATTTTGACTCTTTCTTCACATGAAATGAAAATTTGAACACTCAGCTACAACAAACAACAAAAAAAGCATTTTCACCAAGTTTTTTCATTTTTGCCCTGTTACACAATTGCATACCCTGATTGTGCTATTGATCTTATAGGTCACAGTAAAATACTTAACTCAGAACCTTAAATATAGATCTTCAAATTATTGAAGAACAGGTGAATGGATATACATCATCACATTAAAGAGATTTAATAATAAAACTGGGTTTTTTTTTTTTTGTGGGGGTCCATTTTATTATTATTATCATTTATTTGTTATTATTTTTTTTTTGCATTTATAGGGCATTAGTTTCCCATTACTTACATAATTTGGAAGTATGCTAGACATGTGAAATGTAGAAATCAATAGTCAATAGTAAGCTGTAGACAATTGTTGGTGTATTGCTCTCGTAACAGAAATCACATTGTACCTTTAAAGTCTGGTATTCGGCATCTGAAATGTCAAGAGCATAGTTGGCATTGGCACTACTTATGTTGCGCAACTTTCTACAATGAGAATGATGCCCAGTGTTGGCAATCATATCTCAGGGCTGCACGTTGAAATGTGTCTGATAGCCAGGGGAGGATGATACTTTCATTTGGCATTAATGGTGATTATTATACATAAAAAAATGAAATTTTCATTCATAAACAAAAGAATGTTTGCCTAAATGAAGTGGCAGGGAGGTTAAAGCAAAGAAATAAATAAATAAGATAAAAATTGAACAAGATGAATTAACTGTGAAAATCTTGACTATGTTTTGATTGTGATGACCGAACTTGCCCTGACTTTCCATGACAAAGTGTTTGACACTGGATTCATGTAAATTGTTTGTTTTTTCTTGGTGTTTGTTTGTTTGTTTTTTGTGACACAAAATGTGGCAAATTGCAGACCATTGACAAAATGCCCAGCATAAAACATTATTTGAAAATAAGTAAGGATAAGAATGAAAAAGAAGATCAGTGGCAGAATGCAATATCAGTATGACTCTTTTTTCATTTGTTGCTAATGCTAGCCACTAGCCCACAATGTGGCAAGTGCCTTTCATCATGTTCATAGATTCACAAGTGTATTACATGTGTGTCAGTGTCTTAAATGAGATTATGTGGTTCTCTTCCTCACTCACAGCTAAAGGTCAAAGATGTCCACATTCGCTACGAGGATTCAACGGTTGTGCCGGGGGAGTCTCTTGCCTTTGGTATCACCATCAAGAGTTTATCAGCGGTCAGCACAGATGAGAACTACGTAGGTTTTGATCTTAAATATTGTTGTCATTTTCTCATTTAGCTCCATTATCGTTGCCGGTCACACAAACCGACGAATCACTCGATTTTGGGTCAAATTTTCGATTTTGAGATTTTCAATCATTTCGATAGTAGACATTCCATACTACATATTCTGAAATTCTCAGTGTGTAATTCGGTGTAATTTCTACGTAGTTATCACTTTTGTAGAAGTATGTAATTCCATTTGTGAAAATTATTTGTTTTCCCCATAGACGCGTGTGTTAAACAATCAGGCGATACGACGGTTCGGTGATCGCGCGTACTAGTACGCGCGGTCACCGAACCGACGAATCAGTGCGCATTGACTTTCATGTAGTTCTTGAGATTCAACAGTTTATTGACCGCGCGCACAGTGCGCGTACTGTGTAATACATGCATTGACAATGACAACGCTCAATGTACATGTACATATGGACACACATGGAAAATGACAACGTTCTTTGCAGACCGAAAATACATGCATGTAGCTCTTTGACGATTTCCCGCTTATTTGTTAACAATACAATTCGATAAAATCTTCACAAGTTAGAGCAAGAATTGAAGTCTGATGTGCTACAAAAATAATTGGAAATTATAGACATGAAAGTGTAGCAACCATAAGTCAAAAATGGGTTAACTTCAATCGCGATTTTCTCGAATTGTCATTCTGACGCGAACCTGAGGGATTCGTCGGTTCGTGTGACCAGCGACGATATGTAAACTTTTCTTCCAATAGAGCATAGTATTTCGTAGATGCGGATAAATTAATCTATGTCCAGAAAGGTGTATATTTCACAACATTAGTTGGGAGTAAATCCTTTTGGACATTTTGAAGTATATTAATATTGCTACTGGTGCAAGAAATATAATTTTGTATTCCTGTTATTATGGCTATGATGAAGATTATCATTGTGATGGTGATGATGATTGCTGGCAGATTTATTAACAATAGCTGTTATCATACAGGTAATATCAGAATTGTTATCATTAGAATCTGTTACCATCATCTGACAACTGAGACAGATACTTTACTTTCAATTACCACAGGGTGGTAGATGGTACTAAATGATCAAGTTAATATGCTAGTTACAGAAAGGAAAAGATGAATGCAGTGTGCATGTTTTATTTTAACTAGTCAATGAACAGTTTGTAAAAAGAAAATTGATACATTTAAATGTGCAAACAAAAACAATTCATATAAGATTATGACACTGCTTTGTACAGTTTACCACAGCGCACACACAAAAATGGTATTGTACAGGTACAACCCAACATTTCCATATCTACGTGTAGTTGTTTTCCCTCACATCCTTTATCTTTGTCTGCACTCAATCAAAAATGATGCTGAAATTAAGTTGATAAAAACCACCCCGAAAAAAACAACTTTTGAGTAGTTCTGTTCTTTATAGTAGTAAATCTTTTTATCATGGTTTTTCGTTCTGGATACAGGAGCAGAAACTGCTAGGAGGGGAAAACGCAAACAACATGAAATTCAAGCTTGTTGAGCTGGAGAGTTTTGCCATCTACTGGGACACTGACTCAGCTCCAGTCTCTGACCTTGACCTCAGTGACCTCAGGGTGAGTACAGTATGAGTCTAATCTCCTCTGACCCTGACCTCAATGGCCTATGAAGGTTTCAAAGGTCAAACTGCTCTGACCTACGTATTCAGCTCAGTGACCTCTTGGTGAGAAGTTTAAACTGTATGTGCCATATACACACATTTAGCAAGTCTAACTTTTCACGAATCAGGACTTCCCAAGGATTTGGCAAGTGGTTAAATTTGCGATTGTGGAGTACAGTACTGAATGGAAAAATGTATATGTGCATCACATTCATATTGCGATCAGAGTCAATATTTTCATGTATCTTTAAATTCGCGAGTAGCACCTGACTCACAAAATTTGCAAAAATAAAAACCTAACGACATATTCAGCATTTGCAGTAGGTCTCTGACTGTTTCTTTAATATGTTTCACTCCATTTCTCTCCTGGCTGATGATTTCAGAGATGCCAACTGTTACCTTTTCTACAGTATTTATGCCTCCGCCACGAAGTGGTGCCGGAGGCATTATGTTTTCGGGTTGTCCGTCCGTCCGTCCGTACGTACGTCCGTCCGTACGTCCGTACGAACGTCCGTCCGCTTTCGTTTACGCGATAACTTGAGTAATATTTAATGGAATTTTACCAAACTTGGTCCAAGTATGAAGTATGATGGGACAATGATTTGAGTAGATTTTGGGTGAAATCGGCTAAAGGTCAAAGGTCAAGGTCAAATCATGAAATTGTATCCGTTTACGCGATAACTCAAGACTTGATGGAGCAAATTTCCCCAAACTTTCTTGGAGGATGATGTATGATGGGACAATTACTTGATTACTTTGATGAGGTCAAATGTCAAAGATCAAGGTCAAATCCTAAAATTTATCTGTTTACGTGATAACTCAAAACTGGATGAAGCAGCTTTCACCAAACTTGGTCCAAGGACGATGTATGATGGGGCAATTAGTTGAGTAGAATTTAGTGACATTGGCAAAAGGTCAAAGGTCAAAAGGTCAAGGTCAAATGCTAAAAATGTTGCTATTTCCCCATATCTGTGCAATGCCCGCAGTTATTTTCTTGAAACTTTGTGTAGACATGTACTACTGCGTAAAGATTATCCAGAGAGAGTTTCATGTCATAACGTCAAAGGTCAAAAGGTCGAAGGTTAGGTGAAAATGTTGCAATATCACTTTTCTCGCAAATAGTTCAATGTATCTTCATGGAACTTGGTACATATGCATGTACTGACTGGCAGGGATTATCTAGGGAATTTAGGGGTCATGGGTCAATAGTCAGGGGTCAAAGGTCAAGTTCAACTCCTCAAAATGTTACTATTTTCCTCATATACTAGTACATGTATATGCAATGATTGCATTATTAGTTTTAAAAGTTAATATAAAATGTACATGTATTACTTGATGGAGATTCTCTTGGAAATTTCTAGCCAGAAGGTCAAAGGTAAAATGTTAAGGGTCAAAGGTCAGGTTTAAATGCAAAAAAAAAAAGAAGATATATTTTGTACTGTAATTACACTCTTTCTTCATACCTTGAAAATTATACTCAATGCATAAACTTATGATAAGATCGGTCAGAAGTCAAGTAAAAATTTTCAATTCCCCAAATATGCGTACCTGCACTCTTTAATAGACACTTATAGCAAACCCAGTTCGTGGAAAGTGACCATTCCAGATATTTCTGCCAGTTATGTGAAACTGTCATTACACATTGTGAAGACATTGTACTATACACCTATTAGGAGAATAATGCATTATGGCGGAGGCATCAGTCGCCATAGCGACATTTCTAGTTTGTCCTGTTTTCACCCAAAGTGCTGTGGGTTTCAGGGAAAATGTATTTTCTCCCAAATTGTAGTACTATATGTGTCTTTTGTAAGAAAGTAAAAATATTGTTTACCTTCTCCCCCCCAACCCCCCCCCCCCCCCCCCCCCCGGAAAAAAAAAAAAAAACACCTTTTGCAGCTGTCAGAACACTGCAGTGTTGTTTTTACAAGGGTGATATTCCTAAATTGTTATTCCCAGTCACCTATTATGAACCTTCAGAAGTTCATATCCACACTATTGTTATTACCTCCTTTCTTTTCAAAAGGAGCAAAACACAACTTTTAGGGTAAAATTTCACTACCTCTTCCACTATATTATTACCTGTGTCTGTTCCTTAAGTTGACAACTAGGCTCCAGTGAGTTGGGAGCATGCGGTATTAGATGTAAGCTTGAATGCATGCACTATACATGTAGAAGGAGTGAGCTTGAGTGCATGCACTGGGTAGATAAAGGCTTGAGTTCAGTGACTGCGAAAATGTGGCATTCCAAAGTGAATTCAGCTCAGAACATAGCTAAGAAAAAACAAAAAATCTGTTGCTATCAGTGTTATATTATACAGCTCAATATCATGTACTTTTTTTTTCAAATCTTATCATAATGTCTTAACCCTAACTTACCTGGGGGGCCATAATGCCCCCCCCCCCCTCGACGAATTCCGCGACCATTCTGGCGCGCAAAATTTTTTTACCGCGCCGCTCGCTGACTTTTGACTTTCAAGTCTCCCGCAACTTTTGAGACCAAATTTGTTGCTCCCGGGCATACCGTTCCGAAGCCACGCCCCTTCAAAAAATTTTCGTCAACCCCAAAATTGCTCAAAAACGTGATTTTGTGTTCAAAGTCAATACAAATTGTGTTTTTTCAATTAGTTCATATAATCAGGGCTGCACACTGGCGCCGGTCCGACGGTCAAAGACCGGTAAAAGTCACTGTCGGACCGGTAACTTTTCAGGAAATCCACAAGTTACCGGTCCGACATGACCAGTAAAAAAAAGCATTGGTGGGGTCAGTAGAAAGAAAAAGAGCAGCCCCGATCAGGGAGAAACAGAATGCAAGATATCGCACTGTTCAACAAGTTTTACACAAGTTTTCGTTTATGTCTACCGGTGCACTTTGTACAGTAAACATTACATTAGTTTTGAGCACTAGCAGTCGACATTCGCCCTCGCTTGCGCATTTGGCGCTGCTCACGCACTGCCATGCAATGCAATACATGCAGAGCATGTACAGTGTAACTGCTTTTCGTTTGCTTGCGATCGGCGGTCATGCCAGACAAGAAGCATTGATAGAAGCGCACGCATTTCTGGGTCATTTTACTCATGATTTTTTAACGCAAGATCGAACCGATCCCGGCTTCGCAGCAGCAGCGCAGCAGTTATGTTAGAACTAATTTACTTGTGTCGATTTTTAGAAAGAGTAAAAACACATTCGATATTCAGCGATACAGTAAATGGATCTGATTGCGTTCATTTTCATTTTACACAGTCATTTCACAAATGAATATTTTCATTCGCTCAGAATGGTCTCATAATGAAGATAGGCGCAAAAAGGATCACGAAATCGGCTCTTCCGTGTACTTTTTAAGAACGCATGCACAAAATGTGAATAGATAATACTATGGAGGAAAAAAAATCATGAAATCATGGCAGTCCCACTTACATATTTGAGGTAGAAATCGTCCCAAAAAGGATCATGAATTCGACCGGCCGCGTCGTATCTTTCAAAAGCTTATGTACGAAATGCGAAGAGATTATAGGGGAGGGAAAAAAAAATAAAGGACACATTTTGGTGAGTGCATCATAAAAGATTACAGCCGAATAACAATTCATGAAATCAACGCAATCCCGTTGAAATTTGAGGAAATAATAGGCGCAAAAAGGATCTTGAATTCAGTCCTGCATGCCGTGTTGGTTATCAAAAACGCATGCACAAATGCGACGAGATTATCGGGAGAAAAATAAAAAACACATTTTACCTTTCTGGTGCGTGCATCATAAAAAATTACATCTGAAGTAATTCATGAAATCACCACAATCCCGCTGATATTTGAGGTAGAAATAGGCGCAAAAAGGATCGTGAATTCGGCCGTGTCGTATACCTTTTAAGAACGCATGTACGAAATGGGAAAAGATTAGCGGGAGAAAAATAAAGGATACATTTTCGCCCCTTTTGGCGCTTGCATCATATAGATTACAGCCGAATGGTACTTCATGAAAATTTCGCAAACCCGTTGGAATTTGAGTAAACAATAATAGGCGCAAAAAGAATATCGAATTCGGCCCTGCATGCAATGTACTCTCTAAAAAAAATCGAGTGAAAATTTTCACTCTAAAAAGAGTGAATACAAAAAAGAGTGAATTTCGAGTGAAATTGGAGTGAGTTTTGAGTGAAAATGCTCATTTTCACTCATTTTGGAGTGACGTCAGGGATCACTCCAAAATCTTCGAGTGATCCCTAACGTCACTCCAAAATGAGTGAAAATGAAAATTTTTCACTCAAAATTCACTCCAATTTCACTCGAAATTCACTCTTTTTTGTATTCACTCTTTTAAGAGTGAATATTTTCACTCGATTTTTTTTAGAGAGTATAATTTTGAAAACGCATGCACAAATGCGCAGAAATTATCGGGAGAAAAATAAAGAACGCATTTTCAACCCTTCTGGTGAATGTATCACAAAAGATTTCAGCCGAAATAATTAATGACATATCGCAATCCCGCTGATATTTGATGTAGAAATAGGCGCTAAAAGGATCGTGAATTCGGCCGTGACGTATAGGCATGTACGCAATGCGAAGTGATTATTGGGTGAAAAATACAGGATACATTTTCAAACCCTTTTGGCCCGTGCATCATAAAGATTAGAGCCGAATAATAATTCATAAAATCATCGCAATCCCGTTGAAGTTTGAGGAAACGATAGGCGCAAAAGAATCATGATTTTTGGCCGTGTCGTGTATCTTTTAAGAACGCATTTACGAAATGCGAAGAGTTTATCCGGGAAAAATAAAGGACACATTTTCAACCCCTTTTGGCGCGTGTATCATAAAAGATTGCATCCGAAGTCATACATGAAATCATCGCAATCCCGCTGATATTTCAGGTAGAAATAGACGAAAAAAGGATCGTGAATTCGGCCGTGTCGTATACCTTTCAAGAACGCATGTACGGAATGCAAAGAAATTATGGGGAGAAAAATAACGCATTTTCAACTATTCTAGCTGGTGCGTGCATCACAAAAGATTACATCAGAAGTAATTCATGAAATTGCCACAATTCGGCTGATATTTAATGTAGAAATAGGCGATAAAAGGATCGTGAATTCAGTCGTGTCATATAGGCATGTACGAAATGCGAAGAGATTATTGGGAGAAAAATACCGGACACATTTTCAACCCCTTTTTGCCCGTGCATCATAGAGATTACAGCCGAATAATAAATCATGAAATCATCGCAATCCCGTTGAAGTTTGAGGAAACAATAGGCGCAAAAAGAATCATGATTTTTGGCCTTGTCGTATATCTTTTAAGCACGCATTTACGAAATGCGAAGAGTTTATCCGGGAAAAATAAAGGACACATTTTCAACCTCTTTTGGCGCGTTATCATAAAAGATTGCAGCCGAAGTTATTCATAAAATCATCGCAATCCCGCTGATATTTTAGGTAGAAATAGGCACAAAAAGGATCGTGAATTCTGCCGTGTCGTATACCTTTCAAGAACGCATGTACGGAATGCGAAGAGATTATGGTGAGAAAAATAAAGAACGCATTTTCAACCATTCTCGCCGGTGCGTGCATCACAAAAAGTTACATCCGAAGTAATTCATGAAATCGCCACAATTCCGCTGATTGAGGTAGAAATAGGCGCAAAAAGTATCATGAATTCGGCCATGTGGTGCATCTTAAAGAATGCACTTACGAAATTCGAAGAGTTTATCGGGAAAAATAAAGGACACATTGTCAACCTCTTTTGGCGCTTGCATCATAAAAGATTACAGCCGAAGTAATTTATGAAATCGTCGCAATCCCGCTGATATTTTAGGTAGAAATAGGCGCAAAAAGGATCGTGAATTCTGCCGTGTCTTATACCTTTCAAGAACGCATGTACGGAATGCGAAGAGATTATGGGGAGAAAAATAAAGAACGCATTTTCAACCATTCTCGCCGGTGCGTGCATCACAAAAAGTTACATCCGAAGTAATTCATGATATTCCGCTGATATATTTTGAGGTAGAAATATGCGCAAAAAGTATCATGAATTCGGCTATGTGGTGCATCTTTTTAAGAACGCACTTACGAAATTCGGAGAGTTTATCGGGAAAAATAAAGGACACATTTGCAACCTCTTTTGGCGCTTGCATCATAAAAGATTACAGCCGAAGTAATTTATGAAATTGTCACAATCCCGCTGATATTTGAGGTAGAAATAGGCGCAAAAAGTATCATGAATTCGGCCATGTGGTGAATCTTTTTAAGTATGCACTTACGAAATTCGGAGAGTGCATCGGGAAAAATAAAGGACACATTTTCAACCTCTTTTGGCGCTTGCATCATAAAAGATTGCAGCCGAAGTAATTTATGAAATCGTCACAATCCCGCTGATATTTGAGGTAGAAATAGGCGCAAAAAGTATCATGAATTCGGCCATGTGGTGCATCTTTTTTTTAAGAACGCACTTACGAAATTCGAAGAGTTTATCGGGAAAAATAAAGGACACATTTTCAACCTCTTTTGGCGCTTGCATCTGAAAATATTACAGCCAAAGTAATTTATGAAATCGTCACAATCCCGCTAATATTTGAGGTGGAAATGGGCGCAAAAAGGATTGCGAATTCGGCCTTGCATGTCGTGTACCTTTCAAGAACGCATGCACAATGCGAAAAGATTATCGGGAGAAAAATAAAGAACCCCTTGAAGCGCGTGCATCAGAAAATATCACAGCTAAAATAATTCATAAATCGTCGCAATCCAACTGACCACCAAGAGCAGGTTATGCAGCAAGTTCGTGCGCCGATGTTTAGAAAAAGTCACAAACGCATTTGATACAATCTGATTTTGTTCATTATCATTTTACACTGTAATTCAAAAACAAACATTCTATTTTTTCCTATTTTTTTTTATTTCTTGTGCAATAAATAATGCAAGTAAAAAAAAAAAAAAAAATATTAATCTGTAAAATGTACATGGGTAAGGGGGTACGTCCATAAAAAACAAACAAGAAAATAAGTTTGCAAGTCATTTAATGTTTTTTAGGTTGTCGTTGTTGACCGGTAAATTTTATGTTCGGACCGGTAAAAAATTTTAAAACGGGGCATTTACCGGTCCGACAGAGACAGGTTGGACCGGCAGAAAAATGGGTTAGTGTGCAGCCCTGATATAATGATTCATATTTTTAATTCTAATGGCTGAAATCAATCTATTTTAGTATAATTATGCTTCAAAAAATGTGTATGACAAATTCTGCAGAAAAAAACAACAAAAACAAATGTTTGAAAAAACAAAGAAATACATAAAAAATTGATAAAACAATAAAAAACATACGAAATTAATTTTGATACTTAATTTTTTTTTAATGCACAAATGTTCGGAATGTCACTAGGAATATTTTTACACCAAAAATCAGCATTCTATAAGCTTTTATAAGCCAATTACAGATGAAAATGAGGGTTTTTTGCATATATTTGCATAATTAATTAATTTAAAATAGAAAATGCAAATTTTTTGAAAATTTAACTCAAAAGTCTTGTAGATTACATCCGGCTTTATGTTCATGCAAATTTTGCGGCGATCGCGCGATCAACGGCCGAGATCTGAAGGGGGGGCCATAATGCCCCCCCCCCCCCCCCCAGAAATTCAAGCTCGCTAAATAGCCCAGGTAAGTTAGGGTTAAGTTTCAGTGTCTGTTAAAATTTCTTCATCACTCCCTTGTCCCTCTTGCAGGATGCTTTGACAAGGGACCAGTGCAGGATGACAGGAAACCAAATTAAGGTATGCAGAGTTTAGTCTAGACTTCTTGTTAGAAAAGGATGTGTAATTACCTTATGTAAACATTAAGGAAAAGAAAGGTCGTTATCCCTCTAGAGGGCTTCGTACAAAATTGTCAGGATTATTAATTTTTTCCCCTTGATCCTCCAAGATGTAATATTGGTCTCACCATGCAATGGAGGCATATACCTGGTATTATATATATATATATATATATATATATATATATATATATATATATATATATATGTGTGAGAAAAGTGCAGAGAAAGTATATCTGATATATTAGGCCAGAGAAAAGAAGTACAAAGTGTAGGTGCTTACATATCAGCAACCAAAACAAACAAAAACCTGAAGACCAAAACAAAAGTGATGTTCACATCTTGACACTTGAATGCTTTTCTGTGCACAATATGTGCACTGCTGATGTGTACTGCATGTTTGGAGCCTAAAATGTAAAAATTGAGAGAAGTTAGGAATACTTTTGCATCCTTTATGTTTTTGCAGTACCCCTCCCCCCAACCATTGCAATGATCGAACATTGACTATTGTTTGATGCGGTGGAGTATGATACAAATAAAACAAGAGCTATAAAAATAATGACTTCTTTCCATGCTCCTATGTATATTACTACATTATGATGGTCCAAGAGCTCTATCAGACGTGAAAAATATTACATATTTCTGTAAAGTTTGGTTTTAACTTCCCTCATTACAGGTTGGCTGCAGCCTTGATAGAAATCATAAACGTATTGTTTTAATTGATATTCCAGAACCATGAGTACATCCTGGAGCCAGTGAGTGCCGAGGCCAGACTTCAGCGCAATGGGTCCCCGCTCCCGCTGCGGTCCCGCAGCAAGCCCAGGTTCGTCTGCGACATAACGCTGCAGAAGATCCCCCTCTCCCTGTCGGAGGACCAGTACCGGGGCATCACGCTCCTCGTCAAGGAGTTCGAGAGGAACGAGAAGGCCCGACACTACCGGAAGTGGAGACCGGAAAGCTGGGGCAGCGACAAAGAGAGGTCAGTTGGTCAGTCGGTCAGTCATTAAAGTGGCATATTATGATATGCGGGGTTCATACCATTTACTGACTCTTGCTAATTACCCTGGAACAGTGCCGTACATGAAGAGGGTCTGGACAACTACTTAAAGGACAAGTTCACCTTCATTAACATAAGGATTGAGAGAATGTAGCAATCCAGCAGTGATTGCGCAGATGCTTCAAAAATTCATAACTTTTGAACGGATTGTCTGATTTTCCTCAAACTTTCACTGATGTGTTCTACTAATATTGTTGCATTCACTCAATCCACATGTCTTTGAAGGTGAACTTGTCCTTTAATATGATGTATGCACATCGATATAAGCTGAAACATTGTGCAATCATTGTTTCATTAGACTGCCGTACCACAACTTTTCTGAGTGTGTATTGAATTGATGAAATACAGTGTAGAATAACACAAGAGAAAAAGTTATAAGAGGTTTTATCTTGCTTCAGAGGTATCTCTGTGAAAAATGTGTGTGGACATGATTATACAATTATG
Source organism: Diadema setosum (assembly GCA_033980235.1). NCBI lineage: Eukaryota > Metazoa > Echinodermata > Echinoidea > Diadematoida > Diadematidae > Diadema > Diadema setosum. Next base: position 25,051,373 of record CM067077.1, on the reverse strand, counting down.
TTGATTTCATGAAATATTCTCAATGTTTTGTGACAGTGTGAGGAGATGGTGGAACTTTGCCATCACTAGTGTGCTCCACGGCATTCAGGATCGAAGGAAGAGGAGATCGCCCAAGTTCATCTCAGAAAGGATCGGTCTCATCAAGCAGTACACAGATGTCTACTCTCGCTTCATAGAGAACAAGACAGACCAAACCCAGTTCAAGGTGAATTCAGTAATACATTAAACCTCATCTTGATTAGCGCATCATTGTTCATGGCGTTCATTTTGAAAGGGAGATACAAGAAGATACAATAAATGAAATTTTCAGATTAGATTTAAAATGTATAAAGATTGTAGAGATTTGCTAGCGTGGGAAAAGAAGGTTGGCCTGATTCAATCAATCTTAATTTGCTGCCCACTGGTGTACATATGAAATCCATAGGCCATAGGCAGGCCTGCTAGAGTAGAATTGCCCATTAGCTACTATATATGTGCATAGGGATTTTTCAGCTTTGTGTGTGCTGATGTAGAGATCAGTGCTAAAACTGTGCACAATTCGTTATGAGGATTCCCAAATTTATTTGAGTTGGGCCAGCCTTCTCATTGCATGGTCTGGAGATGCTGCAGGTACATGTACTTTAAAGTTAACAAGTGCATTGATTCTTAACCTGTCCAGACCTAACCATATCTCATGTAAGGCCAAAAGTGCAAGGGATGATTTTTTTTTCCCATTCAGATCTTTACATACATCATCTTTGTGTCATGTGGAGATGTCTTTTACGTAAAGAGGGCTCAGTCTTTAACCAAGGTTACAAGCTTTATGGGACCTTGATAAAAATGTGTGTACAAAATGTTCACTATCTTGCCCAGCCATTTTGTGTGTATACAGTCTTGTCTATAAATTTCAGGCAAAGCCACTCGAGTAAACCAATAAGCAGTCCATGCAAAGGCCACTGTGTACCAAGAAGTATTACAGGGGTTATGTACTCCAGTCAAAGCTCACTGGCAGCTATTTTCAGGATGTCTGTGCCACTTTGGAAGGAAGTGTACTGGCAGATGTACAAATCTGTAAACAAAACACAGAATTATTTGAGTTTAATAGTCAAAAGGCAGTGAGCAACTGGAACAGCATGATCATGAGATAGTGGGCCATGTGTAATGTTCTCCATGTGTGGGACATTCTGGAATCATTTCCCATACAGGCCATGTATGACAAATGAAAATCAAACCATACAAAATGATACTGTTGCTTCCCTTGTTGCAATAGATAGAAGAAATTATGTATTCCAGACAATGCTGTAGGATAAGAAAACAAAATTATCTGACATTTTTGGATATTTGATCTAAGGAAGCAGTAGGTAATAAAGTTGGGTATGTGCTGGTGCAGGCTAGGCACAAGAATAACAAAAGGGGAGAAAATGTTGTTTGAACCATTGTATGTTGTTGGCTTAGGGGTAATAAAGAGAACAATACTGTTGCAGAAAATTAATGTTATTAATATGTGTCACTAACAAAATTTGTATGTACTTTGACAAACTTCTACAGGATACATCCAAGTTTTTAACCTCAAGTTTGAAGTGCTGTTTCGGAAAGAAGTATGGTGCTCCACGTACAAATTGTATGTTTGTGTCATAGGACCTCTGTTTAAAAACTCCCTTGATAACATTTCAAATCCTTTAGGTAGAACATTCTGTATGTTCACCTACCATTCATCTTCTATTGCTCCTGGGTCATCTTTTGTTTTTGTTGTTATGCCTCCGCCACGAAGTGTCGCCGGAGGCATTATGTTTTCGGGTTGTCCGTCCGTCCGTCCGTCCGTCCGTTCGTAATCAATTTTGTGGACAGCATAACTAAAAATCTGTTTGAGGTGTCCTAATAAAACTTGGCAGGTATATGCATGAGGGGGTGAAGTTGTGCCTATCAACTTTTGGGTGCAGATGCTCAAGGACAAAGGTCAAGGTCAAATGCTCAAAATTTCACTATTTCCCCCATATCTATGCAATGCCTGATGGTATTTTCTTGAAACTTTGTGTATACATGTATTACCCAATAAAGATTCTCTAGTGAGAGTTTGGGGCCATGAGGTCAAAGGTCAAAGGTCAAGTAAAAATGTAAAAATTTCACTTTTTTATCCATATCTCGCAAATGGTTCAAGGTTTCTTCATGGAACATAGTACATATGCATGTACTGACTGGTAGTGATTATCTAAGGAATTTTGGGGTCATGAGGTCAAAGGTCAAAGTCAACTCATTAAATTTCACCTTTTCCATCATATTTATGCAATGCCTGCCGGATTTTTCTTGAAACTTGGTGTATACATGTATTACCCAATAGAGATTCTCTGGGACGTTTTTGGCCAAAAAGTCAAAGGTCAAGTGAAAGTGCTAAATTTCACTTCTTCCTCCATATCTCGGAAGTGCATGGCTCAAGGTATCATCATTAAACTAACATATATGCTTGTTGTGTCTGACAGTGATTCTCTTGGGAATGTTAAGGTCATAGGGTCAAAGGTCAAGGGTCAAAGGCCAGGTCAAGATGCTAACAATTTACTATTTAATACAGAAATTACACTTTTTTTCTGTACCATGAAAATTACTCATTGCATAGAGACTTATAAAAGGGTCAAAAGTCAAGTAAAAGTCCCTGAATCCCCCAAATACATGCTCTCTTTAATAGAAAATGTAGCCATTCATCCAATTAAGTCTTGTTGAAGGAAAGTGGACATTCAACACACATTATAACATGTCAACATAATATTTTGTCTTTCAGATGAAACTGTCATCACACATTGTCAAGACGTACTATATACCTATTAGGAGAATCATACATTATGGCGGAAGCATACCAGTCGCCATAGCGACATTTCTAGTTTTTTTAATGTGTTATCTCCCATTAGACCATTTATCTTTTTTTGATGCTGGGTTTTGTTCTTGTTTTTTATATATTTTTTTTTTCCCCATCAGACCATAATGACCAAGATGGAGAAGGATCTGTCCTTTGAGGAGATTAGGATTCTACGTGGTCTGGTCTACGGTCAGCTTGAGGAGAGGATTAAACAAGGAGAGGTAAAACTTTTTTCCTGTTTTGATAGATAACCTTTGGATCTCTTGACAAAGAGGGTAGAATTGAATTACCAGAATGAAGTGAGGCGTCACTCAAAGTATGCAGACTGAATTTCCTATGGTTATTGCTAAAATTCATTGAATTTTAACGTTGCATTTTAAAAAGGGTACCCCTGAATTTAGAGTAATAAGATGCTGAGACCATGATGAATTATTACAGGGTTCGAAATTGGCGATGGTCCGCTGGCCATTGGCCACCAGAAATCACGTCGGACAAGCTAAAAATTGTAAAATTATGAAGTTACTAGTCCGTCTGGCTTGCCAAAATATTGCTTCAGTGTCAAAATTGATTCTAACTAGTCCGCCTGGCTAGTTAAAAAAAAAAAAGTTAAGTGCGACCCCTGTTTTAGCCATCAATCTATCCATATATCCATCTGCCTGTCTATCTTGTCTGTCTTTCTATCTATGTATCTATCTATCCATATCATTTCATTTTGTTTATTTTTTCATTTTCAACAAAAAACATATACAATCATAAACACAATATGATTATGTGAATACAAAATTTACTATCTTACTATCAATATATCTGTTACTACTGTATACTCGTGTTTATTGACTTATGAAATATAAATGGGATTGTGTGGAATGTTGCATGTTTTTTCTTCTTTTTTTCTTCAATAGACTAAATGAAGTGTTAAAGGGATGGTACAGTTTGGTGTAGATGGGGCTACAGGTTTCCAACTGTCAAATATCTTGTGAAATATGAAAGTACATGTAATTCTTGAAAGAATTCACAGTTTATTTGATAAAAATTGGTCTTGAAATGGCCGAGATATCCAAAAAATTATCCCGATAAGATGCAACAGGTCCAACTTTTATTAAAGGACAAGTTCACCTTCATTAACATAAGGATTGAGAGAATGCAGCAATATTAGTAGAACACATCAGTGAAAGTTTGAGGAAAATTGGACAATTGATGCAAAAGTTATGAATTTTTAAAACTTTTGTGTTGGAACCGCTGGATGAGGAGACTACTAAAGCTCGTGATGTCATATGAGTACAACAGTATAAAGAAAATGTAGAGAATTCAACATATTTTCACTTTTTTCACATAATAAAAGAGCACTTGACTTGCCTCTTTCTAAAGGCAATGGGAATGATATTACCCATAACATATGTCAGTAACGAGTCAAGGGAATGTGTACTTTTTTCAAAAGATGAAATTTTGTGAAATTCTCTTTATATTTTCCTTATATTGTTGTACACATGTGACATCATACACTGCAGTAGTCTTCTCATCCAACGGTGACTGCACAAAAACTTCAAAAATTCGTAACTTTTGAATGGATTGTCCAATTTTCCTCAAACTTTCAATGATGTGTTCTACTAACATTGCTACATTCTCTCAATCCTTATGTTAATGAAGGTGAACTTGTCCTTTAAGATTTCTTTGTCTGTCGACAGCACCATTCTGTATTGGGTACTGTTATTGTAATCTTTTTTTTTTTCATATTGGATGTCCGTCAGGAAATTTTCAAGAAGCCAGCAGAGGCCCAGGAGGGGGGCATCATCCAGCGCTGGGTGTGGGGATGGGGCTGGTCCTCCTCATCCGCTACCCAGGGCGGGCCAGAAGGTGCCGAGAGCAGTGTGGACGACGTGTCCATAACATCGGAGACGTCCTCGGGGGTGGGGAGCAGACGTTCTACCTCCCCACCACCTCTCATTGATGACGAAGGTGAGACATCTACCCATGTAGAGATTCACAAACTAATTTGGTGGGGAAATAACATTTGTATCATTCATGATTTAGAACTCTACATTGTAGATGGGTATAGTTTTGCCTGAGTTCAAGCTTGATCTGTGCTTACTTGCATGATTTCATTAAATACAATGGCATAAGAACAGGTTTAAAACTAAAATACATGTTAGATCATTTACTCAAATTATACAGCAATGGTAAATGTGGAGCAGTTCTGCACATATTAGAGCTCACTAAGTAAAAAACAAAACAAAACAACATAGTCCTGTTTGGTTGTTTCAGAGGAACAAGAAATTTTGGATGTGATCGGGGACCCCATGGCGGACAATAACCTCCTGCGGAGAGACCACGTCTTCGCACTCCTCAACTTCAAACTCCAGGGAGGATCCATAAAGCTTTGCAGCAGTTGCCGTGGTAGCAAGACTCCACCCCAGGCCTCCACTCCTGCTTCCCCCAGTCTGGACTCCCAGGCCAGCCCTTCCATTGAAACGGAAAGCGCCGGCAACGAGACCATCATTGAGCTGGAGTTTGCTAGCGTGAAGATGAGCTTTGAGTGGAGGCTACGGACGAGTTCATTCTTGTTCAGTGCCAAGCTGGGGGCCCTGTTCATACACGACGTGATGACAAAGGGATCGCTCTTCCCAAATCTCATCGCTCCTCAGCAGAAGAGGGTAAGATGTTCAACATGAAAGAGGCTAAGGATTGTTAAAGGGATTGTCTTAAATATTCCCAGTCAGGAAATGTATATTCCAAACACCCATATCACTTTTCAATTAAAGAATACCGCTTTACATTGCACCAGAGTTTCATGAATTTCTGACTTGTGGCCTTTTTAACTTGCTCCATGGTACATATCATAGTTGTTTATGTTTCCAGTATTATTCATTGTTCAGAACAACTGCTAGGCAATTTGTGTCTTGTCTCAATCTTAGAAAAGAGACACAACAGAAAAAGAGACTGTTGCTTTATACATTGAATGTGATCTTCAAAATGTTCACACAACATTTGTCACACGATACGTCAGAACAAAACAATACCACGAACATGCAAGCATCAACTTGAAAAAGATAGATATGTATTTGGCTGGGCAGAAGGCAGAATGGAAAATGAAATGCCCATTTCAGAGTAACTTTCTCTTCGTATCACTTGATATTATGAGTGAAGAAAGTGTGATCATTTATAAAAACTTGTTTTTGTTATTATCCTTTAAAACTTCTTTACAGGAAGAGACTGTGCTCACGCCGAGGCAGTCGTACTCCCTACTTACCGGCCGTCCGTCAACCCCAAACATCTCCTACCTCTCCACCAGCACGTCAGCCAGTAATCTTAAGCAGCCCACCCCAGATCTCCCCGTCTTCGAGATGTCCTACGAAGCCAACCCGCCCCACTCTAATGCAGACTGCAGGTAGGTCCATTCTCGACAGTGGTCTGTTGAAAAAAATGTTGTCCCATGAATGTTGAGTCTACTGACACCAACTAATCTTTACAAGACCAAAGGATAGATGATGAAGGATTAATCTCCATTTGGAAGATGCTGTAGTTACACTTCATATTATTGATGACATATTTGATGCAAGTGTTAGCAAACTAATGCAATACTTTCACTTAAAAACATAGTGGGTTGAAATGACATCTTTGCCACAGTGGTTTAACCCTAAAAAGACTGGGCTATTTTGGTAGCTCGAAAGACTGGGGGGGCCTAAAGGGCCACCCCTTGAGATCTCAGCCATGGATTGTGCGATCGCCGCGGAAATTTGCACAATGGTAGTGTGCGATGTAATCTACAAGATCGTATATTCAAATTTTCCAAAACAGTCTTCATTTATTTTATTTTGATTAATTATGCTAATTTTATGCGAGAAATCAGACTCTTTGATCTAAATCAGTAATAAAGCTCCAAAAGTGCTCATTTTTGGTCTAATTATTCTTTGAGGCATTCTTAGCAAATGTACTTGAAAAAAAAAATCGGTATCAAAATCAATTTCTTATTTATTTTATTGTTTTATGAATTTCTTATGTATTTCTTTGTTTTTTCGACCTTTTGTTTTTGTTGTTTTTTTTAACAAAATTTGTGGCAGACACTTTTTGAAGCATAATACTCCTAAAACAAATTAATTTCAGCCATTGAGAGTAAAAATAACCATATTTATATGAACCATGTGAAAAAACTCAATTTGCATTGACTTTGTACACAAAATCACATTTTTGAGCCATTTTTGGCCCAACGTGCATGTACAAAAATTATGTAACTTCAGAATCGTACCCCCAGGCATCAAAAATTTGGTGTCAAAATGTGCGGGAAACTCAAAAGAAAAAAGTCATAGAGCATCGCGGCGAGAGCATTGCGTGTTGCAGAGTAATCGCGCGAAATGTCGAGGGGGGGGCCTTTTAGGCCCCCCCCCCAGTCTTTTTAGGGTTAGTCAGTAAAACTTATTTTTTTGTTTATAGTGATTTCATAGAAATTATATTGTCGCTGGGGCAACAAGACCTCCTATCTACAAAATGTCAAATGTTCAGGAGAGCAGAAAAACATGGCGGCCAAAACACTACCTGGTTGGGATAGACTTTTCTTTGACACGCCGTGGTGGCTTCATTTTTTGGGGTAAGATAGCTGGGATTTGGACAAGACCTGACTATCTGACCATTAATCAAAATAAGTGATTTTCACCAAAATTTGAGATACAAGGTCTTGTCATCCCAGCGACGGTATACCAGTATGATCACACAATTTTGGGATTGTGTAATCATTAAAGTTCATACTCAATGTCTGTCCTTCCTACGTCTGCCCGCCACACCCCTTTCCCCACTAGACTTGAGATAATCAGCCGGCCGCTGGACATCGTGTACAACCCTGCAGCAATGGACAGAGTGTCCAACTTCTTCAACAAGGCAGAGGACCAGGGGGGCAAGGGCCTCAGTTCAAGACCCTCAGAGCTCCAGCTGACTCGGGCAGCCCGGCTACGGTATGAGGACTTCAAGACCCAGACCAAGCAGGAGCTGATTCATACTTTGGACTCTCTACTGGAGGGGGAGCAACAGGTGAGAGCACCATACACACTTGTGTATATACACGTACCAACCACTTTAATCACCTTTAGTGTGTGCTATTTTAAGTAATTTGCCAATAATGGTTAAAGGGGATAGTCATGTTTCTCTCAGACTGAATACAAAACCACAAGAACTCAATTGAACATTTGTTTCTTGTTAGTTATAATATGTCGAAATAATTTTCTGCATATCATCATTCTTTGATCAGTTCATACTGTAATTGTAACACATGATTATCCGGGGTGGCTTGATCAGTATCTACTGAGAGTAAGAATGTCAATCTTCACTTTTGTTTGTTTAGTCTTATCCCATTCTCTTTTCTGTTCCATGCATACTTTGACTGATGATGGTGCGCTTGTGAATTTTTCCGTAGACACAAGTAAAGAGATGGGACATTCACTGCGACATCTCAGCTCCCCTCATCATTATCCCTGACAACTTCTTCTCCAAGGATGCAACTCTGGTGAGAAACACCTTTATGAAGCACAAACAAACCTGCACAATAATGAAACAAATAGACAGACAGACAGAGACAGGCACAAACAAACAGTCAAATACTGTAAAAGTGGAAATGTTCATGCTTTTCACACAACCTCAATCTGGCACGAAAAAAAAGTATGTAGTATTTTTGCGTGCAATATGTTCTAGTAATTAGTGTCCTGATTCTGTGGAATTAAAAACATGCAAAATTTGTCATACCCAGCCGAGCATGAAAAAATTACTCACTCAAAAATATCCATTTTGACAGTAGTTGAGTGGATGTCTCGTTATATTTTATAATCGATTAACAAAACACGCATGAACACAATCTCACATTATGCAGGATAAGTGCCTATGAATATGCATGAGTCTTTCAGCAAGCCTCAATGAAAGGTATGCCATTGCAGAACGATATGCCATCGATTGCGAAAGTGAGCGATACACTGTTGAGATGGATGAGAAAATGCCACACATGTTACCAGTCGCCACAATATCCTGATAAAGTCACAGGCAGTAGATGCAAGAAGCTTCAATCAGAAATTTGTTATCTCAGCTGTCTCCTGTAATGTTGCTTTGAGAGGCAAATTAAAGATTGACCTTTGCCCTTCTGTTATGTACACAACTTTTCCTGCATTGAATGTCTACTGTAATATAAAGACGTATATATCATCTTCTTTGTGCCGCAGGTGGTTCTTGACTTTGGTAAGCTTCAATTGTCGAGTATGACAGCCAAAAGTACGTACAAGAGGAGTGAATCCCTTCAGCGATCATCGACTGGGGATGACGGTGAGTCGAGTCCTGATTAAAGGGAAAGTCTACCCTGAAAATGAGTTTGAGTGAAAGGCAGCGACGCAATGAGAGGAACAGGACAGTGAAAGTTTTAGCAACTGTGATCAAAACTAAAGAAAGTTATGATTTTTTGGAGTTGTGATCCATCAAACACAAATTGGCAATTTCATTGTGTTACATGTGTGTATGAACTCACCCCCTACTTGTTCTGTACTATGGAGTAATAAATCTTTGTTATCCTGTCATCACAAGATCTTCAAACAAGTATGTATTTATGGTTTGTAGCCATTGCTGTTATGAATGATTTGGAAGTCATGTTTGTTGCTTAATCCGTTTTGTCTGCCAAATGAGAATTGGTCAGTATAATCTTTTGCAAATAAATATGTACTTGGTGGGAATGGAATATTGATATTAATGTGAAATGTCAGATATGATCAGTATATAAATATAACTATGATGGTAAAGTTAAAAACTTAACATTATGTAGAGAAGAGAATCCTTTCTCAGTACAATGTTATGAATGAAACATTGAAAGCTTTTGTACTTTCAGAACCTTATCATTGAAAGTTCAGCCCCCTACTGTGTAAAGTATATTGTATTGTTTTGCAATGTTTCTGTTGCCATGGTAGCGGATGTTGATGATGATTTCCTGACTCCACTCTCGACGCCTCCCGGTGAATTGGCCGAGGCTGACGCAACCCAGGCTGACACATCCCAGCGGCCAACGTCCTTCAGCGTCGATTCCACAATGACAAGCGCCACCATCGACATGACGGACTTTGGGAACAGCGCCATCACGGCAGAATCTCTCAGGGATAGGATGTATGACAGGTGCGTGGCTGATATCGATAGATAGGACTGGTTGAGGAGCTATTATTTCAAATAGTTGATTCATGATTGATGTCACTCCCGTAAGTTTCTAAGTTGCTGTGAAGACATGGGGAAACGTCAGAAGAACTAATGCCTGCAGGGAAGGTTGACATGTGGCTTTGAAAGCAGAACAAAGATTGCCACATTACTGAAATAAATTGAAAGAACAAAGACATAAATGTTGTGTGTAACTTATGATACATGTATGCCTCATGCCTCCACAAACAAATTTGAAAATACTTATGTATTCAAAAAATATTTCTGGCATTTTGTGTGTTATTGTCAGTCCACATGTCTCAAGCTACACGCATATGGAAATGCATGTGTTTTCTCATGTAGAACGATTTTCAGAAAATTGTCTTAAAATTTGAAAAGAAAACGAGGTAGTCACTAAAAGAAAAATTCCCTATTTTCTACTCCAGGAAACCACAAGCTGCAACAAATTCAAAATTACATCAAAAAGCTCAATATTTTCTGATTTCCAGGTACGCACTGGACATGTCTGACCTCCAGATCCTGGTGGCCAGGGGGTCGGAGAACTGGCGCATGTCGCACACAAGAGGGCTCTGTCACCTGCAGATGTTGGAGAAGTTCTCCATCTCAGTAAAGGTAGAGCGGAGACTAGCCTTCACCACAGACCCACAGTGGCCAAGCATGACTCTGTCGGGGAACCTGCCCAGCTTGTCCATTCATGTCAACGAAAGGAAGGTGAGATGTACATTGTATAAAAGGCGTTTGTTACCCACGTTTAGCCTGTTTGATTGGGTGTATTCTGCAGCACAGCGTAAAAGTTTTTTGGGATTTGGTAGCAGCCTACCAGACAAGCATTACCATATGTGTATTGTATATGACAACTTATCTGCTGCTTCTGCTATGGTGACCTTTCAGATATACACTGTAGATGAATTCATTGTCATAAGATTTGCAACAAATGATGCAGTGTGTCCTTATATCTTATTCTCCATTGTCCTTTGTTGTTATTTTGGTCTCTGTTTCTATTGATTTAAGTCTATCATGTGTGGCTATGTGTATTACACACAATTCTATCTGTTGTATGTGTGTGTCATACATGTATGTCTGCTTATTAATGTATTTATACACATACCCCAACGCACACACACATTTTTGTATAATCTATATCCAAAGAGTGAGACACACATATACAGTAGGTCCCCCCCCAAAAAAAAAAAAAAGAATAGATAAATAAAATAATAAAAATACAATACTTTAGCACTTGGATGCTCTTGGAACTGCATATTATTAAGTGTAAACACAATAGACAGAACTTGAAGGGAAGGGATTCCTGACATGCAGCTACAAAAATCCTCACTTCTCTTTGACCACTAAAGCAAATTGAATGGAGTTTTCTGCAAGATGTGGGCAATGAGTTTCAGTTTCATATCCTGAAATTGTGTTTGGATCGATTGACTATTTTTAAAGTTATCGTTGCAGAGGGTACCATTGTAATTTTTTGGGGGGACATATGGTACAGGCAGACATAATGTAGATTTGCATCTTTGTGTTTGTGTGTCTGCACAGTCTTGTCATATAATTTTTTTCTCTCTGTACAGCTTTGTAATCATTGTGCTTTCCTTGTTTCTCTCCTCATTTTTCATTTTCTCCTGTCCATCATCAGATCCAAGCTCTCAACAACTGCATGAAGATCATGTCCAGCAACTCGTCCAACCAGCCGGCCAGTCCAGTGGTGGAGCGACCGGTCAGCGAAATGTTGGACAAAGAAACCAAAGGACGAACACATTACACCAGGTACATCATTCTCTTTTTATGTCCAGTTGTGTCGTGTTTGTGTTTGTTTTCATTTGTTTTGCTTTGCTACTTTTTTTTTTTATACAAATGTGTGTGTATTTTAAAGTGGGTGTCAGAAATTTTCAAAAAGCAAAAAAAAAAAGAAAAAGAAAAGGAGAATGAAGTTTGTTTGATGCATGTAACATAGATCACAACATCAGGGAATATTGACACAAGGAGACCTGTGATTTTTGTCCCCGCCGAACGAGTTCGAGCAGGGGACTATGAAACGGGCTCCGTACATGTGTGTGTCCGTCCGTCCGTGTGTCCGTCCGTGTGTGCGTCCGTGTGTGATCAAAATCTTCAATTTGCTACTTCTCTGTCATTTATGAGCCAATTTTGATTCTGTTTGCTTCATATGATAGCACTACATGGGAGCTTTGAAACTTCTACACAGAATTTCAGTCGTGACCTTTGACCTATATTGTACATTTTGCTACAAAATGCTACTCCTTCGCCATTTCTAACCTGATTTTGATTCCGTTTGCTTTATGTGATGGCACTAGATGAGGGCTTCAAAACTTCTACACAGAATTTTTACCTTTGACTTCTTTGACCTTTGACCTTGATTTTTGACCTGTTTTGTACATTTTGCTACAAAATGCTACTCCTTCGCCATTTCTTACCCGATTTCGATTCCGTTTGCTTTATGTGATGGCACTAGGTGAGGGCTTCAAAACTTCTACACAGAATTTTGACCTTTGACTTCTTTGACCTTTGACCTTGATTTTTGACCTGTTTTGTACATTTTGCTACAAAATGCTATAGTGGGGTGGCTTAGTGAAATTATCGTGACACGGCGGACAAAAGCATGATTTTTTCACCAAAGGTACTTCATGATGTACCTTCTCAAAAAATAGGGTGCTCCAAGAAAATTGATGCTGGGAAGGAGGTCAGAGGTCAAAGGTCAATGACCTTTATTTGTGAAATAGGTTTTTTGGCTATTTCTCAGGTCAGGAATATCCAATCTGGATAAAACTTGGCAGGAAGAATATTGAGAACAAGTAAAATATTTTGATTGAATTTGGAGTGAATTTTCCAAAGGTCAAAGGTCAGAGGTCAATGAACTTTTTCTGAAAATCATGTTTTTGTTTATTTCTCCAGGTAGGAAGATTCAATTTTCACAAAATTTCATATGAACGTTGTATAGAAGGTACCAAGAGTATAAACCAGGGGTCAAATATAATTGTTGATTTGTGCGTTGCCATGGCAACCCAAAACTAGGGTTTTTTTTATTGAAGTTAGTTACAGGAGGCTATTTTCCAGTTTGGAAGAGATTCAATTTGAATAGGTACAACTGATCGACGGGATGTATAGAGGTTTGAAATACTTTTCATTAGTGTTAAGTGGTATGTTGCCATGGCAACTATATATATATAGATTTTGGTTAAACTTAAAGGAGACTTCAGAACTTATGAATTTGAAGAGATTTCCATCAGGGTTGGTATAATTGATCAACAAAAAAGTCGCCAGACAAAGATTTGTCACCTTTATAGCATGTGGGTTGAGTGAACGCAGCAACAAAAGTAGAACACATCAGTGAGAGTTTGAGGAAAATTGGACAATCCGTTATAAAGTAATGATTTTTTTAAGTTTCTGCTCATGCAGTCGAGGCTGGATGAGAAGACTACTATACCTTGTAATGTCACATTTGTACAACGATATAAAGAATGAATAAAGAAAATTCAACATAAATTATTTTCGCTTACAAAAGGATACTCAACCTCTCTTTCAAAAGGCTGGGGGAATAATATTACCCTTGACATACGTCAGTAGCAAGTCAAAGAAACTATGTGAACTTTATTCAAAAAGTATGGTTTTGTGAAATTCTTATTTTATTTTCCTTAGAATGTGCGCATGTGACATCATACACTGTGGTAGGCTTTTCATCCAGCCGCGACTGTGCAGATACCTTAAAAAATCATAACTTTTGTTATATTAACTAAGTCATTGCCAAGATTTAAAGTATCTGAGCCAGAGTCACATGTCACTCTTTGCCATTTCTCTACAGGAGGTAGACAGTACTAAAAAAATCCTTTACCAGAAATTATATCAAATTATTTAATGAAAAGGTGCTTAAGAAAACTGGACTATTCCAACACACCTCCCTCAGGTCTGCAACACAGACTAACCACCTGTTACCATAGGAAAATCAGTAAAAATGGTGTATTACTGTAAACATACACATAATATGTCGTATTATGGGTCTGAATTTTAAGACTAGCAACCATGTACATTGCATTGCATTGTACAGAAACCTGGCGAATGCCCTGTGTATAGTCTTTGAATTCAGACATTATTTTTATGTACAAATTAAGGGCGTTTTCTCATTTTTTCTGTTAGCGGATTTCTTGGAGCACCCCCTAATTTTGATCCTCATATATATACAAATGTCTGAGGAAAAAATGACGCTTTTGTCCGGCGTGTCACGATTATCAGTATATTTGTCACTAAGCCACCCCACTACTACTCCTTCGCCATTTCTTACGCGATTTCGATTCTGTTTGCTTTATGTGATGGCACTAGGTGAGGGCTTCAAAACTTCTACACAGAATTTTGACCTTTGTCTTCTTTGACCTTTGACCTTAATTTTTGACCTACAATTTTTTGTACATTTTGCTACAAAATGCTACTCCTTCGCCATTTCTTACCCGATTTTGATTCCGTTTGCTTTATGTGATGGCACTAGGTGAGCGCTTCAAAACTTCTACACAGAATTTTGACCTTTGACTTCTTTGACCTTTGACCTTGATTTTTGACCTATATTGTACATTTTGCTACAAAATGCTACTTCCGGCGGGGACATATATTACGCACCGCGTAATTTCTACTTTTCCTTGTTTTTAATGTTTCAGATTATAGGCTTTTGCTGTAATTATAGTGACTTTTTTTTCAGCTGATTGATTGATTTGTTTTTTTGATAGCTGCTGGTGTTGTACCTGCAGTTATTACAGGTTGCAAATGTTATGAAATGCTGGAAGAAACTGGATCTGCTCATTGTTGCAAGGTACAGAATTAATCCAAAATATTAGAATCAAACAACAGTCAAGTCATTTTAGCTGTGAACAAAACAAAAATCAGGAGATCTCTCAGTTTTTCAATTTTATACCAAGATGAAGTAAAAGTTGAATAGTCCTCTTTTCTCTGTTTTTTTTTTTTTTTTATGCCTCCGCCACGAAGTGGTGCTGGAGGCATTATGTTTTCGGGTTGTCCGTCCGTCCGTCCGTCTGTCCGTCCGTCCTTCCGTCCTTCCGTCCGTCCTTCCGTCCGTCCGTAATGAATTTTGTGGACAGGGTAACTACCAAAACCTTTTGAGGTATCCTAATGAAACTTGGCATGTATGTGTATTAGGGGGTGAAGTTGTGCCTATCAACTTTTGGGTGCACATGCTCAAGGTCAAAGGTCAAAAGGTCAAGGTCAAATACATAAAATTTCACTTTTTCCACCATATCTATTGAATGCCTGAAGATATTTTCTTGAAACTTAGTGTATACATGTATTACCCAATTAAGATTCTCTGGTGAAAGTTTGCGTGATGAGGTCAAAGGTCAAAGGTCAAAAGGTCAGGGTCAAATACATGAAATTTCACTATTTTCGCCATATCTATTGAATGCCTGAAGATATTTTCTTGAAACTTAGTGTATACATGTATTACCCAATTAAGAATCGCTGGTGAAAGTTTGGATCATGAGGTCAAAGGTCAAAGGTCAAAAGGTCAAGTAAAAATATCAAAACTTCTTTTTTTTCTCCGTGCCTTGGAAAATTGTTCAAGGTATCTTCATGGAACATAGTATATACATGTACTGACTGGAAGTGATTATCTAGAGAATGTAGGGTTCATGGGGTCAAAGGTCAGGGGTCAAAGGTCAAGTGCAACACTTCAAAATTTTACTATTTCCCTCATATTTATGCAATGCCAGCAGGGTTATTATTTTTTTACACTTGGTGTATGCATGTGTAACCTAATAGAAATTCTCTGGAAAGTTTTTTTTTTCTTCTTTTTTTGCCTCAAAGGTCAAAAGGTCAAAGATCAAGTGAAAGTGCTGAACTAACTTTTTCCTCCATATCACGAAGTGGCTCAAGTTATCTTGAAACTTAGTACATATTATGCATGTTCTACCTGAAAGTGATTATCTTATGAATTTTAGGGTCAAGGGCCAGATGAAAATGGTAACAATTTACTATTCAATTCAGAAATTGCACTTTTTCTCCACACCTGTACCTTGAAAATTACTCAATGCCTAAATGTATGAATGGGTCAAAGTCAGGTTAAAGTCCTTAAATCCCTAGATACATGCTCTCCTATTCATCCAATTAAACCTAGGTCAAGGAAGGTGAACATTCAACACGTTTGTGACAAACTTGTCATTTCAATATTTTGCCAATTTTGTGAAAATGTAATCACACATTGTCCACATGTACTATCTAGACCTATTGGGAAAATCATGCATTATGGCGGAGGCATACCAGTCGCCAAAGCGACATTTCTAGTTTTTTTTTAAAGATGGCATCAACTTTCGAACCCATTTTTTTTTTTTTTTTTATAGTTACGTATTGTTGAGCCAATGTGGAAGGCTGTTACCTGCAAAATTTGATGAATAGGTACGTACAGCTTCCATGCATAATACACCAGTTTTCCTGTGAATGGAAGGGCTATAAAATCTATTTTTCCTACATCCATCTTTCCCACCAGCCAATCAGACTTGGAGGCAACCATCCGACAGAGGACTCAAGCCCTTTTGGAAGAGTCCAGACTGCTGGAGATGCAGTTCTCGGTCGACAAGATGTCTCTTGAGGTTCAGAGCAGAGGTTAGATACCAGTATTTGATATACAATGTGGGCAGCTGGCATTTTATAGAGACCCTCATGACTTTTTATAAGATTTCATTATCACATGAGTTTTCAGGAGCTATAAAGTTCACGGCAGTTTTTAGACTAGCTGATTGTACAGCATGTCACATGATTATTTTTCATTGTGGCATATCAGAAGTGTGCTGTTTTTAGATGAGATGTGAGCATCCATGCCTGAGAATCTGAAAAGGGGAAAAAAATGAAAATCAGAGGTATAACTGTGTGATATGAACAGTACATTTTTTTTTTTTAATGCAGATCATTATTTGTCAGCCAACTTTTTCTTGTCTTTCTTTTACTTTTGGCAGAAGAATATTTTGTTGTGGTTGAAAACTTACTCAAATCTACAGTCAATACAATTCAGTTTGAAGCTATATTTAAAGATAATAAAAAGTTTTGGTACCTCAAAAGCTTCCCTGAATTTCCTTGTCTTGGTTTGTGTTTCAGGTTAAAGTACGTTGTCTGTGAGAATTACTCGCCCCAAAGTGCTCTCATGTCTTAGTAATCATGCAATAATGGTTTCGTACCAGAGCCGACGCTGTCCAGCGTCGATAAATATTGTACGAAACCACTGACTGCGACCAGCAGCGTGCAGCCCTTTGTACGCATAGCTAACTGCGACCAGCAGCCCCATACGCATAACGTAATGGGGCTTCGCATTGTAGCATTCAGGATCATGACAGAATTAGTATCGCGGGTAAATGTCAACTTAAAATCCAAAAATTTCTTCGATTTGAAGACTTACCAATTAAGTTGAAGTATTGAAAACAGACTTCGAACAACGTTTGGTTCTGCCAATAGTCCCTTTCTGTTCGAATTGATGACTGAGTGTGCTCGGTCGAGAGGACCTTGGGAGAGCTACATACACTAGATACCATGGCCAGTGCATGCGCACTCAAACATCTTATCCGTTCATGGATTTGAAATTTGTGTGCATGTGATGTGTTCGCATGCACTGGCTGTAGTATTCAGTGTACTGTATGTAGCTCTCCTAAGGTCCTGTCGACCGAGTCACATTCAGTCATCAATTCGAACAGAAAGGGACTATAGGCAGAACCAAACGTTGCCCGAAGCCTGTTTTCAATACTTCAAGTTAATTGGTAAGTCTTCAAATTGAAGAATTTATGGGATTTTAAGTTGACATTTACCCTGCGATACTAAATCTGTCCTGATCCTGAATGCTACAATGCGAAGCCCGATTACGCTATGCGTATGGGACTGCTGGTCGCTATGCGTATGGGGCTGCTGATCGCAGTTAATTGCATGATTACTAAGACATGAGAGCACTTTGGGGCGAGTAAGTCTCACAGTGTTAGTTATATGAAAGGTACTTTAACCTGAAACACAAACTAAGACAAGGAAATTCAAGGACACTTTTGAGGTACCAAAACTTTTTATTATCTTTAAGTTCAAGTGGATCAAGACAGCCACCATTGTCAACAAATGCTTTATTCCGCAAACCAAAAACCAAAGTGATTATGGTTCAGCATGGTCTTGATCCCATTTCTAATGGGATTCCACAATTGTACAGGGCCCCCACCTTGTAGAACACTAAACATTCTAAACATTCTACAGGACCACCACCAAGTTCTGTGACCAAATGGGATGTACGGACATATTATACTCACAATGTGGTATGACTCTCTGTCTCTCCTAGGGCGCTGTATATCAGAGTTCCAAGTATCCCAGGTGAAGACGATGATGACCAAGAGGCCGTATGACATGTCAGTGTCCCTCAGTGTCCACAGTCTGCTGGTCATTGATGCCCTACAGCAGTTTGGGCCAGACTTTGAGCTCCTGCTAGCCTCGCATAAAGACCTCAGGTATAACTATTTCTTGGCATGATTATCTTCTCTATCGTGGTTTGACTCACTGTATATGCTGAAATTTTTGTGGCAGTCTTTATTTTCGCAAATTTCAGTAATAGGCACTCGATCATGAATCTTGCAACCTGCCAAAATATTGGGGGGGGGGGGGGGAAATGACCCACTTGCATTCTCCAAGCATGCACACTAGAATTGCAATATCAAGTGACTACTAGTACTGATCTGTAGTTGTTTTTTTCCCAAAAAGATTTGATATCTCATCTAGCAATGTTATGACCAAGCAGTTTGAGAAGTCATAAAATCTTCTTAATTCTGAACTCTTGTGTGATTTTTTTTCCAGTTATCATCATAATCAGAAGATCACAAAACATGAAAATAACTACTTGCAAAAATGTCCAATGTACCATTTACAAAAGTATCTGTGTGCAAAAGTATCAGCGCGTGCAATGATTTTTTGATGCAGCTGACATATCACTTGTTTTAACCTCTTTATTCAAACCGTACAACTCACAATTCTCAAGGACCTATGCGCTGTATATCACTCACCTGATATTAGTTGTCTACCAAATTGGCCCTTGTATTGACTTGTTAGCTCACCTGAGCCAAAGGCTCAGGTGAGCTATTGCGATCGCCCTTCGTCCGGCGTCCGGCGTGCGTCGTCCGTCGTGTGTCGTCCGTCGTCTGTCGTTCGTCGTGCGTAAACTTTTTACATTTTCATCTTCTTATTGAAAACCCCAAGACCGATTTTCATCAAACTTGGCAGGTAGCATCCCTAGGGGGTTAGGAACTCAATTTGTTAAAATGGGCACCATGCCCCACCCAAGGGGGCCCCCAGGGGGGCCCAAACCCCCAAAAATTAAGGAATCTGTAAAAATCTTCTTCTCTAGAACCAGAAGTGATAGAGCTAAGTTAATACTATGAGTTAGTACATTGATGACTGTAGTTTCAAGTTTGTTCATGGCAGAATCAGGGGTGCCCCCCTTGGGACCCAGGGGAGGGGGGTGGGGAGGGGTCCTAATGGGGCCTAAATTGTACATTTTCATCTTCTTCTTGAGAACCCCATGACCCATTTTCACCAAACTTGGCAGGTAGCATCCCTAGGGGGTTAGGATCTCATTTTGTTAAAATGGGCACCATGCCCCACCCAGGGGGCCCCCAGGGGGGCCCAAACCCCCCCCCCCCCCAAAAAAAAAAAAAATAAAAAATGAAGGAATCTTTAAAAATCTTCTCTAAGATAAGCTAAGATAATACTATGAGTGAGTACATTAATTACTTTACTGTAGTTTCAAGTTTGTTCATGGCAGATCCAGGGGTGCCCCCAAATTAAGGAATCTTTAAAAATTTTGGCCCTTATTGTACATTTTCATGTTCTACTTGAGAATGCCTGGTCAAATTTTAGTAAAGCTGTGAATAATTTAGATTAGTGACTGCGTGAAAGGTGAACTTGCGATACTCAGGTGAGCACTAGACCCGCGGGTCTCTTGTTAATATCAAAGTTCTGAACTGTGGTATCCTTTGCTCTTGAGTGGGTGATTTATGTGCACGCAGCAAAGTATCAAAACTAATGAAATATATTGGTAACCGTTATGAAGAGTATGTTGTAGAATGAAGTTGCTGCCTCCTTTTGTGTTGTAGCCAAAATATGGATTTGTGACTTTGATGTTTGATGGAGGCATGTTATTATCATCTAAAAGTAACATAAGTTGAAACAAATTGACAGTTTTCTTGTGGCACAACACTGGCTCTTCACAATAGTGAAGGCTGTGTATGTGAAGACTGCAATATCTGATCTTCTCTGATATTAGGTTAGACAGATAGGATGTTGGACAAGTAGAGCAATGTAACAGTATACATGTACCAATATATGATGAAGGCACAACACTACACATTCCCAAGTCTAACTGAGCAATGAAGTGTTTAACCATACCGTCCCTTCTAGAGAGAAGCATAATATTCTGTCCCTTGAATGGGATGTGAAGTGGAGGTCTTGTGTATGAGTTAGTCACAGATACCACTTCTTTCATTTTTAAATTGCAAAGAGCAAGGGGCATCACCCAGTGAAGTGGTCCAGCCTCACATCCAAATGGACCCCATGGAAGCTGAATGTAAATATGATGGGCTATCCAGCCATCTTTTCCAATGGAAAATTGAAACAAATAAGCATCTTGAACCAGTTTTACCCTTTCTGTACCATTTCCACTGCTCTCTTGTATGTGGCAGCCTACACGCCCCCAGTGGCAGCATTGTGGACAGCGAGGCCTCCACTCCTCGGTCACCCACCTCTCCAAGGTCGCCTGCCTCCCCCGCTGAGACTATGATGGCTTCTGCCACGCATGCTGAACTGGCCTCTGCCATTCAACAAATGGGTAGTCATGGAAAAAGGGGTGAGTTCAAAAAGAGGTAGACAGACTTTAAAGGGAAATTCCATCTGGATGTTATGTTACTTTGTATGAAAACAGAAAAATCAAACAAACCAGAAGTACACTTTGTAGTTGAGTGAAAATGTGGAACAAAAAAACGGACACATAGAAAAAAAAAAGTATCAACTGTAAAAGTTTAGAGAGCACTAAGATAGATTGGCAACTCTGTGTCATATGGGTGATGAGCAGCTGTCCATTTGTTTTGTATTCAAAGTTTCACTAATTTAGATGTTTCTCAGATACTTGGTGAGAGACAGAACTTATCTCCTGAGGAAAAATGTGTTACCGCATACTCTAATTGTATACCTAGAGCGGGTCAGCAATAAAATTAAAATTTGTGAATGGCTTGTAATTGTTTGCTTTGACCAAAATAAAATCTCTAAAAAAAGAATTGTCATCTTTTAGGATTTGCGTCATTCAAGTTGCTTGATGTTAGCAACTTTAGAAGATTGTTAATACATTGGAAAAAAATGCACGTGTAAAGGAAAGCTGAGTTTACACCTTGATTTTAATCAGTAAATATTCAGATTCTACTAATGTCATAAATATTTATAAAATTGTCTACCGGAAGCTCATCCCAGTTTGTGTGTGTATGCAATCCACAAAGTTGTTGACTCTGATTTGCCACTCAAACAGGGACCACTCTGCAGCCCCTGTCCGTGGTAACTCCCAGTATGTCGCCATCACTAGAGCGCCCTCTGGAGGAGAGGGAGGCACTCATCACCGTAGAGCTGGAGCTAATCAGCGCAGAGTGCCCATCAAACACCAACGACGACGGTCCCATGCAGGTGGCCGTCATCCAGTTCAACAGCCTGGACTTGATTGGTGAGAATAGTTGCTTTCTGCTCACGTTTTCACGCATCACAGACTGTACAGTATGCTTTAGTTAAAATGTCCTATGGGTATAATGAAATTCCATTCATGAAAAAACACGCTAACAGAATTTCGTTAAAAGAGTTGCCATATGATATATTTCCATTGAATTCGTTGTAAGCATTGGCTGCTAATAGGCGAATTTGTTAAGTTTGTTGGAAGCGTTCATCCATGACATCGATTCCGTTAAAATTTCTTAAAATTCCCAACCCTTTGCAAACTGTACATGTACTTATTCATTCAAATTATTGCTGTTATGAGTGATAGAACCATTGCTGGCTATGTGCAGAAGCTTGGTAGTCTAGTGAATAGGTCCAACTTCCATCTTTGGAAAGTCTTCTTTTTTTTTGGGGGGGGGGGATATGATATCTAAAGGTGATAAAATTTGTTGGCAAGAAACCGCTGAGTACTGGTGTTCTGGCTTTGTGACAAAATAAGGCAAAGCCCTTATGCTGTTGTACATGTATGTCAAGTGTGCAGGCTTTAAACACATTTTTCATCACAGTCATGAAATCCAAAATGTTTGATGCATGAATCCATGTTTTAATCACATCAAATTTTTACTATCGCAGAGTATGTCCATCAATTTATCCTCATGATGTGTAAAGCATTGTAAAGCACGTTTAGATAAAAGAGGTATTCACTTATTGCCACCAATGTAGCTTTAGACAGATATATTGTTGTGAAAGATTGCATTTGTTTTGCTTGTGCATGAATTTACATCCGACAGTTTTTTGTTTTTTGTTTTTTTTTGGGGGGGGGGGGTGGAGGGGGAGGCTGATAGAACAATTGCTCAAATGAACACAATGATCTATGAGGGAATTTATAGACAGATTTCAATTACTACAGAAGAGAGATTAAATTGTTGCTCCAAACGGTCTATGCAGTAAAGTGGAAATTTCCCTTCCTCCTCCAATGCAGCCAACCAGGAAACCATTGTGGAGCTGCTGTCGTTCTTCCGACGGGCGTTCCCCGACGAGGAGACCAAACCCAAGGCATTGCCAAGCCCAGACAAGGACGCTCTCTCTAGCACTTACTTCAGGGATACCAGCATCATAGAGGTACGCCCATACGTTAGTGAAGATGGGCTCTGGCCCTTGTGATTTTTCATTTTTCCTCCTCCTTATTGCATCTCTCCATTGTGAATGGGAATAGGGTAGCCATGTGTTAATTCTATAAGAATCAGGGTATCTCACAAGCAACAAGGTACCGTACCACAACTTGCAGTAAAATCTGTAGCATGTAGAAGTCTTATTGTGTGCCTGCCATGATGTGGTTGTTTTTCTTCTGTGAAGAATCAGAGTTTCAATGCTGTAGATATTCAATTCATTTAGAATTCATCCTAAAAACATTTCTTACTAACCATATTCAGTTTTAGAATATCAGTTCAATTCTTGATAAGAGGCCAGCTGGCACATCAACTGAAATCAGAGGTAATTGTTTTCAAGTTAGCTCTCAAATGAGAGCCAAAGTAGCATAGTAGCAAATTAGGTATTTTAGAAAACAAAAGTAACTGAAACAGAACATTAGATAGAGAGCATAAGGCCAAAAGAAGAGAAAAAAACATGTAACCACAGCAAATAATTTGTAATGAAACAGCAGAGACCTTTACTGCCATTTATGTACTTCTTCTCATTGAATGTTCAAAGACAGTGAATTATACGTACTTCATGGAAGTTAAGGCCAAGCTATGTAAATTTTCTTCGGAATGGGATTGAGCACTAGATTGAGAACTTGGATCTAGTCAAACTGAATTGGTACACATATAAACATAAAGCATAAATGCTGAAACACAATGCTTGTAATTATTTGAATATGATTTAGAGAGTGAGGTAAGTTTCAGGACTAGTTGATGTAAAACTGATGCGTGTTTGTATTTGTTTTGTCTTCATTAAAAAAAAAAAAAAAATTTTAAATCGTGTCCATCGCAGCCTTCCGACAGTTTATCATCCACCAGGACAGAGATTTCTGCAGACTTTCGCTGCCTCAACATTGTGCTGGTGAGGGGCATAACTGGGCCAAAGGTCAAGGGTCAAAAGGTTGCCACAGCAACCATCAGTGAGGCTCATGTTCAGGCATCGCTGGGTAAGACTACTTATCATTAATACTTATTAAAAATTCCCTCTTGCATCATGGAATCTCTGCTTGATGTTTGTAATTGATTAATTAGTAATATGAGTAATAAGTGATAATTAATTCATTTTGCTAACTTTTGTAGGGAAAGTAGATTCCAGAGAGGCAATGGCATGCCTTCATTTAAGGTTCCCCCCCCCCTCGTGTCAGAATTCCAGTTAAAAGAAAGAACTAAATGAATGAGCATTTTTCTGTTGCAGGCAAAACTCTGGTATGAAGCAGCATTTTGTTTAAAAGGTCATTTTATATGTTGTGACAATTAAGATATAGAGAACATGTCGCTAATTTACTTTGATGTAAGTTTTTGGGTGTTTTTATTTTCTTGACTAGATACGTACATTTCTTGTGGTATGCAGGCTGAATGTTTGTTTTAAATGATGCCCATTTTGCCTCTTTTTGCCTTTGAGCTATTGGCATTCATCTGTATTCATTATGGCTATTTCCAGGCGGTGGCATGAATGTGGAAGGATCTCTTGGTGGCCTCCAATTTCTGGACCTGACTCCAGAGGGCAGCAGACATCAGAAAGTGTTCAGTGTTGGGCAGGATCCAACTTCGCAAGGTCCTTCGTTGAGAGCTCCTCAATCCCCCAAGACAAGCGCTGACGCGGACCTCTTCAAGTCCGCTCTGGACAGCTCCAGATTTAGCATAGGTGATGATGACACTGACAAGGATGAACTGAAAGCATTTACTTTTTCCTTCAGGAAGTCTAGGGACAAGTCCAATGCCACTGCCATGTCGCTGGGCTCGGTGAAGATCCAGCTTGCAGAAGATATCGACAACTCAAACGAAGAGATGACTCTCGATGTCCACCTTGCCTCCCTCTGCTACATCCATGTACCGCGCTTCCTCCATGAAGTTACGCAGTGCATGGATGAATTCCAGAGCTCCATCACTAATCTTGCCAACTCACTCCAGAAGGCTGCCAGCGAAGCCGCCAGGGAGTTTGTCCAGGCCAAGATGCCGGACCTGATGACCTCTCTGTCTCCAAGCGTGTTCAACACCATGATGGACTCGCCGGGACAACAAGCGGACCACACCCAGGACATAACTTTCGATATGACAGACTCTCGCGTGATCAAACCGAAGAGCTCCAATGTAAAATTTGACATTGTTATGGAGACGCCCGTCATCATCATCCCCAGGACTGCATCCAGCTCAGAACTCTTGGTGGGCCACCTTGGAAAGATTAGCCTGACCAACAATGAGAACTCAGAGATCAGTCAGGACATGAGTGTTGAAAGTGCATCAGAGTCTGATACAGGGACAGACATGACTAGGTTCTACTTGAGGATTCAAAATGTGAATCTGTTTTCCTTCAACCATGAGGATAGTAAGTCGCTTTCGAGTCTCACCACAAGCACCATGAGTGCGGATGTGATGAAAGCAGCATCCAGCCCCTACAGTGGCACCCCGATCCTCCACAACACATCCCTGGAAGTGATTGTCAACCAGATCCCTGCTGGATTAGGGCCCCCTGTCATGGATAACAGTGCAGCATTTCTTGACCTTCAGGATGATGTTCTAGGCTTGGATAACTCCTCCTCGTCCACATTGCAGGTCACCGGAAGGGTGGTGTCCTCATTGAAAGTCATCCTGTCAAAACATGTCTATGAGCAGATCCTGCAGACTATGGACAACCTGACCTACGCAGAACCAGCTAAGGAACCACCCTCTGCCGCTGACCTTGGAAAGGAGAGGGACAGAAAATCGGGGATTTTCAGTGTCAGAGAATTGGAAGCAAATGACACAGATGCAAAATCGATAGATTATAGGACGGTCAAAGAAAGCACTCCTTTGCGATCATCAGAAGCCAAAAATCCGATGAGGATATGTGCCAAGTTCTCCATGCCTGAACTCTGCATACAGATGCGCGGAGACCTGAGTGACGGTGACCAGGGAGTCGTCGATGTCCAGCTGCAAGACTTCAGCGTTGACTATGAGAAGACCTCCCCGGCGGCGACCTCGATCACCGTCCTCCTGCAGTCGCTGGTGATCGAGGACCTCCTCCAGAGACCGGACTCCCGACACAGGCAGCTGGTGGCATCCCAAGGTGGTGCCAGGAGGTCGGGCAGTGGTCAGTCAGTGAAGATGGTCCATTCTACGTCTTGTCCCTCAGTGACATCCATGCCCGCTCTCTCTCCCATGAGGCCCAGCTCAGTGCCGTCGGAACTTAACAAACAAGAGTCGCAGTACTATAAATCTGGCCTGTACAGTCGTCAGACGAGTAGCAGCAGCAGAGGATTCTACCCCTCCACTCCTCCACCATCTCTTGATGTCTCCATGGAAAACATCGCCACAGAACCTGCCCCATCCAGTGAGGCACTGGTTCAGATCAGGGTTCTCCTAGTGGACAAGAAATCAGAGGAGTACAAAACCAAATACAAGAAGGTGAGACTTTTAGAAGAACACTGAAGTGTATCGTGATGACATTCATTCTTATGGTTAATTTGAGGCCCAGAAAATATTAATCCATCTTCCCTGTTACCACTCATAACAAGAAAAAAAATCTTATTATGATGACTCTACAAACAGTTTTCCAAAAGTACCTAAAAACATTGAAAATCATTGTATACAAATGATTAATATCAATTGTACCTCAAAATCTTTTCTCAGTCTCACCCAGTGTGTGATTAGCAGCTCTTCATCTTTTGAAAGTCCGTCTTCTTCAATCATGGAGAGCTTTTTAGATAGTTGTGAGGCCATATTTCACTAACTGACCATCTGCCATATTACCTGAGGCTCAATTCTTGCATTTTTTTTTTTTATTGCTTTGTAGTATCCACCTTAGTGTATGAGTTATTTATTTTTTAGTGAGAGCATATTTGTATAGTGAACTGATTGTCATCATTATCACCATCGCATTACAGTTGTTTTTAAAATGATTTACATATTATGTAACTTTTATCAATACCATCATCACACTTCTATGTCATTTGACATTTCAGTGTATACCAATCAACTGTTGCTATCTGCTTTACCAGTTATGAATAATTCTTGTTGTTGCTATCCTGATCCCACCATGTTTGCCCTGTTTACATTCAGATCAACCGTTTTGTCGACGTTGAGTTCAACCGCCTGGACATCACCATCAACCAGCAAACGTGGGTGGTGCTGCTGGATTTCTTGGGCATCGGGAGCTCCCTCCCCAAGGGGGAATCCCCCCGACCCAGTGATGTAAGGACACCAGAAGCTGGTGGTACAAGCAGGGAGACAAAGGCAACCGAAGCTAGCCCCTCAAGTTTAGGTAAATTTGGGAGCCATTATGACCCCCTCTCCCTCCCCCCCCCCCCCCCATTTCGTAAAAGATGTTAGGATAGCAACTCTTGCTGGAATGGCAACTTCCCATGGCAACAGCCAATCAGGAAGCTGGATTCTTGTTGTTACCTTGACAATTGCCATTCCAGCAAGAGTTGCTATCATATCAACTTTTTATGAAATGGTGCCCAGACTGTCGATAAACATCTGTGATTCATGAGGTCTTTCTGCATTGATAATTGTGGGATGGGTCCATTTCAATCAGAGAAGATTCACGAGTTGTGTTTGAATCATGACGCAAATCTCTCGTTTGAAGAGGCTACACCCCCGTAAATAATGCCAGTGTATATCTTGGCAATCAATGACTTAAAAACCAAAGATATAAAACACCTGTTTCTTGACCCTGGCCTAATATAAGCATCAGTCATCACCACTGCGCCACAGGAGGGGGGGGGGGGGGGGGGGCACCGCGAGAGGAGGAGATTGTTTTGGTTTTGGCATGGGCTATGTAGCTCCATGGTGCGTGTGTGTGTGTATGTGTGTGAGTGTAGACATTCAGCGTATGCAGACAGAGCATACCTGTACTGCAGCCCACCTCCCCAACTCATCCACGGCTTGTACTTACATCTGTGTACGTGTACGCATGCATTACACATTGTCAGCACCGGCAAACTGGCAATGCTCTCCTTCTTATTCCTGTATTTTCGTTATTTACGGGTCAATTTTTTTCTTTCGAAATGTAAAATGGATGACCATAGAATTTCTCAATAGAATATAAAATTGAAAACTTTAGAAAGGATAGAGAAAATTGAGTTCACTTTGAATGGTGTGCCACAGGCAGATATCCCTATCATGCTCTTACGTAATACGACAGCTGCTGTAGTAATTCAACCCTGGCTTGGCCTCCAGGTTTGTTACGCCTGAGCAGAAAGTTAATTTGCAATGGGCAAATACTTCGACTCCCAACTCTCAAACGAAAAATCGTTAGGGGTGTATAGCACCCCAGTTTGCTTCGCTACAGTGGGGTCTCGCCTCAAACGAGGGATTGACGGCATGATGCTGCAAACAACAGTAACCATATTGTTCATAGAAGAGACACTAGTAACCTCACATTCCTTGATTATTGTGAAGTGATGCGGGTATGCTAAATCTTGACGAACTGATTTGAAGTTACATTTGACACAGTTACAAGAATGAGAAGAAATTTAGATGACTTCCTGCTTTGCTTCTGAAAAGATTGCGGAGCAAACCAGAAATAAACTTCATCCATCCCTTATTGTGACCCCTCTCCCCCCCCCCCAAAAAAAAAAAAGAAATACAATAATTGAATGAGATCAGTTTATATCATGCTGAACCATAGCCATTTCTGTGTAATATGAAACCACGAGGAATGCTAATGGCCATGGATTGCTGCAGCACGTAAAAAAAAAAAAAAAAAAAAAAAAACATGCTGGAGGTAGTGTACAACAGTACTTCTTTGAAGAGAAATTTTCTTAAAGTTAAGTTCTTGTGGGTTTATCTTGGAATTAACCACAACTTTGGTGAGTGCACAATACTGCCAGAAGTGTTTCTTTTAAAGAGAAATTCCTGTTATTTTCTGAATCAATTCTTGTGGGTTGATCTTTGAACTTAGCAGAGCTTTATTGAAAATCAATGTAAAATTTTCCAATTCTGTGATTATCGTGATCACCAGGTGTTCCTGATGACGTCAACAACATGGAGATGCAGGTCCACCTTGCTTCACTCTCCCTTATCCTCAACAAGCCCGACTATGAGCTTGCCAGGGCCAGCGTGTCAGAGGTCACGGCCCACATGACAAGCATAGAGGGCAATCTAGAGGTCAAAGGTCACCTGGGAAGCATCCTACTGCTGGACCTGACACCACATGGCGTTCTCTACAGAGAGAGGTTCACAACGAAGGGGGAGGAAGCCCTCAGCTTTCACATTTACAAGTAAATTGACTGCTTGATTTCAAGGAAAAACCTGAAAAATGGTTGCCAGTACAGCTCTGTATTCAGATCTTGGCTTGGACCACACTCATTAATGTCAGAGGTGTGCATAATATAAATGTAATAGTGAATGGCCTGTATTTGTTCAATGGAACAACAAATTCGTATTAGTGACCAGTCACTATGTGTATGATGTATTCAAATTTTGTGTCGCATTTCCTTCTTTAGATACGGGCAGCCGGACAGGGAATCCCTGAGGGAGTTTGACATCAGCGTCAAGTTGCGCATGTCGTCAGTCCGCTACGTCCACACCAACCGCTTCCAGTCGGAGGTGGTGGCTTTTGCCCAACACTTCAACCAGCTCCAGGAGGTCTTGGGCACCATGCGGGCAGCGTCAGCGGGCCATCAGGTGAGGCTTTTTAACTTTCTTAAGACCTGAAGCTGTCGGCATTTTGTCAATTTTCTTGTGCCATACAAGTTTCCAAGATGTAATCCTTCAATCTCCATGATAATGTGGTGCAGAAACTGATTCCTGCATGATTACATTGATGATATTCACACCCAAGTTAATCCATTGCATATCATAACTCAAAGTTTAAAGTTTCAAGGTTGTAGGATTACTATTTCTCAGGGACACTAGGTTAAGATAGCAAAGTTGTTTAAGGTCGTCATGAGAGTTGCTTGCTCTCTTTTCATCGTCCATAATTTGTATGTCTTCTACCAATAGTCTCTAGCATTATCTTATTTTTCCGTTCCCCCCCCCCCCCCCCCAGGTATTAGTTGGTCCATCCAGGACCTCTCGTATCAAGCTTGACGTCCAAGCTGGCTCTCCCGTCATGCTGGCCCCAGTGAGTTCTCACTCTCAGGACCTCCTGGTCATCAACCTCGGCAACCTGACCGTATACAACCAGTTCCTCATGTCGGGAGCTCCCGGAACCATCATCCACCAGACCTCCAGCCCGAAGATGCGCCCAAGAGACCAGGGTTTGTCCAAGACCTCCGGAGACACCAAGACCGCCGGAGACACCAAGCCCCCGGGAGACACCAAGCCCTCTAAGGAAATGAGGAAGGTGGCCTCCAGCACAACTCCCGGACTAAACATTGGGTCCAAAACTGGCTTGGATCTGGGAGCCTCCTCGGGGGTGTTGACAAGGGCGGCTGCAGGGGCTGGTCCCCGCACCTCAACCCCAGTGCATACCCACAAGCGTTCAAAGGGGAGTTCCAGAGAAAAGGGAACCAAAGAAACCAAAGAGCGTGATGATGGTGGTGAAAGTAGTGGGAGTGGTAATGCTGAAGGGGCTTGTCTCCTGGACTGCATCCACATTGACCTGGAAGACATGGACCTGTACTCTGCAGAGAGAGTCTCTCATGACGCCTTCAACGTGTCGGATGGAACAGCACTCATCTTCCCTTCATTTGTTGTGCAGAGAAAGGTTTGTACACATCTGAACATAAAGGTCTTTAATAGAATCATTTGATGTCAGTATTATAGTGTTAGAGATCGCTAATAAATTGAGTGCAAGCATTGGAAGTTTATTGCAAATAGATTAGTCATCTGTTATGTTGAACTTAAATGTTCATGCATCAAACAATACTGAGAAATGTTTAGTAATTCCTAAAGGGTGTTGGGTGAATGTGAGGAAATGAATATGTACGGATATGAACCAACCAGTCATACTGTTTTCTGGTGAAAACAATATGTCTTTTTAATTTGTTTGTGATATCTAATGCTGCTATAATGTACGTTTATCAAAAATCATCTTCCTGTGACTTGATTCTTCATGCTAGGGTGGCAAGCTGCTGAAGCAGACGTGTTTACTGAAGATCCAGGTGGACCGAAATCTAGATGTTGACATCAGGAGAACTGGTAAAGTATTCAATTTCTTTTATGGTACTGACCATTTTTCTGTGTGAATCTGTGGTGTCTTTTTTATTAAGCATCTCTTTGTGTTCCCCCAAAAAAGAAAAAATATGTTTGTCTTCTGTGGGGTAAGTCATTATACGTAGATGTGTGAATTCAAAATGTAATTCATGAAGCAGATTTGGGTTTCTTTGTTTTCTGTTCTTACAGGTAGTAATATTTGTAGGTCCTTGACCTTTTTGTTGATACATTCCTGTGCTCATATTGCTTTGCAACATATTAGCTCAATCATTGGACTGAATCCAGTTCCTACATTGTGCACATTAAACCCTAGATCTTTTCTTCTGCTGAACACCAAACTGCTCTCACCTGACTTTGATAGAATATTTTCTATTCTATATTGTCTACGTGCATTTCTCATGCTGTAGAGCACGCCATTCTATATCTTGCCTTTATTGCAACAAAAGTGGCAACTCTTTCACACACATTGACACTTTTTGTTCCTTGTCATCAGTTCCAGATATGGAAATCCAGGGCTTGTTGTCGTCGGTCCACTGCTGCCTAGACCTGTCCCAGTACCAGCTGATCCGCGGGTTCCTGGACCACAACCTGGGAGAACAGCTTGAGGAGTTCCAGCCAATGCCACGCCCCGCCAACCCGGAGTCCCAGACAGTCCTCAGTGGCCAGATATGCACCAATATCTCCATGCACATCAACCTGGTGAACGTGACCCTTGAACTCTTGCTCCAGCATGGCTCTGACCCCGGCGACCCGTTGCGGAGCAGGCGCGATCCGGACAGTTGCCATGGCAGTGAAGAGGTCATGACAGAGAGGTCGCTAGGACAGTTCAACTTCATGGAATCCAAGTTCTCTTTCATGAGCCAGTCCAATGGATCAAAGATGGTGGACCTGGTATCACATGCTATCAGAGCGTACGACACAAGGTGGAAAGGTATGGCATCAACCAACCTCAAGTCTCCAAATCTTAACCCTATTCTAACTGGGCTATTTGAGACCAAGTTTTTACTGAGGGGGGGTCAATTTGACCCCCCCCCCCCCCCCCCCTTCAGATCTCGGCCGCCGATCGCGCAATCGCCGCGAAATTTTGCCTGAAGATAGAGCTGGATGTCAACTACAAGATTACATCGTCATACAATAGAAAAATATTGCCTTTCTATTTTTAATAAATTAATTATGCAAATTTGTGCATGAAATCATATTTTCACCTATAACTCCATTAAAAAGACTGGAGGATTGATAAATTTTTGTGTCAGAGTTCCTCAAGACACATCAAACAATTTTTGTGTAAAAAAAAGCTCAATTTAAATTAATTTCTTTTGTTTTTTATTGTTTTGTTAATTTCTTATGTATTTTATTGTTTTTTCAACCTTTTGTTTTCCATTGTTTTTTGCCAAAACTTGTTGCAGGCACTTTTTCAGGCTTATCTACACTAGAATTGATTAATTTCAATGGTTAAAAGTTGAAATAATCTAATTTATATCAATTTAACCAAAAAACACAATTTGCATTGGATTTGCACACGATATCATGAATTTGAGCTGTTTTTTGGTTGACATGCATATGCAAAACATTACGTAACTTCAAAACGGTGTACCCGGACGTCGCAAATTTGGTCTCAAAATATGCGGGAGACTTCAATGAAAAAATTCGTGAAACAACGCAGCAAAAGCTTTGCGTGTTGCGAAATCGTGGCGCGAAACGTCGAGGGGGGGTCAATTTGACCCCCCCCCCAGTTAGAATAGGGTTAAGAAGGAAATTCAACCCAAAAAATTAGTTTGGGGGAATAGAAACAGGAAAATTACAGGAACAGGACACATCGTCAAGCCAATATGCACAGGGAAGGTTTACATGTAGTTTATGTGATACATCAGAGAGTTCCCAATTTGTGCTTGATTGATCACATCTTGGGGAAAAATAAAAATCATAACTTTCGTAGCCTTTATCATAATTTGCTCAAACTCTCACTATCATGTTGCTCTTATTTTTCTACTTCTATTTACACAAACCAAATTTTCAGTGTGGACTTCCCCTTTAACCCATTGAGGATGGACTGATTTTACTACAACACATATTTCCCATAGACACCTGCCTGAGTATACTCAGGACTTGTCCTCAATGGGTTCAGAGATTCTTTAATTCCTCTCAGGCCCCTATAATGGCACAGAGTCAAAGCTGTCATGATGAGCACACATAGCCTTTGCAAGACAGTAGATGAAGTGTTGAAATAGATTCAAATTTCTATCTCAGTGTGCTTGTATGAGATTTATGTCTGTCATGTTAATCTACAAGCAGAACGAATAGGTATGATGTATGAAAGCTCATGACATCATCAGAGTGTAATCAGCATTATGCTATACCATACATATAAATTCCCGTAATGAACTTCCACATGTGCACCTGAGTTTGCAATTGGTATTTACGTAAATGTGTGCATGTTATTGAATTGTGGCATGAGTCCTGTTGTTGTTATTTTGTTTTGTTTTCTGGTTGGGAGACTAACAACAACAAAAAAGACTGACAGTTGGGGTAATGTTAACCCTTTATATTTGTTTCTTTATTATACCCCCGCCAAACGAAGTTTGAAGGGGGTATATAGGAATCAGCGGACGGTCGGGCGGTCGGGCGGTCGGGCGGTCGGTCGGGCGGTCGGTCGGGCGGTCGGTCCGTTGCAAATCTTGCGTCGCGAACTACTTCCTCAGTTTTCAACCGATTCCCATAAAACTTGGCACAGATGTGTGCCTTGGGTTGTAGATGTGCAAGACGTATTTTTTGACAGTACCCAAAAGTACGTTGCCATGGTAACGGCATATTATGGGCAAAAATGGGTACAAATCTTGCGTCGCGAACTCCTCCCACAGTTTTTGATCAATTTTTATGAAATTAGGTACAGATGTTCATCTGAATATGTTAATGTGCAAGACACATATTTCCGCAGTGGCAAAAAGTGCGTTGCCATGGTAACGGCATGTTATTGGTAAAATATAGGGCAAAATGCTTCATGGCAAAACTGCTTCATCAGTGTTCTTCCAATTCTCATGGAATTCATATTGAATGTTTGTCTTAGGATATAGGTCAGCATGACACATTTCTTGACAGTGACAAAAAGTATGTTGCCATGGTAACAGCTCACATATTATGAGCCAAAATGATGGAAAATTTTGTGTTGCAAACTACTTCCTCAGTTTTTGCCCAATTTCCATGAAACTTGGTACAGATGTGTGCCTTTGGTTGTAGATGTGCAAGACGCATTTTTTGACAGTACCCGAAAGTACGTTGCCATGGTAACGGCATATTAATGGCAGAAGATCAAGGAAAGATCTTGCGGATTTAACTACTTCCTCAGTTTTTTGACCAAAGCTTATGAAATGTGGCACACACCTTGATCTTGGTGGGAAGATGTGGAAGACATATTTTTCGGATGTGTCGGAAGCTGCGTTGTCATGGTAACAGCATATAAATGGCAGAAGATCAAGGAAAGATCTTGCGGATTGAACTACTTTCTCTGTATTCGACTGAAGTTCATGAAATGTGGCACACACATTGCTCTTGGTGGGAAGATGTGCAAGACATTTTTTGGACATGTCGGAAGCTGCGTTGCCATGGTAACGGCATATTAATGGTGGAAGATCAAGGAAAGATCTTGTGGATTGAACTGCTTCCTCAGTTTTTCACAAAAGCTTATGAAATGTGGCACACACAATAGTCTTGGTGGGAAGATGTGCAAGACATATTTTCCAGACGTGTCGGAAGCTGCATTGCCATGGTAGCGGCATTTAAATGGCAGAAGATCAAGGAAAGATCATTCCTTGGGTAAGACTGTCGTCACGGGGCGGGGGTATTAATCACCTTAAGTGATATTTCTAGTTTTATTTCAAATGGAATGAATTGGTCAGGTGATGTCTCCAAGCGGAGGAGCAATGTCTTCGAGGAGATCCTGACCCCAACGAGGCACCACAGTCGCAACCCCAACCCGCTCCAGCTGGAGCTACACTACGCCTCCCAGTCGGACAACACCAGGGCCACGGCGCTGCTCAATAACATGCGTGTGGTGTGCGTCATGGACCTTCTCCTAGCGGTCAAGGATTTTCTCCTGGGCTACGACTCTCAGGCCGCACAGGGTGAGTGCGCTCCAGCAGTCACTATTTGATAGTGACCATTCTGTGGTATTTATTACACTTTGGTGGTAGTTGGTTGACTTGCGGGCCAGTCGGGTTGACTCTATTTAATCGGTCACAGCTTGATAGTGACCATTCTGTAGAACTAATATTTATTACCCTGTGATTGACTCACAGGCACCTCAAGGTATGGCCACTGAATCAATCAAAATAATATACCAACCATTCCACAGTACTTGAATAGTTGACTACAGTCAACTATGTAGCATACTGTTCTGGGCAAGTCCGTACGCTGCACAATCAATGAAAATTTGAAAGCAGCTGTTGCATAGTACTTTTTATACTGTGGTTGACAAGAAGATGGTTCAAGGTGAGACCATTGTTTTAATCAAAAATTTACAGTGAACCTTCCACACAGATGACTTCAGGCTGCGCGAGAAGCCCATTCCATTATTTGAATTTTGACAGTGATCATTTCATAGTACTAACAATAACAACAATGCGGTTGACTCACCGGCCTCACAATGTGTGTTCATTCAATCAACAAAATTTATATTAGCCATTCTGCAGTTTGTATTATACTGCAGTTGACTCGCAAGCACCCACATTGAATCAATCACAGTTTGATAGTAACCTTTCTGTAGTCCCTATTGCACTTCAATTTAGGAGTACTGTGGTAATGAGTTGTCTTGAGATACACATAGCATTTGTTTTGAGCTGACTCTTTGCTTCTTTATGGACAGTTCATTGAAACATTACAAATGAATTCATGGAATACTAGAAAAAGACAGACATCTTGACTGACATGACAAGGAAATTGAACTTTAGCTTGTTGTCTGCTTTTTCTAATTAGGTATTAAATTTCATGGTAGGGCCTACATCATATGAAATCTGAGCGATACCTATATATAAGTCCTATGTATGTATCTGTACTAACCAGATTGATAGGATTTTTGAAACAGTTGAATATCTATTTTACATATTACATTGTAAGTTTTAATGAAAACAGAGTAACTGAAGATATTATGCACATGTACTATTCTGTGTCTTCAAAGTATGTGATAGTTCATGAAGTATTATATTCAGATATAATGTAATATGGTCTCTGTTGATGGTAAATGTACTCTTGGTATGATTTTTGTTCCCCCTCAGGATCAGATGGAGCCAGTGTGAGGACGCCATCTGAGGCCTCCACTTCCCAGGGACCATCCACTGAGTCCTCTAACATCACTCGTGTGGATAAGAGGGCGGGGTCACCCGTCAGTCTCGGCACCGGTATACTCACCAAGAGGGTGCCTCACAAGGAGCAGGTGGGTACTAATGTGGCCCTGTTGTGGTACCTTGTGCTGTAAGATGTGATTTTTGGATAGCAGTGCATTTTTTACTGTTTTGTCACATGATAAATTCAGAGGTCAGAGATATTTTGTGATTACTCAGTAATCACTAATATCTGGTCTACCAGGGCTACCAGTAGCTGATAGACCTGACAGATTGGAACTTATCCTCATTTTTGTGCTGCTCTTATCTGAAGTTGAAGGTAACAATGTGTTTAAAGCAGCTGTCAGTTCTTTTTTCATTGAGGATTTTAAGCCATAATCTTGCCTTACGATTAAAGGCATGTTTTGTCTTTGTGGGTGTGATATGAAGGGGTGAGCCAATGACGACACTATTAAAGGCACTCTTGTTTGTTTGTTTGTTTGTTTGTTTGTTTATTTTTAGTTCAGAGTTCATCAATATTGTCTAGTGTCTCACGTATCACAATAACAGACTTGAATTGCTTTCTTTTCTTTGTCTGTTTTTCTCTAACAGGTGGAGAAGACATCAGAGTTCAAAGTGAATGTCACCGAGACCGAATTTGTGATTTTGGAGGATACAGCATCACAAGACTCCAATGCTGTCATCTTGAAGGTGAGCTGCTCACAAGATGAGGCTACCAGTCCCATTCTTTGCAATCCCTTTTTGCAGAACTGAGCTCAGAAAACAAAATCCTAAGACACTCATCAGTCTCTGTAATGCAGTAGAATGAAGAAGTTATTCCTAGGAAGGTTTTGAGTATGTAAATCTTGTACATTGTGGCTCATGTAATAACAGTACCTTCTTATTGAATTTAGGTTGTTATTAATAGTTTTACCATCTGCACCAGATTAATCATTAAGCACTTCTCCATTTTGAAAACACAGGGTTTTACTTACATCATGCCTATGATCCTGTGAGCAATTCTACCATCTGGTGTTCTATGGAAGTGTTGAGCATTAAAGGTGCAGAGTTGTGCACAGAATGGGCAAAAGCTCATTTCAACACTGTAACATCATGTTTTCGGTGTCTTTCCCAGTCCACCTGTGCCGTGCTGACCTACAAGCCAGACTCCAAGGAGAATCCCTTCTCTGGTGGCCTGGAGGGCCTGGAGGTGTTCTCCTGCTCCATGAGGAACGAGGAGGAGTCGGCTCTCTCCATCGTGGATCCCAGCACCATCAACGTGGAGCTGAAGGGGAGCTCCTCCCACATCCACAGCGGTCAGCAGCTGGGGGGACTCCTGGACATCATGGATGCACATACCATCCTGGAGGTATGAGACCTTAACATTTAAAAACCCACTCTGAAGAAATTCATTGACTTTAAACCTTTTGTGTGCTGGGAGTGTTGATTGCACAGAAAACCCCACGGCATTGTACATGTATGTGCTGTTAAAGTCTGTTGAATTTTGGTGTGTATTTGCAAGTTCAGAACGAGCAAAAACTTCTACACCGAAATATTCTACAATTACCTTTAAACAGTCGTCAGGTAAGTTCAGAGGATCAGAAGAGATGTTTCTATCACAAATGATCGGTCACATTTTTCTTCACTAACCCGTTGAAGACTAGTCTTGAGTACACTTGGGCAGGTGTCTATGGGATATGTGTGTCATAGCAAAATAAACTGGTTCTCAATGGGTTAATCCCCATCCCTCTACCTCTAATTCTTCTGACAGGTGCACATCCAGGCTCTAAATCTGCGAGTCTCCTACCACGACGCCCAGCTCTTCCTGGGCATCGCCAACTCTCTGCCAGCCCAGATGATCAAGAAGGCACCCGACGACGAAGATGAAGACGCTGACAACAAGAAGAACGAGGCGGAGGAGAAGCAGTCGAAGCCCAAGCTGCGAAAGCAAGGTTAGCTGGGCCTGGTCGACTCCAGCGTGCCAAAGATTATTCCGTATTTATGTCTATGCCAATGCCTTGGCGTTGCTGTATACCATGTGGTTCTTCTGGCTCTGCTATGGGATGAGACATGATCAAATTTCGTATAGGGCCCCATTTTTTTTTCTGTCTCTTCTTTCTTTAAAATACAACGACAACAAATTTTAAAGAAGTTTTATTGCTCCTGATGTGAATTTTGTTTTGCATTGTGAGGGGGGAGCTCTGAAGAGACAGAACTGGCCAAGGATGAGGTGTTTTTTGCAGTTGCTCCGTGAAGACGTGGGTGCATTGAGTTGTAGTGAATGTAATAGCTCTAATTTCAAATTAACCGTGGAGTGAGGGTCGCCTTTATTGAAAACAAAGAAACCGAAGAATGCCTCAAGTGATGTATATTTGTATCTGAATGCTCTTATGTCCATACGTCCTTGAGGTGGGGTTTTTCTGTGAACTACCAAATGAATCTAACTGGTCTCATGTCGACACGTTTTAAAGGGTGTGTACAGTTCTGGTCGAGGTGAGGATTTAACTTTTGATGTTTTGCGAGATATTCAGAAACCACTATATGAGATGTCAAAGAGCATGCGGTTCTAAGGGGTATCAAAAGTTTATTCGATGAAAATCGGTTTTGAAATGGCTGAGATATCCAAAAACAAGGTGAAACAAATAGATCCTAATAAAGTTGTGGCCTGTCGCCTTTTATTATTAGCACTCTTTGGGATATCTCAGCCATTTTGAAACTGATTTTCATCAAATAAACATTGAATCCTTCGTAAAATTACATGCTCTTTCATATTTCATAAGAGGCTTTTCATTATCTCACTTAGGAATGTTCAAAACATGAATCCCCACCTCAACCAGTACTGTACAGTCCCTTTAAATTTGTAAATTGTATAAATATATGATAATTTGGTTTGTGTGAAAACGCTGGTGACATGACATTTGCTGCTGCGACAGTTGCTCTGGTCTTTTAATATTTTCTCCAAGGACTCAGGGTTAGGCTTAGGGTTGTGATAGGGTTTTAGGATTAGTGTGATGTGAGGATTATGGTTTAATAGGAGGTTATGTTTGTGGGTGGAATTTATGTCTGGCTTAGCATGGAGATATTTCATGGGAGCAATTGCTGCAGGAGGAAATGTCATGGAACTGAAACATACAGTGCATGGTCTGAAGCTTGTTTTGGGGATGTTGTGTCCGAATAGACTTCTGTCAATACGTCGTACATGTATATCCATACATCGTATGAATATATGATGACTTGGTTTGTCTGAAAGTGTTATATGCTTCACTGTTGGTCATTCTCTCTCTGTCTCCCATTCTGCCTCTCCTTACCCCCTCTGTTCCCCCTTCCTCTCCCCCTCCAGTGTCCAAACTGAAGGAGCTTGGTTTCCGCTCCCAGGACTGCCGCAAGGCCCTGGAGGCCTCCAACTACCGCCTGGACCTGGCTGCTTCCTGGTTGATAGACAACGCTCAGCCCCTCCCCTCTTCCTCCTCCACCTCTCCCCGGAGCCCAGGGGAGAAGGACGGGGGAGAGGAGAAGACGAGCAAGATGGAGATAGCTGGGATAGAGGTAACCAACTTCTTTATATCCTTAGTATTTCTTGTGAGTACTATCTTAATCTTACAACTGCATTTGCTTTATATTTGTTTTCAGTATTTCATGTTTATTTGTGCATCCACATGTCTGTCTTGAATGTGTGTGCGTGTGAATTTATGTTACATAGTCATGAAGGAAGTGCTTCAATGCTTATGAGCAAGTTGCTGAGCATCTGCGCTTTTCATTCTCATGGTGGAACATCTGAGTGTGTAGCAGCAGCTGGAGTAAAACCAAGACAGTGATCAACATTTTTTAGACAAAATTATCCTTTTTTCTGTCATAATTGGCTTTAAACTTTTAATGAAACTGTCAGATATGGGACATCTTGACACATCTGATAGCCACAAGAAATGTTATTGATAAAAGCATGAAAGAATGGATTTTTAAATGCCGACGCAGTGTCGTTGATATCACCACATAGATTCGTACACTGTATGCTTGTGCACGCACAGCATTCACAGCGATTCACACTCCAGCTCCACACATGTAATGTGCAGGTTAGCTTTTTTGATGGATTGTCAGATTTTCCCCCAACTTTTACTGATGTGTTATACTAAATTATTGCTGCATTTACTCGATCACACGTTATCAGGTGAACTTGTCCTGTAAGGAGTTAAATTCATATTTTTGATTTTATGTAGTGATCATTTATCATGAGTAATTGTGAATATTATAATATGTTTCTGTTC
The DNA here is from genome assembly GCA_033980235.1 of Diadema setosum. Taxonomy (NCBI): domain Eukaryota; kingdom Metazoa; phylum Echinodermata; class Echinoidea; order Diadematoida; family Diadematidae; genus Diadema; species Diadema setosum. The sequence goes on along the minus strand of CM067077.1, from coordinate 25,010,809 downwards.
TATGTGACCTCTAAGGTCCGAGCCGGTACCCTGGGCATCACCCTGATCGACGACTGCGGCAACATCGATGTTCCCCTGATCGAGATGTCGTGCCAGAATCTGAACTTCTTCCAGAAACTGCTGCCCAGTGCCCAGGGCCAGGCCTCGTGCCTCCTGGCAGCTGATTACTACAACAGGAGCCTGTCTGGATGGGAGCCCTGCCTAGAACCGTGGAAGTGAGTCCAAGATCATCCAATACATATCTCCAAAACTCTTCACAGTTTGCAATTAAATCCAGAATGAGAAATAAAGTAATGATGATGATGATGAGGGTGATGATGATGATGAGGGTGAGGATGATGTGGAGGAGGAGGAGGATGATGATGAGGATGACGAGGATGATGATGATGATGATAATGGTGATGATGATAATGATAACAAAATTAGTAATTATAATAATAAGAAGAAGAAGGGGAGGGAGGAGAAGGAATTGATAGAATTGTGAGCGTTGATAGAGGTGACTCTGTGTAGCTAATGGTAATACATAGTTCTGTGATTTGTGACACTTCGTCATTTTACCCTGATAGCCTTATTGATATTGAAGCTTAGAAGAAAACACACGCACACACACACTCACACTCACACAAAAACATACCCCCAAAATCAAATTTTAACATCTCGATTCCCCCTGTGTGAATTTAAAGAGTATTTTCTCTATCCTGGCTCATCCCCAATACTTTGTCAATGTTTTGCCAATCCTGCAGGTGCAATGTCGAGTGGATCCAGCAAGCTGCTAGTCAGATGTACCCTGAAAAACTCTTCATTCAAATGAAAGGTATACCACTCTCTATACTTCACCCTTATCTTTTTTCCTCCCCTACTTTCATCTCTCATTGTCCGTATCAATGAAATCCAGGGATTGTTTTGTTTATACAGTCATCTTTAACCCAACAAAGATAAATTGCTTTTGTCATGATACACATTGTCCAGTGACCCATGCTTGTTTACACTCAGGGACTTGTTGCCAAAGGAGAAGGAGAGTGTAGTATTTTATGCATGTCTTACTGCAACAATTTTAATGTGATACATTTGAAATCCAAAATGCAGGAATTAGAAGAATGTATGATGATGGTTGCTGGAAATTAAGAATGAAAAGAGAATGTAGTAATTAGACTGCATGTTCTTTAGTAAGTCTTTGTTGTGAAACCAATTTTTACCATTATTTGCTTATTTTGGAATTTTATGCCCTCTGTAGTGATGAAGATATAGACAGCATGCAAGGTTGTTAACATAAAAAAGCAGTGTTCATTGCGTTTTGTTCCCCGCAACCATACCCAAACCTGTCGTCACACACACTTCCAAGTAAACCGATTTATATGAAGATTTAGTCACAGATTTTAATGTGAAGATAGCTGTTGTTTTAAGGATAGTCAGCAGTCTTCTCCAAGCATCTATATGCTTTTTATTCTCTTTCAGTGAATGAGAGACTGGATCTCAACCTGACAAGTGCCCTGATAAACCTGTACAGTGACACTAAGAAGAGCTGGACTGAAGACTACTATAGCCAGGGAGGGTAAGACTTGATCATTCTAGTTTAAGCTTCACTTCATGTCTCACTGTGTGCCTCAAATGAATTGAGAACAGTATCACATCATCATTATGTGCAAAGGACATTACGATTGAATGTAGCCATCAATTTAACTCTCAAAGTGTAATAATGAACTGTAGTATGATTAGCAAAATAAAATTCAGAATTTGTATCAAAGTGAGCATGGTGTGAGTAGTGAAAGCTGGCTGAAGAATAAGAAAAAAAAATGAGAAAGAAAGAAAAAGCAATGTAAGTCTGGAAAGTTTCACTGATATGCTGCAATGTTTTCACACTGAGCCCATTTCAGTGATCTTTGCTTCTTCTTTCTTTTTTTTTTTTTGAATTTACAGACAAGAGTACTTTTTGCAAAATCTAGTATCTCCAATAAAATCTGTTTATTCTTTTCATAAAGGTCAGTCCAGCATGAAATTTGCTGAAATTTGTGCACCATGAAATGTGTCATGTCTATGTTATTATTATTAAAAAAAAAAAAAGGAGAAATCTGGATGCAATGCATAACACAGAGATATTATCTGAACTCTTCCTTGATTTCTGCCCCTTACCACCCCCCTCTGATAACAGAGTGTGTCTAAAATTTTAGTGTATTAGTAAACTAGTCTATTTCAGAAAACAGAAAACAGAGCAGTATTCCTCCTTGGCTCATTACATTTGTACATGTTTTGTCGGAGAATGACTTCACTCAGAGACTCTGATTCAACATTTTTGTCACCATCAGAACCACCGGACGGAAGCGTTCCCCCTTCGTCCCATTTGCCATCAGGAACCAGACAGGTTGTCGCCTCTCGTTTGCCACTCTCACAACCACGCCCAACAAGTTAGTGTATTCTCTCTACTTGATTGTTTGATTTGATCGACCAGAGTATTACCACAAACTATGTTCTAATGTCTGTAATGGAATGTATCACACATTTGCATGTGTATAGAATACCCAGTACTTGATTGTTCATGTCAAGCATGGAATTTTTCCAATTGTTTAGGAAATGTATTCAGTTGCTGACAGGTAATTTAAATCTCCATTGTTTAGTGCCCTGTTCAAAAGCATCATGGATGCCAGCAGATTGATTTTAGACAAAAGGATATATTAAAGCATTGAGCTAATAATTCCAATCAAAGATTGCAGAAATATCTACTCCATTCTTTTACTATGAATATGAACTAGATGACATAATTTTATTCCAGAACACTGTAAGAACATTTTACATGACATAATATATCCCTTTTTGACATGACATACTCCTTACTGTCACCTGCACAAACTAACCATGATTTCAAATACAAACACTGTAGGTCTCTGGCTGACACGTCTCAACATGCAAGTTAGCAATTGTCTGTATTTGATGATGTCTACATGTATCCAAGCGATATTCACTGTCATTACTCTTATAGTTGTTTCTTCTATGTAATGTTTCCTCCATGTCATGGTGCTCAAAGGCCCAAATTCACAAAGTTTAGGTTTAGACCATGGATTATGCTAATTTTGTCCACGTAAACGTGCATGACAGATCGCTGCAATAATGCAAACAGGCATCCAATAATGAATGTGCACTGAAACATACACTTGAAAGGTATGCATATTTTGCTCGTTTTAGTCCATGTCCTAAATATAAACAATAAATTTGATTTGAACCACCTTTGAGAAGTTTGGCCAATGAGTTCATGCACTATTATTATTGCTTACCTCTCTGAAATGCTGTTTCACATAAATCCTTTGCTCTCTGCCCGAATAACAGGGTTCTGTCGTCGCCGGAAGAGAAGTCCAAGTCAGAGAGGTCTTTCAGCCAGTGGAAGGACGTGGCTCCAGGGGGAGAGATTCCCTTCATGTTTGAAGAGAAGGGCAAAGCGAGGCATCGGGTGAGTCCCATTACTGTTCCCTCTTGACCAGTGATTAGTGTGGCAATATCAATGGAGAGATATTTGGAGGTTGACAACAAAGCACCCTATGGATGAATGTTCGGTCCATGATAATTGCTCTTGCAACAATTGCTCCAATGAAATATCTGCATGTTATCTTTTAAAGCCAGACATAAACCTACCCACAAACATAACCCTAACCCTAATCCTAATCTTCATGTCAAAATAAACTGAAAACCCTATCACAAGCCTAACCTTAAGTCCTTGGAGAAAATCAGACCAGAGCAATTGTCCCAGGCATAAATGTTGGGTTTCACCATGAATGGATAGATGCATAATATACTTGAAATCATGAAAATGTGGGACTTGCGGTCTATTTGAATATAGCAGACTGGCTGAAATGCTTATACTTTTTCTTTTGTGTGGCTGCATCTTGCCATTTATTTTGTACATATCCAACTATTTTCAAACAGGGTAGGAGCAAAAATGACTGAAAGAGAATATGGAGATAATCCTGCCTTTGTTCCTCTTTTTTTTTTCTTTCAAATTTCTGCCAGAACACCCATGAGCTGCGAGTGCACCAGTTGGTGGTGAAGGTGGATGGATGGGAGCAGCTTACACCGGTCTCTGTCGATAAAGTGGGCGTCTTCTTCAGGCTGGCTAAACCCCATCACAACCAGCTCTCCAGCATAGTGAGCACCACAACTTGTTCCATTTTTAATTTTTAAAGTAAACTGTTGCCATGACAACTGCATTTTTCTTTTCGTATTCATGTCCACAAGCACAGTGAGTGTCACAACATTTTCTGTAGTCACAGTATCACTGCATCTGTTGACATGAGTGTCATTATGAACAGTCTGTAAGCTGCCAACATGAACGCAAGAGAATGTAGCTGACTTTACCAGTACAACTATTTTATATGGTGATAAATGTTTGAAATAAAAAAACAAAATGTTTTTAAAAAATGACTTTTTAGAATCTTAAATGTACATTTTAGATATTGACTTTTTAGAATCTTAAATGTACATTTTAGAAATTGACTTGATATCCCATTACCATTAAAAATTGTTTGGTGTGTTTTACTGGTGCATCTTACCCCCCCCCCCCTTAAAAAAAACAAACAAACAAACAAACAAACACACATACAAGCAACAGCTAATCAAAATTAATCTTCACTGTATCATTCCTAAAAACATTTTGTTATATGGTTAAATATGTTTAATGTTCTTTATACATTCCATAACTTAATATGTTATTTTGTTTTGTTTTAGTTTTCTGACCAGCAGCAAGCCAGAGTTATCTTCCACGTAACACTAGAGGGCAGTGCCCGTAAGCTGATCACCGTGCGGTCTGCTCTGACGGTCATCAGTCGGCTGAGCGTGCCAATTGAACTCAAGCTCATCAACCCCGAGTCCCCAACGGAAAGTAAGTCACAGAGATTTTCTTTATTACTCTCTATAGATTACATTAGATGGTATGCTTGATCTCTTTTATTATGAACACCAAGTGAAAAAGAAGGAACTACAGTAGCTGTGGGAGTTGAACCTGCATCACCTACTACTTTGTAGGCTAGAGAAAAGAAATTATGATAATTGCGTCGTGTTTGGTTAGATGTTTCAAGATGGACGAAAAGGGCAAATCTGATGAAATATTTTCCAAAATGGGAGCTCTCATTTGCCTTCTTCTCGATTGTTTTAAGTGAATTGCGTATCTACAATGTACATGTGGGCAATTCCACGGTAACTGACGTTACGCGTAAGGATTTTCATGAAATTGTTTTTGTTGTAGTTTTGTGAATGAAAGCACCTGGGGCTTGTAATTAGCATTGATGAATGAGTTCATGAGAATGAAGAAATAGGTGGAAAGTTTTTCTCTCAAACTGCATTTCTTACCACATAGCAAGTGAAAATGTGTCGGTAACTGACGTTACGGAAAAAGGACATGGGAAATTATGGTGTAGACTTAAATGGAAATATCTCATGTCCCTGACTTCTAAACTTTATGTGTTTTATATGGCAATATACCTAGGTTCTTAGGAACAGGTGTGCAAAATAATATGCACTTTAGATATTTCCTTTTAGCACCATGCCAATTTCAGTGAAGGCATGACGGTAACTGACGTTACGTAACTGACGTTACGCTTACATTTGCCATAGGGTTTACACATGGAAAATCATGATTAGGAATAGTTTTGTGATATTTTATAATTCTGACCTTTCAGAGTGATTTGCTTGATATGGAATCATACCTTGGTTCATCAATTACAAATACCCAAATGAAATGAAACATTAGTCCATTTTCTTTGTGTTTAATGAAAACTTAAAGGGAAACATGTCAGTAACTGACGTTACGTAACTGACGTTACACATACTTTTGCTATGGGGTTTACAAAGAACTAATTTATTTAACAGGTTATTATGCTGCTGCAGTATACCAGTAACAATCTCAGGCATTTACTTAGCAACAAATCAAAACAAAATCTAAAGACACAAATGGGGTGGGGCCCTTAGAGGGCAAGCTCCCCCCCCCCCCATGCCATAGCACAGTTGAGCAAAAATAATGTAAATGCACCTGAGGATATTTCTTGACATTTGTCTTAAGATTGAATGCTTATTCAAGAGTTATGATTACACAGAGCCATTTAGATTCAGCAGTTCCAAGTATGAATATTGACATTAACTAAGGTTTTTGTTTTTGTTTTTGTTTTTTTTAATGAACAGGAAAGTTTCTATCTAGAGTACCTCACCCATAATGCCCTGCAGTACTACACAAAACACAGATATTTTTGTGTGTGAAAAAAAATATCTTTCAGGTCATGGGAAAATAAACACATTCAAATAAAAATATTCATATATATGTATGAAATCTACTGTGATATATTCTTTCTTCTTTTCTTTATTTTACTCCTTCTCCCTCAAGGCATTGTTAGGGCCACAAATAACAAAATGATCTCCATTATCAATAATGATTTAAATGAATAGTGTTACACTTTTAATATTTTTTCTGTGAAGAAGAAGCATGCTTTTTTGGTCAGAAGGGCATTATTTGTTTATTCCTTGCTTGAAGGAATGTAATTGTTTTTCTTTTCCTTTTCACTGGTATATCAAGGCTTGCAAATACATCCCAGATACCAAGAAATAGGACTTTGCAATGAAAGAATTCTAAGATCAATATAAACGAATCTTCCTGTTCATAATTATCATGTATTACAAAAATGTCCCTGCATGAATGAAATAAAGTAATCAACAAATATGAACAGTTTTTTATTTTACCCTAGAATCACCTCTCACTTTGAGCAACATTAGTGTTAAACGTTGAGCAACATCAGTGTTAGTTTCAAACAGTAATGACAGTACATGCCTTATGTCAGGCCTGCTTATGTACCATTTCAAGATGTGCCATATTAACTAAACCAAACATTTAAGTGCAAGCGAAGAAATATATCTCTTCCTGCATTTGCCTTGAGGTAGAAACTTCACTAAGCTTCCAGAAAAAAAGAAAAATGCTAGCAAAAGTAGTCATTAGTAAAGATTATAAAACTGTTGGTATACAGCTGTACACAAGCTTTTTAATAGAAAAAGGTGGTTACATTGTACCATGCAACCACATCATTGATTAGGCCTACAAATTTGGTAGCTTTATCATCCTGTAGGACTGTGAATGTACTGTATAGTAATTTGAGTGCATTATATATTACATGTGGTAAACCTAAACTTCCAGATGATTTAACCTTAAACTTGTGCTGAACCAAAAATCAAAAGCTCAAGCCCCCTCCACCAAAACAAAATATGATAAATAAATAGATTTAAGATTAAATGAACCACACAAAAAAAAATGTATCCATGGACATACAGTGTACCATGGTGATGACATCATTCCCTATCAAAGGGATTGCTGCTCTTTGTTGATAACCTTTGACTTCCCAGATGTATTGAAATGGCCTAAAGTCAAAAAATTTGCCTAAGTTACAATTACTGTCATGGTAACTGACGTTACATACTGGTATATGACGTTTCGGTAACTGACGTTACACATTTTGATGTGTTCATTTGACTCTCCAGTATGCAAAGTATCCTTATTTTCTGGTGTTGAAAGGAAGGCATATGGGCATACATTAGAAATCCTAAGTTACATCATACAGCTCACTTTCTTTGATGAATAAAGTTAAAAATTCCTTGTTTTTGGTAACTGACGTTACATCCATCATTGTCAAACTAATTAAAAGTCTTTATAAAATTCTTTAAAGCAACCAGCTTTTTCTTTCTATCATGTGGTAAAAGACTTGTCTGGTAACTGCATACATATAAAAGATTGTTGTTTAGAGTACTAGTAAAGTGGATATACAGAGGGTAAATTATGTGACAATACACTCTTTCTTACCATTGAGTTATAGGCATATTTTGGCAGCCATTTTGAAAATCAAAATGGTCGCTTTTATTGAAAAACATAATGATTCTTAAAACTTCAACTCAAGTGTTGTCTGAAAATGTATGGTGTTTGAAACAAATATCATTTTGAATTTTCGGCATCTGTGTCCTACATACCGTGGAATTGCCCATGTATTTTATTTCAGGAAATGGGATAATTTGCATGTTTATGCCGTGTAACATTCAACTTCAATTTAAATTGATTGGATCTCTAGAACTCCAGTTGTTTTCTCTGTTGATATTGTGTTTCTAGTCTTTGTGTTGTACATTAATTGCAATCTTCAAAAAACAGGGGAGTATAGAAAATCTATTTCATCAGTACTGTAGAAGTGGAAATTTTTTGCAGTGGGGATATTTTTACAAAGTTCACATGATTGAAAACTAGCATGAAAATGGAGGCGCACATATTTGCTCCTTTTTTTTTTGTTATATGAAACGCTATTTTGTTCTTATGTTCCACAGAATTAAAAGCACACAAAATTCATTTTTCTTGGCCAGCATACAAAATTGCTCTTGGGAAAAATTCTGTTTTTTTCGGTATCTCTTATTAAGATTCCAGTGCAACAAAACTAATTTTCTGCATATTTGTTGTTTCATCATCTGTTCTACCCAGACCCAGTCTCCATGAATCCACTGGAACCGAACGGCAAGCTTGCCATCCCGCTGCCCTATGCATTGTGGGATATCTACCTCCGCCCAAAGGGGTGGGCTGTGTCGTACTGCGACCGGCCCCTGAAGTGGCAAGCGGTTCAGCATCCTGGCGATGCAACGAGTTTGCCCATGGAGTGCCGGGCAGACAGTGGCAACGCAGGAATTTTCAGGTAAGTTCGCAACATCCTGGCAGATCAAGACATATTTTTCGCTGCACTGGAAGAGATGTTTACCAATTTTAATGCACACACACAAAAAAAAGAGACTAAACAAGTATAAAAATACAGCCAAACTGAACGCAACACAGCCAGACTGAATCCCTAGAAAGTTTGTAACTTGCAGTAAAAATAAGTTTGCCTACAGATGAAGTTACTGCTTTGCATAACTTTGTTAAATAAAATGTTATAGAGGAGGGTTCGTAGCAGGTTGTTTGACTGAATATCATAGTTCATTCCAAGGTATTTTTCCACGTAATACTGCTGAAAGAGATAGAGAAAAAAATTGTAGCAATGACAATTAAGTCTTCATATGAGGCATATCTTCTTCTTGTGTGGTAGTTACAGTGTATCAACTCAAAAAGTACTTCTTAGTTAAACTAAGAAGAAATTTATACATGGCTAGAATTCATAACTGCTGGAGTGTGGTCGGGGAGGGAGTCTCTGGCGCAGACAAATAGGTTGCACAGAGTGACACTTCTCTTGTTCCCATGCCTCAGGGAAGATAGACTCTGATCTTTTGATCTGTGGAAGGCATTGAATGAGTCATCAACATAGCTTGTATATTTGAAGTTGCATGAGAGTAGGCGGTGACAAGGTGCTTGCAGGAGTATATTGATGAGATGGCAATTTTTCCTGACCAAGCTATCTGTAATTGCAATGCTCTAGCAAAGAAGAAATATGTATCAAATTTAACTTGTAGTAGTTGACCGTACAGTACTTCAAGCATGAATGAAGAGTTTCGAAATGGATGCAGTATTTCACCAGTTTCAATCACGAGTTGAAAGATTGCCCTCAAAAATCATGAAGGCATTGACTGGTTTGAATTTTAATGTGAGGAGTTAATGGATGAATATCATTTCTTCCATTCCCTGCCCCTTCCCCCCCCCCCCTCCACTCTTCATTCGTTACTCACAGGTTCTGCCTCTGCGTCAAACACGAGGCGTTCCCAACCAAGCACACGCCAGGCCGACGCCCCTCGGCCAAGAAGGCCGAGGCCCCCCAGCCCGGCCACACCCTGATTGTCCTACCCCCCATGGTGCTGACCAACCTCCTCCCTGTAGAGCTGAACTACCTGGTGGTCAAGTCCAAGGTCCAGGGGTGCATCCGGCCAGGCATGGATGAGCCCATCTACACGGTCAGTATTCATGAGACTGAGTCTAGGGACAATACATATTGTATAATTTAATATTGATATTGACTACTATGGGATTTGTGACAGGTCACTTATTTTAGTTCTACCCCTTACTATCTTGAAGTTAATATTTGTGAATGATGATTAAAGCAGGAAACATGATTTAAATATTTTCAGCCATTTCATTGTAATTCATTGTGAGGTAATCAAGAAAATTTGTTATATATTGTCTATCTTATTTGCTAATGCTAAATTTGAACCACTGAGCTGTACTTACAGGAATCATTAGAAGCTGAAGGTTTTTATTATGGAGGAGTTTCCTCATATTTCTCAGACTGATGCAGAAAACTTTCATCAGTTGGGGAGATCATACATCGGGAGAGCCAGGCTTCTACCAACCTTTAGTGATTTGCTGGCTAGTTTCCATTAACTCCTGTGGACAAGCAGGCAGTGTCAGAGAAATGGTGCAATCAATTGGCCTGAAGAAGTCCACAGGAGTGGATGAAAGCTAGCCAGCAAATCACTAAAGGTTGGTAGAAGCCTGAATCTCCCAATGTATTTCTCAGATTGTTTGATTTTGCTCACTGAATTCATCTATGCAGACTGATCTGGACCTAGCTCAGGACATCAAGTTCTTCACGGAGTCTTTCAGGGAGTGCTCCGTCCCCCTCTCCATCCCAGCAAAGCACACCAGGGGCGGGTGTGGCTACGTGGAGCTGAGAGACGGCCACCAGAAGAGGAGGAAGCTCAATCTCTTTGTCAGGGTGGAGTGCATGGCTGGCAGGTCGCTGAAGGTGAGTATGGCCCAGGTGGATGACGTAGGAAGAGATGGGAAGAAAAATGATGTTGGTGATGGAAGTGGTGGTGATGGTTACCATGGTGATAGGTTTCAGTGATGTCAACCGTGGTCACCGTGGTAGTGATGAAAGGGATTGTTATAGCATACTAGTCAGTTACACTGATGGGAGGATGACAATTTTTAGTATGATGAGAGGGGACTGCTATGGAAGCAAACAATTTGTTGAGGAGAATGATTATGATGAGGATGATGAGGTGATGAGGATGATGAGGATGATGATGATGATTGTGGTGGTGATGATGATGATGATGATGATGATGATAATGAAATTGGAATTAATTATGATGTCAGAGGAAGAGGAGGAGGTGGTAGAAAGATTGGTATTACAGGACCTGGTGAATGTGGGTTCTGGTTGCCTTGGTGATAGGTTTCAGGGATGTTGGCAAGTCTTAAATTGGTGAGTACAGTGTCAATGGTAGTGATAGATGTAATTGCTGTAATAGGGTTGATTGATAATTGCTGTAATAGGGTTGATTATACTTATGGAAGGGATGTAAAGCCATTTTGTGTTAGATGTGGGAGGGGCTGCTATGGTAACAAAGGTTACTGTAAAAGTGGAAACTTTCACGGTGTTAAAATTTTCACGCATTTCGCGCAACCAGATACTAGCTCGAAAATAAAAGGACGTGAGTATTTTTGCTTGCCATATGCTCCTGTGCATGTGATGTCTTGATTCCTCGGAATTAAAAACATGGGAAACACTTCTTACCCGGCCAAGCGCGAAAAATCAGTCACACTAAAATATCCACTTTTACAGTAAATGGGGAAATGACTCTGATGAATATTTTCCCATCTGCCCCCATCAGCTTTCTGTGTCGGCTCCCTACTGGCTCATCAACAAGTCCGGCCTCCCTCTGATCTTTCGGGAGGAGAACGCAGACCACGAGGCGGCGGGCCAGTTTGAGGAGCACGAGAGAGCGAGGAGTGTGGCGCCCCTCATGTTCTCTTATCAGGAACCCCAGGGAGGAGAACACATGTAAGATGAAGGATGCTCTAGGGTGACTTAACCCTGTGTGTGCCAGGGTCTTGGGACAGTGTATACAAAACTATTGGAACTCTGTACAAATTGGCATTCAAGGCAAACGAAGAGTTAAAGGGAAACTTCACTCCGTGTTCAGATTAATGAAGAAAAGGAGAGTATAGACTGTCACACAACAATATAAGAAATATTGAAAAGTTCTATAAAGTCGATGATGAAAACCGAAGCGGCAATTTAAGTTTAAAGGTCTAGGACCAGTGACAGCATTTGCTCTCACATATTCAGTTACAATGAATGAAGTGACAGTGTCATTGGCAATAAAAGTATTTCATTGATTTGAACATATTGTAGGTATGAGACAATAAAACAGTTCCATGGCATTTGCTGCTGCAACAATTGCTCCCGTGAAATATATGCATGCTGAGCCAATTATAAATTCTACTCACAAATATAGCCCTACCCCAAAGGGCTTGGAGAAAATAAGATCTGAGCAATTGTCGCAGGAGCAAATGTCGTGTCACCAATAAAACATATCTTGTGATTATGAAGTAGTATGTGAGTTAAAGAATATATATTTTCATGCAACGTTAGTGGATTTATCAATAGTATATTGCCCCTTGTGAGCTGATGCCTTCTATTAAAGAAATGATTTCAATGTACATGTACCTCTGAGTAATTCATTTAATTTACAGTGATGCAGTCATCATGTTGATGTCCAATGCCCCCCCCCAAAAAAAAAAGAATTCTACAATGTACATGTTCATGGCAGTACATGTACACATCCTAGATATAGTATTTCTTTGGTAGAAGTGTAGTAGAAAAAGATCTTGCTTCACCCCAAAAGATCTTGGTGAATGATAATTGGTGATAGTCAACATTGTGTAAAGAATATGAAGAGATTTGATGTTTGATCCCTACCTGCCTGTCTATAGGTGCTTGATGCGTCTGGGCCGAAGTATCATCGGTCTAGAAGGAACGCCGTACTGGTGCCATCGCATGTCACTAGAGGGCGGCTCAGGGGTGCGCTCGCTTAGGATCTACCAAGACGGAGGGCGCCCCCACATGTGAGTCCTCTGATCCCCACCCCCCCCCCCCTTCTCTCTGTTTGCCTGTACCTCAATCCAAGCTTGGCTGGAAAAAGCACTCTAAAACTAAACATTTTTGCATGCGTGAAACTTGAGCAAATTTTGCAAGGAGCCAGGATTGGCAAAGGTAAAATGCAGGCAAAATGTTTCTCTACCCAAAGCAGTGAGTGCCCTTTGTAATTTGTGAAGGTTTCATGCTGTGAATATTTCTGGTTTTACTGTAGTCGCTTTCAGGATGTCGTGGAGTTGTCAATCTATTGAGGAAAACAAAACAAACTAAATTTCAGCTCTGCAGATCTAAAATCTGCCAGAGATACTGGACATGATCCAGTCTACCTAAACAGGCTGATGAGTTTCCACGATTATCCCCAGTGGAACTAGAAAGGTGCTAAAGAGAACAAGCCGGTTTTAATTTCACATGTAACCTGGTGGAAGTACCAGTAATTCTCACTTAGTGATTAAAGTAGCCATCTACATTGTACATGTGGTACTGTTGGAAGAATCCTTATAGGATTTGTACAACTCTAATAACATATGATATCATAATTTATATTCCTTGAAACTTGAGTTATCATAGCATATAGTTATGGCATTAATGGCCCTTTCCTTGTGACTTGAGTTATCATAGCATAATTATGGCATATTAATGGCCCTTTGCTTGTGAAATCATAAAACCCACATGGACACTGTGTAGGGCCTGCCTGGTTTTTATAGGCTGTGGACTAATGTCCTCCTTGTTCTCAACTTCACTATGGTCACATTGGGCTATTTATTCATAGCTGGTTGTATGTAAAGCATACATTCCTCCACATTCTTGTCGTCAGTGCTGAGGAAACTGAGCATATAATTAATAGCCTTCTCTTCTGGTGATCTCTGTTAGAAACATACTAGGTATGATGTATTTTGCAATGACAGTGCCAATTATTAAGCTGCAACATCTTCTTAAAGGGCCAGTGAGGCTCCTGCCTTAAAGGGGCCCTGAAGTCCAAATGCATGTTGATTTGTATTGATTTATGATACCCTCAACATCACTTTTGCGGTAAAACAAATATGTAGAAACATTCCATATATTTTTAACGATTTTTTCTTCTATTGTTCTTGAGATTACTTTGGAACGCCCACAAAAAATCCTTCAAAACTTATCAATATTAATATTCTTGAGATGACATCATCTGTCAATCATTGCTAAAGTACTGAAATGTTTAACAAAAAATATTGGAATGCCCCTTCCTCTCCACTCAGCATAACTTGCATGTTTCTGTCATATTAATGTGACTAACAAAAGACATGGCGAGGGAACATGCAAGTTATGCTGAGTCGAGGGGAAGGTGCATTCCAATGTCTTTTGTTAAACATTTCAGTACTTTACCAATGATTGACAGATGAGGTCATCTCAAGAATATCAATATTGATTAGTTTGGAAGGATTTTTTTGTGGGCCTTCCCAAGTAATTTGGAGAAAAATAAAAGAAAAAATCGTTAAAAATATATTGAATGTTTCTAAACATTCATTTCACCACAAAAGTGATGTTGAGGGTATCATAAATCAACACAAATCAACATGCATTTGGATTTCAGGGCCCCTTTAAAATGCAGCTGATCTGTGTAGCGCAATAGCATTATGACAATATTCATGTATTATGCTGTTGTACTTAATCATGCCCAAGGGTTGTGCTGCTGGTGATGAGATGTACTAACCCATCATGCCATTTCTCACAATGATAACAAGCAGCTAGAGTCGCGTCGTCATGGCAACTCCTCCTGGACCTCATCCGATGCCTTCTTGGCCACCATACAAGATGGTCCCTCTTGATTGACTGCTTGCATCACATCAACACAGTCTGCACTTCACCTTCACTTAAATGCCTCCTTATAATTTCACAGAACTTCAGTTTGAATGTCATGTTTGTTGATATCTTTGCCAATAACAACTTTTTTGATCAGATGAAACTGTTCATATCGAAATTGCAACTTCTTCTGACATTCATCTGCACATGCAAAAATTTGTGCCATTCATCTGCACAGAGTTCTTACAGCAGTTTAACTCCATTGTACATTGTACCAGTCTAAACATAACCTATAATGAGTTAGAATTTTGGTATTTGGGTAGTGTTCTCCTCAAAGAAAACATCATCCAAAGAGGCCAGTGCAATAAGAGTTAGTATGGCAAAGAATACAAAGAGGGAGAAAGGTATCACTCAAAATGTAAAACCTTCCTCTGTTGAAGAGATAATGGGTAAGTGAAGATGCTCGTATGGAGTGTGCTTTTCTGTGCATTCCTGGCTGTGGCAGTTAAGAAGACAGATATAAAGAATTCTGAAGGGGTTGGAATTTAGCTAACTCTTTCTGTGCTGAGGACATTTTAGAGTGAGTACACCACTATTGGTTTTTCCTGTGCCAATTGGCTCTCAAGGCTTACAAAGGGTTAATCCAGATGCAGAAGATCAAGTGGACTGGTAGATGTCAGTAATGCTACAGTCACACACGGCTGGATTTCGAACCGGGTCCATAAGGAATTAAAACCTTATCGACCCGGTTCGAGCTGAAGAGACCCGCATTGATCCGCATCGTAACCCGTGTCAATTCCTGATGGATTCTGGGGGCTACGATACGGCGGTGAAAAGTTTTTGGTCATGTTCAAAATTTTCTGACGGATTTCAATTCTGTATTGATATCCGAATTGACCCGGTTCGAACCGCATTGACTCTCATCGACCTGTTGCAACCCGCAGCGTAAAACCGTATGGACTCTTGCCGTATACCGCATTGCCTTCATGCAATGGATGATGACAAGGTTTACATCTGGGTCAGTACGGGTCGATAGGGGTCGAAAAGGATTCAGTTAAGGATTTAAAGTGGATTTTTGTACAGTTCAATACGGGTCCCTACAGCTCAAACCGGGTCGATACGGTTTTAATTCCTTCCTAGTTTGAAATCTGGTAATGTGTGACAGTATCATAATGAAACTATGGAACAAGCTTCAAGAAGTAAGATGTGCAAATCTTGATGTACTGTAGGAAGGAGAAACAGGCAGTACATGATTCTGGAGATAGCAGTGCGTTCAGGTCACCAGTAAGGGGGAAAGAAATTTTACGAAATGAAAGCAGGCAAATGTAATGTACTCTTTTTGAATAGTGAAGTCTTTTCTAGTGTCTTGATATTTCTGATGAGTAGATTAAAAGAAGAAATATGTCTCCAAAGGC
The DNA here is from genome assembly GCA_033980235.1 of Diadema setosum. Lineage (NCBI taxonomy): Eukaryota > Metazoa > Echinodermata > Echinoidea > Diadematoida > Diadematidae > Diadema > Diadema setosum. Next base: position 24,994,818 of record CM067077.1, on the reverse strand, counting down.
TCCGTCATGCAAAGAAAGTGGTCATATGCAAAGTAGCTATAGCTAACTGTTGTTTAGCAGAAGTAGTTACGAGTATCACATTATGGCTTAATTTGATTCTATGGCCCACGATGTCTCTTATGTTAAGATTTAAGACTATTTGACTGTGTAAGCTGTAAGATTATGTAACTTCATAAGAAGAAAAGAAGTAGTGCATAGTATTTGCAGTATATTCATGGACATTTTATGATCAGCTTTTGTCATCGCGGGCTCTTTGGATTCCCGATATATTTCACTTTTGCAGGTCAGTGATGTGCATACACTATTGGTGTAATGTTTCTTTTAATTCCAAGTACATTTTATAACATTTAATACGATGCCTAAAAGTCATTGTTGCTAACATTGGTGGTGCTTTGGGTTGTCTGCTTTCTGCATAAGTCTGCAGCAAATCTTTCGTTTTAAAATGAATACCAATAATTTTTCACTTTTGATATTTTAGCTAATAGAAAATTGATAAACTGCAGGTACTGAATGTGTATGTGATATACCTTAATCCAGTAATGTCAATATTTGTGTCATCATTGAAATTTTGTTACATCTCATTAAATTCACCATTATAGATAATAACAAAGTTGATGTGATAGATATTCTTTGTGTGTGCATCTGCTTCTGTGTGTAGGATTTGGTGTTCATACTAACACCCTATTTGCCCCTTCTTCTTTTACAGGAAGTGACCAAGATTAACATAATTTCTCATCCCTCAATCTCTCCCAACCACCCTCAGGATGAATGCTGTAGACTTCACTGAGCCCGGACTCAGTGATATCAATATTTTTCATTCATGTCCCTTCAGCGTGTACCACATCGGGATCGACGTGCGGCCCGGCCGAGGGCGCTACCACGAGACCAAGATCGTGACGTTTGTGCCCCGTTTCCAGCTGGAGAACCGCTCCTCTCATCACCTGGCCTTTGCCCAGCGACATCTCGTCACCAGCATGGTGAGCTCATGATTTCATACAATCATTTTTGCCTATTCCTGCATCAATGTGTCGTTTAGCTCATCTGAGCCAAAGGCTCAAGTGGACTATAGCAGTCATTCATTGTCTAGTGTCCATTGTGCGCGGTGTGTAAACGCCATGGCTGATTTTCACGTTTTCATTTTTTTACCAAAAACATTTTCACACTTGTCACCAAACAGGCATTATTGGTCGGATGACAAGATTTGCGTATACAATGTACACTTCAAAACACTATGTTTTATGCGACATTAAATTTTGTTAAGTTCCCCTATAACATACAATGCATAAAGTGTAGACAAGAACTACTGCATGCATTTCAATTTGGCAAATCTTGGCTTTCGCGAAATTAAAATGCGTGCGAACATTCCATGTTTTACAGTATACACATTCAAGTGGACACTGTGTCCCCACCCCTTGGGGCGCAAGTTTTCTATGTTCTTAAATGATTGCCTCCAAGAATGGGTGGAAGGTGAACTTGCAATACTCCATTGAGTGTGAGACCCCCTGGTTTCCCTCGTTTAGAATTAGTGAATTCTCCGACCAAGTTGTTTTTGGCTGTTGCGATCATTCATTGTGTGTTTTGCATCATGTGTAAACTTTTTACATGTTCATCTTCTTGAAAACTCCATAGCAAATTTTCACTAAACTTTGCAGGTAGCATCCTTAGGGAAATAGGATCTCAATTTGTCCAAATAGGCCCAATTCTTGAAAACACATAGTCAGATTTTCACCAACCTTGACCAGTGTTGTAACCTGATGGTCATATATATATATATATATATATATATATATATATATATATATATACACACATATAAGAAGAAGATATTTAAAAGAAGATTGCGTGATTATACTATAAGTCCATAGTTTGTTTGTTTGTTTTTTACCCCATCCTGAGGCACATGTACATAGAGGTGTTTTATCATGTGCTTCCCGTCATGTCAAATAAAAAAAAAAAAATCACCAGCAGTAATATACGATTGTATTTCACACGCACACACACACACACACACACACACACATACATGCACGCATACATGCACATAGACACACATCAAATCTCTCCCTATGCAAAATGATCACAGAGTTGAGTCTAAATTTGATCAAGGCATTTTTGTGTGTGTGTGTGTGTGTGTGTGTGTGTGTGTGTGTGTGTGTGTGTGTGTGTGTGAGTACAAAAGATGATTTTGACAGAGTTCATAATCATGTAAGATTTCAGGCCAGTTTGTAGTTAGCTAATGCAGCCATTTATTTGAACATACATTGTATGGATACATATGGGAGCATATGGGAACAGATTGATATCACACACTTTCTTTTTTCCACATTTTGGAGACATCTTTCATCAACATGCAGAAGACTTTTGATTTCCAGCAAAAGCAACAGCAACAACAACAAGAATACCATAAAATAGAATGCTTAATACTTGACAAACTAACAGTGTGCACCAACTTTCCTAATACTGTACCAATATCTTTGCTATACATAATGCCACTTTAGTTCCAGTCTTCCTAAAACTAAGGTTGTGCTTCATAGCACATACATCTATTCTATATATCACTATAATATTGTGCTCATTTTTTAAGTAATATAGTGCTTGCTCCTACACATTCTGGTTTATACAGTCTTTGGTTTCTACATGTAGTGTACACTTTATTTCTAAATATTCCTCTTTACAACTTTCACTGCACTTCTATTTGCACATCAATTCTTTGTCAGGCTGTGACAGCTTTTTCTCCAAGTTCATTCTTTGCATATTGTACTAGTACACTATTACATTTCTTACAATCAATACCTTTGAGTACAGTTACCGACATTTCATTTTTCCAAGTTCCCACATGCACACATACACACACACATACACATAGATACACATCAAATCTCTCCCTATGCAAAATGATCACAGAGTTGAGTTGAAATTTGATCAAGGCATTTTTTTTTGTGTGTGTGTGTGTGTGTGTACAAAAGATGATTTTGACTGAGTTCATAATCATGTAAGATTTCAGGCCAGTTTGTAGTTAGCTAATGCAGCCATTTATTTGAACATACGTTGTATGGATACATATGGGAGCATATGGGAACAGATTGATATCACACACTTTCTTTTTTCCACATTTTGGAGACATCTTTCATTAACATTCTGAAGACTTTTGATTTCCAGCAAAAAAAAAACAACAACAACAACAACAACAAGAATACCATAAAATAGAATGCTTAATACTTGACAAGCTAACAGTGTGCACCAACTTTCCTAATACTGTACCAATATCATTGCTATACATAATGCCTCTTTAGTTCCAGTCTTCATAAAACTAAGGTTGTGCTTCAATGCACATAGATCTATTCTATATATCACTATAATACTGTGCTTATTTTTTAAGTGATATAGTGCTTGCTCCTACACATTCTGGTTTATACAGTTTTTGGTTTCTTGCATTGTACATGTAGTTTTCCTTGTGTCTTCCAAGTTTTCCTTGGGCAAGCCTACAGCAGGTGGGCCTGCTACTAGAGGCCTGTCTGCTGCAACAGGCTGGTCTGCTGCAGCAGGCAGGTCCGTTGAAGAGTGCTGTACTTGCACACCTATTGGTAGAGTTACATCACCCTTCCCAATCCAGCCGTCTGCACTGACACCAATGCCCTCCATCCATAATCTACATTACAAAACATGTGATAAAGAGTCTTGGAGTGAGGTTTCGTCATTAACTCTCCTGAATTCATATAAAGCTGCATCATGAAAATATACAGTAGTACTGTATTGAAATGTCACCTTTATTGATAGTACATGCATCAATGTAAACTGCCAGTGGGGTATACAGCCACCATCTTGTCATTGGGCCGTGGATATACGGAAGTAGCGCTACATACATGTTTAATGGGACAGTATTACCGTAATATTTTTTAAGCATCCCCCCCCCCCCCATAAAGATAGTAAATAACATCATGTGTAAAGTTTGGAAGCACAATGGCCTTGTGTACACTGTATATGTGTGTAAGTGAGTGAGGGCCTGCCTAATGTTACATGTATCTTGTCATACAGGTACATGTGAAAAGCCCAATTCACAAGAGTGGGAGTGTTTGCATGACTGGCAGATTGAGTGATGCATTTTAGGCTTTAGCACATGTATGTACAATAACACAACAATGATCGGTGGAATAATGTAGCTGAGAAGTTTTTTGAGATGGTCATTGGGTTTTAGTGCTGATAATAAAAGAATGTTTATGTTTATGGTAGTCTGAGCTTGTATGTGATGTTCAAGTGTAAGCCCTTGTGTTAGCAAATGTGACCTGCTGTAACAAAAGGGTCCGAAAGTCAGGGGATGTTGATTTTCTTAAAATGACATGGCATTATTCCTTTACTTCTGTAATTTCATGTATAACACAACTCATATAAGTACTTGGATGCAGAGGTATCAATGATTTTATGAGAGCATGTAGAGCGGTCTAGGAAATCAGCATTTCCAGAAAACCACCTTCAAAGTTGTCCTTTCGACACAATCATTATCAAGGGGAGGTAAGACAGTTTTCACCTCTAGACAGTAGAAGGTATAGCAACCTCCGCGATGTTCATTCAAACTTAGCGCCAGCGGTCTATGCATGACCAATCAGTAACCAGGATGCCACGCATTGACCGATAAGATCACTCCCTCTTTGCTAGGGATGGAGTCTATCTGCGGCACTAAATCCAAATCTTCAGACACGTTTTTGTTCCGTTGAAAGACGGAAAATCATGGCTCAGAAAAAAGCTAATTTCCTAATTCTAATTTACTATTACGCTCTATTTTAGCAGATGGTAGACGAAACATCAAACAACAAAAAAATTATCCAAAAAAAGGGTTACGATGGTTTCGATCGACTTTGATGATCTGACTTCAAACTCAATTTTCTCGGCTTAGCAGTCAGCGACTTTCAGATCCTTTTGTTGTGGCAGGTCACAGATGATATGAACGTTTCTCCTCCACAATTTGTCTGTGTATCATATTGTAGCATACGAAGTGTGTTTTACTGTCTGAACAATGCCCAACCCTCCCCTACCCCCGACTGCTGTACAGTTGTAATTTAACGTCCAATATTCGTGCTAATCTTGCCTCATCTCAAGTGCATAAATGCAGAAGCCCTGAAGCTGGTATTAATCAAACTTTGTGGCGATGACCTCTTTTCAATGGTCACTTCCACACTAAATGCCTTATTATAGAATGGGTAGCAAGAATCCTGCGATCTCATTGGTCGAGAGCTATGTGTTGATTTTCTACTGGCCGCACGCTGAGTCACAGTGGTAAACATGTTATCGTGCACTTGTAGCAAGAGTGCGCGCACTTGTAACAAAGGTTCGCGCACTAAAGCAAGCGTTCGCACACTCAGTACGAGATACAACTGTAGCTATTGGCTAAAAAATCCTGCGTCCACTCAGTAATTACCAGATGCATGGTTTTGAAAAAAAATCATGCATCCAGTAAATGCATGATTTTAGGGGCTCCTGTCTATGACAAACCAAAAGGAAATGCATCTAGTAAATTGTCATCAGGTAACATGATAGAAAAATTGATTTTTGGCAAGAAAATCACCCATTCTATGTATAACACAGATGACACACGTCTTTTTGTGCGTCAGTCAGAATATAGTGTGCATGTTGTAACTATGGCATTACTAGCCTAAACTTGCCTCGTGGGTTAAGCATTCCATAGTTACCTTATGCACACAGTTCCGACTGCGACACTCACGACCTGTGCATCATTTGTATAATATAGTTGGCAACTAAGCATACTGAAGTAGATGTTTCATTTTTACCTGGGTTCATCTTCCACTCTCTGGTGTCCAGGAAATATTTGTATGAGGCAGTCTCTACCACAGAGAGATGCGCAGATCCCCATCTACAGTGTGTATCATAAACAGTAGTGAGAAAGAGAAAGAGAGTTCTGTGGTTAAACTGTCTTCTCTGTGCATGTGAATATCAGAGTGCAATGTGCATTTAATAGCCATCTTATTAAACACAGTGAAGACATGCGAAAAATTCATTTCTTCTGTTTCATTTTATTTCATTTATTTATTTATTTATTTTTTTTTTTTTTTTTTTTTGCTGTCTTGGTACTACAAGCAGATTGAAAACTAATGCTTGGATTAATTGCAAAAGCTTTGAGGGTTTGTATAGAAAAAAGTGCAGAAACTATTGTAGAACACTCTTATCTAAACCCCTCCTCTATCAAAAGAAAAAGAGATTGACACTGATGAAAATTGCATTAATACAATAAATGGGAATTAATCCATTGAATTTGATTTTCCCCAACATTTTCCTTTTGCCAGTGTATTGCTTTATCTACTAGTCTATTTTAAGCAAAGTTGTGCTCATTGTTGACCCTATTGCATCTAATCCAAAATAACCTTCCAGCAATTTGGCATGCCATGCATACAGCCAACAGATGTACGACTGTGCAAGCTTCTGTGCATTGCATAACAGTGTAATGTACAGTCAAACCTGTCTTAGCGACCACCTGTCTTTAGTAGCCACCTGCTTATAGCGGTCACTGAAAAATCCCCTGCACAAAATTGCTCTATTGTAGCGACCATTTTATAGTGGTCACCTGCCTAACGCAGCCTGCGGCCACTCATTTTGTATCCCAAGGTGAATATCTGTGTATACGTAGCTGCCACAAACATTTAGCTGAACCATTCTGAATCAGCTATGAATCAGATGGCTTTTACGTTCATTGCGTTAACAGAAGTAGGGTAACAGAAAATTTAAAGGAAGTAAATTGCACCAAAAAGATCCCCATATTATAGCTGCTACATGCAAACTTATTTGTTGTTTTATTCTTTTTAGGAATAAAATGCAGCATTTTATGCTATTATACAATGCAAGTGTTGACATTCAACATGGCCTGTTGCCTGTCTATAGTGGCCACCTGTCTGTTGTGGCCACTTTTGTTGTTTCCTGTCGGTGGTCTTTACAGACAGGTTTGACTGTATGTCGTTGTGATCATACAGATGTACATATCATTGGGCCGAATGCATAAAACAAGCAATTGCTTGTAAGCAATTGCTTCAAGCAAAAGCACAGGCTCGTCTAGTAAAAGGTGTAGTTCAAGCAATTGTTTATTATACATATGCATAATCTTTTGCTTGTGCACATACCTTTTGCTTGCATTCAGCAAGCAATTGCTTAGGGTTCGAACAATAGCGTCACGCTTGTGCGAACACTGTACGTCTGAGAACAAAGGCGTGTTTCGTATTAGGTATTTCATAGGGGCATGTGTGAGCTGGAACCTGACATAGCAGTATACTGAGTAGTGATCATAACAACGCTCATATGAAATACACACACACACACACACACACACACACACAAGCTTATACCCTTTGCTTGTCCCGCACAAGCAATTGCTTGCGTTTTCAACAAAAGGGACGTCACGCCTGTGCGAACACAAGAACAAAGGCGAGTGTGGCAGCATGCATTTGAAAGGGCATGTGTGTGCAGAAACATTTCCTGACATAGCAGAAGAGCTATGAAATGACACTCATAAATGCACACACAGATGCACACACAACTATACACACAGTCGTATTACTGGCTGATTCCCATCACTGCTTACAATAGCCCGCATCTGCCAGATCGAGCGTGGAGAGACGTCTCCTTGCTCTCCACCGAAGTGAGACATCCTACCTGTTTTTCATCAAATTTTGTGTGCTAACCACTGGACATTCCCGTTGTTGAAATGAAAAATTTCTTACTCTACTTAAGAGTAATTTCTTGTAGATTTATACCACTCCTTCACAATTGTTGTCTTTTTTCCATGAATATGAAAATGATACTTCAAAGGGAACGTCCCAGATAAGCAAAAGCTCAAGCTCATTTTACAGAGCTTGGAAAATCGTAAGCAATTGCTAGCAAGAACTAGCAAAAGGTATGTTTTATGCATACGTTTTTAAGCAAATGCTTGGTCTCTAAGCAATTGCTTGCAGACAGCAAGCAATTGCTTGTACTTGCTAGCAAGAGCTTCTGCTCGCAAGCAATTGCTTGTTTTTATGCATACGGATTCGAGTAAAAGGCTAGCACAAGCAATTGCTAGCATTTATGCATCCGGCCCATTGTATTTCCACATCTTGCATGGAAAGCCTGTTTTTCATTATCTCTGAAAAAAAAAAAATAGTGAAAGGTTTCTCAATCCTGAGCAATTTTACAGTCTCCAGTCTATAACCTCTTGTTCGATCTGTATGAGACATCAATAATGGAAATGCACGTTCTATGATTACATATGTCCGTAAAGGAAAATACCACTTGTGCTTTACTATACCTTACTAATGTTGTTCACACATTATACATAGCTGATGATGATTGCATGCAGTAGCGATGGTATATGATTAACCTTCTGTAGCGAATGAGTTCAAAGCCAAGTGATGCCTGACATGTAAGCATCACCCCTGTGTATACCGCACAAGGACCTTGCATGTTATACATACACCTAATTTTATAGCTCATGGATGCAAAAGAAAACATGCACTATTTTGTTACAACTCCCCCATACTTATCTGCTCCCTGAAAAAGCCAATGAATAAATAATAGAAGTGTATTATATTACTTTAAACTCACGCTTCAGAAAAAGCAAAAAGGCGACAGAGATGTACTGGTAGTCTCAAGAGCTCACTAGTGCAGTGCAGTACACAGGCAACGTGAAGGCGTTTTTTTCTGCTTTGCATCACGTGGTGTAGTACATGTGAAGACAAAGGAGCGCGACTCGCCCTGTCTTTCGAACTTTCACATAGATGACGTCATTCCAAATGCAGGGATTGCAGTATACCGAACATCTCAGACATCATTGAATGTGGTTGCCATGATTCTTGAATAGAGTAATAAAAAAAGTGGCAACCATTTTCTCAGGAAAGACAAATGATTATACATTAGTAATGTGATGAGGCACGGTGCAGGTCAGTCAGTCGTTCAAAAAAGCGATCAATTACAAAATGGCGCTGATTTATCGATGACACAGCTGTTCAATATCTACAATTGCTCGATAGCAATTGCATGGCTCAACAGTGACAGCGTGCAATGGCATTTTTACCTGCATGTCACGTGATGAACAATCAATGAAATTAGTTACTGTAGCTAGAATTTTTTAGGTGTTTTAACCTGCAAGTGCAAGGGCCCTCTATGGTTTTGTTGGCAGGTCGGTCCATTGCATAATCTTGTGGCTCAAAATACTTTGTCAGTTTTGAATAATTTTTTGCACATGAGTTTGCTATTTGAGTTAGATGTGCAAGACTTTTTTTTTTCTTTAGTATCAAGTGATAGGTTTCAATGGTGATGGTAAATTCTAACAAAAAAAAAAAATGATGTTGTGTAACGAAATACTCTCAGTTATTTTAGCATTTGAGTAGGAATTTGGAATGTAGGATCACTACATGTATATGATTGTCGTATGAAATCATGCAAGACACTTTTTGTTACAAATTATTGTAAATTTGTGGATTGAAGCTGACAACTCTCAAACTACTTCCCACTTTTCAAACAATTTATACAAAATTTATGCTCAATGTAAAGTTATGCAAGACACATTCAACATCCGCAGAAAGTTTGTTTTCATGGTAACAGCAAAGGTTCATCTGAAGTTGATTCATAAAGCAGTTTTGCACCGAAATCTTAAATTTATCCCACAAGGGTCCAATGCCTAACACAGGCACAAAGAGTGTGGACAGTGGTGTTTGCGATGACATACAGTTTTGTAGCTTATGCTGTCTGTTAAAATGTGACATGATTTGTGCACATGCATATCATCGGCGGTCATCTGAATATAATATGCAATTTTCGTGTAAGAATGATATTTCGATATAATCGCATTTGAAGTTTACCCATTTAACAATCATGATTGCTACACTTTTATGTCTAGCATTTCCAGTTATTCTAATTTGTAATATATCAGGCTTTTATTAGCTCACCCGAGCCGAAGGCTCAAGTGAGCTATTGTGATCGCTCTTCGTCCGGCGTCCGTTGTGCGTAAACTTTTTACATTTTCATCTTCTTCTTGAGAACCCATGACCGATTTTCACCAAACTTGGCAGGTAGCATCCCTAGGGGGAAAGGATCTCAATTTGTTCAAATGGGCACCATGGCCCACCTGGGGGCCCCAGGGGGCCCAAACACCCTAAAATTAAGGAATCTTTAAAAATCTTCTTCTCTAGAACCAGAAGTGATAGAGCTTAGTTAATACTATGAGTTAGTACATTGATGACTGTAGTTTCAAGTTTGTTCATGGGGGAATCAGGGGTGCCCCCCTGGGGACCCAGGGGATGGGGATGTGGAGGGGTCCTATGGGGCCTAAATTGTACATTTTCATCATCACTTTGATATCCCCATGTCTGATTTTCACCAAACTTGGTAGGTAGCATCCCTAGGGGTATAGGATCTCAATTTGTTCAAATGGGCACCATGGCCCACCTGGGGACCCCAGGGGGGCCCAACTCCCTAAAATTAAGGAATCTTTAAAAATCTTCTAGAACCAGAAGTGATAGGGTTTAGATAATACTATGAGTTAGTTCATTGATGACTGTAGTTTCAAGTTTGTTCATGGGATTGGCAGAATCAGGGGTACCCCCCCCCCCCCCCCCCTTGGGACCCAGGAGAAGGAATGGAGAGAAGTCCTACAGTTGTAATGAGGCCTGAATTGTACAGTTCATCTTCTTCTTTAAAACCTCATGATGAATTTTGACCAAACTTAGCAGGTAGCATCCCTAGGGGGATAGAATCTCAATTCCTTCAAATGGGCACCATGTCCCTCTTGGGGGGGCCCCTAGGGGGCCCCTAGGGGGCCCACCCCCCCCCCCCCCCCCCCACACACACACACACACACATTAAGGAATATTTAAAATCTTCTACTCTAGAACCAGAAATGATAAAGCATAGTTAATACCATGAGTTTGCACATTGATGACTTAAGTTCCAAGTTTGTTCATTGCAGAACCAGGGCTGCCTGCCCCCCCCCCCCCCCCCCACCCTGGAGTTGAGGAGGGGAGGGGGGGGGGGATCCATATGCAGACCTAAGTTTCCAATGTTCTCAGGTAAGAGTGTGCAAGAATGCATGGAAGGTGAAATTGCGATACTCAGGTGAGCGCGTGACCCCTGGGTCTCTTGTTCTTACTCTAATGAATGTTTTTGGTGAATTTAATTGTTTAGAATTATGAGAGAAATCGCATGAGAGCTACATGAATGTATTTTTGGTTTGCAAAGACCATTGTCATACCATGGAGGCCTATATGACATTTTTGTTGACTGCGCGTGCAGTACTTGCGGTCACCAAACGGTCGTATATGACTAATGTTACGCACAAAGTCAATGCGCCCAATATACGACAGATAGGTTTACTGCGCGCACTGTGTTTGCAGTCATCCAAACCATCATATATAGGAGAGGACAGCGTATCACTATTTTTAACACGCGTCCTATGCAGAGCTGCCAACTAGTACTGATTTTCAGTAATTTCTACTGAAATTGGACAAGAATACTGAAGGTTACAAGCAAATTACTGATTTTAGAAATCATTGTCTGTGATAAATTCTATAACACTGTTAAGGATTACTGATTTTTCACTCAAAAAAGGTGCAAATTACTGATTTTCAGCCATCAAAGTACTGAAAGGCTTTTACGAAAGTTGGCAGCTCTGCCTATGGGGAAATGAACAAGGTGAAATGACAAGACTCTATAAAACTGATAACTACACAAAAATTTTATCAAATTAGAAACTGAAAAATTCACAATATGTATACTGGAAAATCTCCTATTGAAATGACTGAAAATCTCAAAATAAAAAATTTGACCAAATATTGGGATGTAATACGGAGGACTGTCGATGATACGGTATGTGCACACACACACACACACACACACACATTATTATACATGTACATTGATACACATGCACATGTATCCACACACACTCACATACACTCATACACATTTTTTTTTTTTTTTTTTTTATTTGGTTTTTTGGGCCTGATGTTACCATCATAATTTGATGAGAGGTGGCCCTAGATTACCAAATTGTAAACCATAATCAAAATAACTTATACACTGTATACATATACAAAATAACAAAAATCATTTCTTACAACAAACTGATTAGATACGAATTAACACAATTCTTAAATCTATCCACATTATACAAACAAAAGATTTACACTTGTATAATGGAAATAAATCCACACAGATCCCTTTAAAAATCGACAGCAATAAAACAACAAAACAACAAATCTAAACTTGCACCTGAACTCATCCTTGCACTGATGCATTTTCTACTCACCCCATTGTACCCAGCAATAAAATGTAGTAGACTGTATGTATGAAGTGATTTGTAATGACAAGTAAATCATATGTATTCTCAGAGGCTGTCATCAAAATCAAGCTTCCACTTAACCCTAACCAGGCCGGGCTTTTTTGGATGTTCTGTGGCCGGGAGGGGTTGATTCAACCCCCCCTTGAGATCTCGGCCATCGATCGCGCAATCGCCATGAAATTTGTCACGAGCATTACCTGTGGCGTAGTCTACCAGGCTATACAGAAAGAAATGGAAATTTTCGTCAAAATGATTAATTATGTTATTCAAATTTATGAAGTTCTTCCGTCGAGATGTTTTCATTGCAACTGATTGACAAATTGCCCTACATCGACGTAAATAAGCACTGAATTGATCAGTGTTTTAGTAGTAGCCATGATAAAAAATCATGGGCGTACATACTCGAGCAGGATTCGAACCCACGACCTCCTGATCACCGGACAGGCGTCATCTCCACTAGACCACCGAGCTTTCGCCCGACAGCAAGTGTTGGTTCTAATCCTTATAGCATGCAGCGGGTACTGCTTTGTTATTCAAATTTATGAAGTTCTTCCGTCGAGATGTTTTCATTGCAACTGATTGACAAATTGCCCTTTTCGACGTTGAGGGGGTTAATATCCTGAATAGCGAAAGACACAGGCAGAGGGTTTGGAAGCCAGACTAAAATTGGCCGCGCATTTGGCCCAGTTTGCGTTTACACTGAGAAAAGGCCAGGCTCGGCCACGGCTGAGCCGCGGCCAAGACCACCTCCAGAGTGAGGCCAAATCCGAGGCCAATTTTGGCCTCGCATTTGGCCTTTTGCATGTTTACACTGAAATGAAGGTAGACTCGGCCGCGGCCGAGCCTCGCACTGTAAACGGGGTCTTACAAACTGTACATCCATTGCACTGCACAGGTACGTTTCTTTTGAAAGGCTCTCATAGACAGATGTAACACTTCATGATAGATTACATTGCACACAAACATATCACACACATTATGTAACACAAACTGATAATGATGGCAATGAATAGTAATACAATCCAACAGAGTACACTGCGGAGGAAAGACAAAAGTTCAGGTTTAAAAGTTCACAAGTTCACGGAAACCCATTTTCTTTGGCAATATTATCATAGTACAAGTAGTGCTGTGTGTACACATAACACAGATATCACAAGAAGTTATATCTGCAACAATTTCAAAGCTTTCATATACTCATAAACATACCCGTGGTACATGTATTCACAGAATACCCAAATATTTATCATTTTACATTTACTTCTGCCAAGGGGGTTATATTTTGTCAGCATTGGCTTGTTTGATTGTTTGTTTGTCTGTGTGCAAAATAACTCAAAAAGTTGTAAACCACTTTGAATGAAAAATACAGGCAAAATTGATGATGGCACAAGGCTTAGAGGATTATTTTGAAATTTTAGTAGTGATCAAGGAATTTTCGTGACTTTTTGAAGGATTTTATATATCTTTTGACAAATAAGGTCGTGAAATTGAAGTTCATGTTTTGAGGGTACAAATTGCATGATATCCTCATTAAAGCGCATGCTCTGCTTTAAGGTGCTGCATAGGCGGGAGCTGATGAGGTAAAAGCGAGATTCACACACAGGGCAATGAGCAGAATACGAATCTTGAGACTTGCATTGTGATCGTTAGCCCGCCAATTTTACTGTGTGTATGCTGCTATTGACTAGGTTTCTTTTATTTGGGAAATCTGATGATTTTCAGCATGCGTCTTTTGGCTGAGTATGATACTGTGACTAGAGGTGGAAATGATCTGCTTGGCAGAGGTTTGTGATTTCTACTTGTACAGGTGTAGGTGCTTTTCTAGTTTATGATACAAGAATGTGTTTCGTTTTTCACAAAACATAATTATCAGTCCTATGTGTCCTGCTTTTACCAGATGATGGTAAATTACAGCTAATGAATACAAATTCTGTGAAAACAGATGAGAGCAAAAGGGAATTATCATAGGATATTACAATGCTCTAAGACAAATAAAGTGCATATACTTCATTTCCAGGGAGATGTATTTTAGAAAATATTTGATACAGGACACATTTCAGTCAGATGATGATGTACATGATTTCTTTGTGTCCTGCTTTTATCAGATGAATGATGTCTTGAGTATTTGAAATGGTAAAGCAGTACTCCTGTACAGCTCTCTGTATTGATGAAACCCATGATTGAACAATTTAGAGTAGATACAAAGAAATGAATATCATTACATGCAGTGGTGAAGAAGACAAAGAAATACTGTAATGGGAATATGATTTATACTGCACATATCCATATATTAATATAAAAATACATTATGTCTTGTGTTTATTATATATAATAGATAAAATCAGATATATTTATATCATATATTCATATCATATATTCTGAACAGGACAATATAACCATCTTTGAGAAAAATGAAACCAAAAATGCCTTTTTATTTCTATTTGGAATCATTGAGTGTTTGAAATGGTAAAGCAGTGCTCCCTAATTGATGAAATGCATGATTGAACATTTTAAATTAGATACAAAGAAAAATGAATATCATTACATGCAGTGGTGAAGAAGACAAAGGAATACTGTAATGGGAATATGATTTATACTGCACATATCCATATATTAATATAAAAATATATTATGTCTTGTGTTTATTATATATAATAGATAAATACAGATATATATTAATATCATATATTATATATATTCATATCATATGTTTTGAACAGGACAATATAACCGTCTTTGAGAAAAAATGAAACCAAAATGCCTTTTTATTTCTATTTGGAATCATTGAGTATTTCAAATGGTAAAGCAGTGCTCCTTAATTGATGAAATGCATGATTGAACATGTTAGATTAGATACAAAGAAAAATGAATATCATTACATGCAGTGGTGAAGAAAACAAAGGAATACTGTAATGAGAATATAATTTATACTGCACATATCCATATATTAATATAAAAATATATTATGTCTTGTGTTTATAATATATAATAAATAAATTCAGATATATATTTATATCATATATATTCATATCATATATTTTGAACAGGACAATATAACCATCTTTGAGAAAAATGAAGCCAAAAATACCTTTTTATTTCTATTTGGAATCATTGAGTATTTGAAATGGTAAAGCACTGCTCCTTAATTGATGAAATGCATGATTGAACATTTTGAACAATCAATGAATAGTTCTAATTGGCAAATGAACACCAGAAGTCCAATTCATTGAATTCATGAACATTTTAGATTAGATACAAAGAAAAATGAATATCATTGCATGCAGTGGTGAAGAAGACAAAGGAATACTGTAATGAAAATATAATTTATACTGCACATATCCATGTATTAATATAAAAATATATTATGTCTTGTGTTTATAATATATAATAAATAAATTCAGATGTATATTTATATCATATATATTATATATATTCATATCATATGTTTTGAACAGGACAATATAACCGTCTTTTAGAAAAAAATGAAACCAAAATGCCTTTTTATTTCTATTTGGAATCATTGAGTATTTCAAATGGTAAAGCAGTGCTCTTTAATTGATGAAATGCATGATTGAACATGTTAGATTAGATACAAAGAAAAATGAATATCATTACATGCAGTGGTGAAGAAAACAAAGGAATACTTTAATGGGAATATGATTTATACTGCACATATCCATATATTAATATAAAAATATATTATGTCTTATGTTTATAATATATAATAAATAAATTCAGATATATATTTACATCATATATATATATATTCATATCATATATTTTGAACAGGACAATATAACCATCTTTGAGAAAAATGAAGCCAAAAATACCTTTTTATTTCTATTTGGAATCTTTGAGTATTTGAAATGGTAAAGCACTGCTCCTTAATTGATGAAATGCATGATTGAACATTTTGAACAATCAATGAATAGTTCTAATTGGCAAATGAACACCAGAAGTCCAATTCAGTGAATTCATGAACATTTTAGATTAGATACAAAGAAAAATGAATATCATTGCATGCAGTGGTGAAGAAGACAAAGGAATACTGTTATGAAAATATAATTTATACTGCACATATCCATATATTAATATAAAAATATATTATGTCTTATATTTATTATATATAATAAATAAATACAGATATGTATTTATATCATATATATTTATATCATATATTTTGAACAGGACAATATAACCATCTTTGAGAAAAAATGAAACCAAAAATACCTTTTTATTCCTATTTGGAATCAGTGAATATTTCTAATTGGCAAATGAAAACCAGAAGTCCAATTCAGTGATGTCTTAGAATTTCTGTTCTTCCAAGGTCAGGCAAGATTTGGATTGGACTTATCTGTATATACCTTGTCATGTTTTGTATAAACAACAGTAAAAGGATTTGAGCAGTGCACTTGTATTTGGTATATACTTGTATTGCTTTTATGAACAAGAGGAGCAAGTGGTACTGTATATCTAATCTGCTTCATTAACAATACAAGCATAGATATGGCAGTCAGAGAGAGAATGAAAATAATATGACTAGCGCAGTCAAGCTTTCATATTGTGTGGTGGTTGCACTGTTACTTTCTTCCATCTCTGTAGGTTTTTGTGAAAAGTTACTTTCTTCCGGTGTACTCGTGTGGGTGCTAGAAAAGTTTCTGAAATTTTCTGACTCAGGAATTTGTGTTGGAGGTTGAAACACAAACTGGGAGCAAGACTCGGATGTTACTGGAAATGATGCTTCATATGAACAGCAATTGATGGATAGAAGGGCATCCATCCAGAAGATCCATGTCACATGATCATTTAGCCGCATTGGTGCCCCTTTATAGGGAATCTTCCTTGCATTTTGAAAGCAGAAGAGGGAACCATCTCCATCGCTGCCAAGCAAAGAGGTACAGTTTACCTCATTTAATTCAGCTGAATACTCAGTGGATTTAATGGTACACTCTGCTGGACTTGGTGGACGCAGGACTTCAATGTAGGCGTCTTGAGTGAAAAAGTTACTTTCCCCATTTCTGTCTTCCCTTAGAGCAAATAGGTAAAACTGACTGTCATCTGCACTGATATTGTGTATACTGAGAGTCACTGTTAAGTAGGTTGACGTTCTCACACCATGAACAGAAAAACGCCTGCTTTGCTGAGGTGTGAGGCATCCTGCAACCATGGTTCCATTTCTGCAGAAGAAGCACGAGGCAGAAATCAGGTAAACCTCATATTCAAAGCTAGAGTCCCTGGCCAGAGGTTGATTGAACTCCAATAACCCATTTCTCCCTTCGTAGAACTTATAGACGTCCAGAGCCAGACTGCTACTGAGGCACGTCATCAGTACTGCCACCAGTGGAAGTAGAAAGGGTCTGCTGTAATACATTTTGTAAACTAGCTGTTATCCTGTTTGAAGAAAAGAGAGAAGCCCTATCATTAGACATTTGTTTATTGTAACAGTCATTGAAAAAAAAAAAGTATTATCTTGAGAGGTTTGATGCGTAAATTAGTACATTTCCATTGTGAAAGGTGATGAGAGTCTACTTTAATGACAGTTGAAAGGATTGGTTCAATGTTTAGATTATGAGCATTTGCCTTCCCAATCAGTTCTCTGACGTAGATTTAATTAAATACCAACAAGTTTAAATTTTCAACTACTCAGATGACAAAGGGTTCTTTTTTTTTTTTTCAAAATATTGATCTGGTGTCCCGTAAAGATTAATACTTTTTCATCTATTACATCTTGTCTTTTTTCTTTTTTTTTTCTTTTTGCTCATGACTCAACTATGAAGTGGCACACAGATAACTTCAAGTTATCTAAAGCTATTAAATGGTCAATTGAAATAATGATTTCATTTGAAATTAGCTTTCTTCTGAAATTAGCTGAATTTGTTTCTTGAATTGCTTCATCTTTTTTATTCATACTATACTTGAAGTGCTTACAATGTACAAATTAAAAAAACAATCACATATATGCCAAGATCTTGATTTCAGGAAGAGGTAGATCCAAGTTTAAAGTTAGCAAAGCAATCCAGAAAGGGAAAGGGGACCAAGCTGTTGCTGCCTCTGTTTGCTAGATACAACAGTTTGTAGCATGTTTTTTATTCAGGAAAGTTAATACATTGTATTTGGCATGCCAAGCACTTTGACTTGTATTTCATTGGAATTTACTCAATCATTTGTGTCACAAGTAATAGCAAAGGAAAAAATAGATTTCTTGTAAAATTGGTTGCCAGTAGGCCTGAGTGACTGAAATCTCTCAAAAGTGGTGGAGTTGGCAAGTACATGTAGACAGGAGGATAATTCATGATCAAGCTTCTTGGTAACACTGAACTGTGCAATGCATTCTTACACAGACTATACAACAGCATTGTTTTGGAATAATACAGACAAATTTATAAATCAGAGCTAAAATTTGTCCAAAAATTCCCTATCGTATCAAGATCTTAACTTTCGAACTTGAACCTAAAACTAATAAAAATGTTCCCAAATTTAGATATTTCACATTTGCAGCATATGGGATACAGTGCTTGCAGCACAGAGATACAGCACTTACTGTTTTTAGCAGTTACTAAAGTACAGTGTAGATTAGAGTGTAAAATTATATTTAGAAAATTCTAGAACAGCCTTAAAAAAAAAACATATTGCATACCTGTCAAGGCCAAGGAATGGTTGTGAAGACGTACTGCAAATCTGAAGCTGGAATTCGTGAAACAGGAAAGTACACAAACTCATCCCAATCAATCTCAGTGGTTATTCACATTTAGTTTCTTTTCTTTTTGTTTCTGTTCTTTTTTCTGTCTTTTTCTTACGAGGTAAACAATTTGATGTAATTTGATATAATTGATGTGATCTGTTAACCCTTGATTTGTAAAGCTAATTCGAGGTGTGCAATTTGTAGAAGAGCTGTTGAGATGGTGTTTATGATTATGCAAATTGATGTGTCACACTGTCTTTGAATGTAAATGGCTTGTTGCATAGCAGACAAGACACACAAATGAAACTTTTTTTAATGTATTTTATTTCCATCATGGTAAAGGCGAACTCAACACATTTTGAAATAATCGTACAGTTAAGTCTTACCATACGGGTCACACAAACAAACCTACTTGCAGTTTTGTGTTCCCTTAACTCTTAATGTGCCAGGCCCAAAACCCCTAACATGCCAGAGGTTTTTACCTAACGCCAGAACGTTTCAAAACTGGACTGACAATGAAATTTAAAGCCGCCATATCTCTGAAAGTATTGACTGTTTTGAATTGGGTTCTACACAACATATATCAAGAAATATTTGTTCTTTAGTGTCATGTAGTAAATTTGCCATAATATCTATCTGAACGGGGGGTACTCTATTGAACTCGGCAGGTCTTTGTCCACGCGCAATTCCTCTGCTAGCGTGGGGACGATTAGTGAAGTTCACCAAAACAAAAGGATGAAAGACTTGACCGACAAACGAAAGCTGACCTTCTTTGAGGGACAAAATCAAAGCAGCTTCCCGCAAGACAGCATCCAAGCGGAACAATGCGACTGGAAACGCATAGACAATACACGCAGATTCAATAGCATACACACGTGTGGTTTACCAATGAGACTTTTGATCCATACACATCTCGCAGAGGATGCGCTCGCTGCGCATTTTCCCGACGCGAAAAAAATACACATAGCTGCAAAATCATGTATTTACTCAAAATTTTCCAATGTAAGCATGCCTATATTTTTAGAGGAAACGATGGCTATGCTAATCAGCTACCACTACATATCATTGGCAGTTTCTTGGTGTAACACATTATGGTACCACAAGAACTTAAATGATCAATGCTTTTCTCGCTCTTCTTAGTCGCCGATCGGCAACCATGGCACGTCAGCACTAAGGTCGCCGTTCGGCGACCATGGCACGTTAAGAGTTAAAGTGTATTAGGCCTACATCATACAAGGCTGAAACATGAACATGGCACCTTTAAATGACTGATGATTTATGCTGACCAAAATGTCTCTCTATTTACACTGTATACTATATTCAGACTTTAATATATACTGTGTAGTTGAACATAGATTTTTAAGTCAGAAACATTTTCATCAAACAAACTTTTCAAGGCAAAATGCATGATATCAAGATGAGAGTGTTCATGGTGCTGATATTATGATAATTATGCCCTCTCACAGACGACCAGGGAAACATTAGTAAACCAGATATGGTCAGGTGGTCATTTACATGTTAATTAAGAGGAATGGCGTTGTTATACATTATGACAACATGAATGAATGCTGGAGGCAGGATTTGAACTCATAAATTCCCTGACCAAGAGATATTTAACAGCTCTAACACCATGCTCTTACAACAGTTCAGGTACTTTATATGCCAGATATATTGCAAGGTTTTTATTCTCTCAAATCTTGCCAGTCAAGTGCTATTTGCGAAAATGTTTACTCTGTTCCTGACATGAATACGACGTGCATGCATGCATTTTTTTCTTTGTACAGTACTGAATTCCACAATGGCAAATTCAACCACTCGCATAGGTGTCGGAATGTCCCAATTCATAAAAAAAATAGAATCACTGAATAAATAGTGTATGCAGTAGTACGTAGATACAAAGTGCATACAATCAAATGAGGGCAATGCCCATGAATCAACGAAACCGATAATTAAACCATTTAGATGAGATACCATACATAGAAATTGATATCATTGCATGCACTGATGAAGAAGACAATGGAATATTTTTTTGCAGACATAAACCCTTGTTGGTGTAAAGGAGTCTGTGCAAAAAAAAAAAAAAAAAAAAAAAATCAAGCGCCATTGGCACTGTCCCACAGGCCCTGTACTGTAGCTGCTCCCAGACTCCTTTACGACCAACAAGGGTTTTACACCTGCAAAAGCAATGGAACACTTAATTGAAATATAATAATTTCGACTTCACATACTGTATATAAATATAGACACCATGTCTTGCATTTATTATAATACACATAGACACATAATATTTACATTATATATATTGAACAGGACAATAGTACTGTCTGTGAGAGAAATTAAACCAAAAATATATCTCATTTCTATTTGGAATCATGATCAATGAATACAGTGTAGCTCTAGTTGGCAAGTGAAAAACAGAACTCAGTGCTGTTTCTGTTTTTTTTTTCTTTTTTCCATGTCAGGCAAGGTTTGAATTGAGTGCATTTGTAACTTTGTCATATAACAGTGTATGGATTTAAGTATTGCACTAGTAATTTGGGAAATATTTGGATGGCTTTCATTAATAAGAGGAGCCTGTATATCTTATCTTGTTTTATAATCGATGCAGTCAGAGAATGGAAGTAATTGACTAGTGCATGCATTCAGAGTGTTCTTGGTCAAGGCTTTGCATGTATGTTGTGTGGTGGCTGCACTTTTACTTTCATTTGTAGATTTTGGTGAAAAGTAAAGTTCTTCTGGTGTTTTCGTCTGGCTGCTGGAAGGGTTTCTAGAATTTTCTGACTCAGGAATGTGTATTGGAGGTTGATACACAAACTGAGAACAAGACTCAGATGTTATTGGAAATGTTGCTTCGTATAAACAGCATTTGATGGGAAGATGGGCATCCATCCAGAAGACCCATGCCACGCGATCATATTGACCGATTCGGGTTCGTTGAGGGCAGCAGACATTTTGTGGCACTGGGCGCAGCCATTAGCTCAAATTGCGGTGTCCCAGCCGACCCCTCCCCCCCCTCCTCACCCCCACCCCCCAGGCAACATGTTTATCGTGCACTTGTAACAAAGGTTCGTGCACTAAGCAAGCATTCGCGCACTAAGTACGAGACGCCTATTGGCTAAAACAACCATGCATCAGTTTTCATTTTGTGCACGTGAGAGGGGTGGGGGAGTGGGAGGGGGGGGGGGGGTCGGCTGGGACACCGCAGTAATGGCGCTGCCCATGCCGATAATACACAAAGCGCATCACAGAATCGGTCAATAGCCGCACAGGTGTCCCCTTGTATGGAATCTTCCTTGCACCGTAGCAGTAGGGAGAAACTTCTCTGCCACTGCCAAGCAAACATGTGCAGTTAACTTCATTCCATGCTGTTGAATTCTCAGTGGGTTTAATGATACAGTGTGCTGAACTTGGTGGACGTATGACTTCAGTGCACACGTTTTGATTGAAAAAGTGACTTTCCCCATTTCTGTCTTCCCATAGACCAAAAATAGGTAAGGCTGGCTGTCATCGGCACTGATGTTGAGTATACTGAGAGTCACTGTTAAGTAAGCTGATGATCTGAAACCATGAGCTGAGGTGTGAGTCAGCTGAGAACCATGGTTCCATTTCTGCAAAAGGAGCATCGGGCATAAATCAAGTGAATCTCATATTCAAAGCTAGAATCACTTGACAGAGTTTGATTGAACTCTAGTGACACATCTCTACCTTCAAAAAACTAGTAACTTTCCACAGCCAGACTGTTGTCATCAGTACTATCACCAGGGAAAGTAGATAGGATCAGATGTAAAATCCATTTTGTGAACTAGCTGTTATAAATCCTGTTTATAGTTGAAAAAAGAAAAAACTTTGTGCTACTGGTCTAAAAAACAGGTCAGACCAGTGGAAAAGATGGGATAGTTTGCAGCCCTGCATTCATGTTTAATTAATAGTCAATGGAAGTATATCAGCCAAAATCGGTCTGATAAGACCAGAAAGCGATTCATGGGTGCGATAGAGTGGTGGAAATGACACAGTAATTATTATTCTTACATCATATTTTGTTGCATGTTCACATACAGTCGTATGTGAAGTTCTCGCTAAAGCAATTCCATATTATTGGGTGAGTATTGTAAAATGGCTGCATCTCAAGCTGCTTTAATACACATGTAGGTTCCATTTCAATCGTCTGAATCAATTTAAAGACTATCAGTGAGTGAGTAAGATAAATCTAGACATCATTCAATCCATACCTAATTATAGCAATGTAAGATCAGAAATGAATTAACATGTAGACCTTTTAATATCAAAATACAAACGGTTGTGCATTTTATTTAGTATGCAAATGCAGTGCACCAAGCTGTTGTAGCCACTATTTTCTAGCTACCCTTATCTTGCTTTCATTCAGGAGACGTTATTGGCGTGCCAAGCACATTCATTTGCATTTCATCGTGACATGTGATTTACTCAATCAATTGGGCAGGTAACAAATTTAATATTAAGACAAAAAATAATAACAATAGACTGCTTGTAAAAGCCAGTATCGTTAGGTGATTGAAATCTCTGAAAAGTGGTAGACTTGGCAAGCTGGCAGCCTGATAATTCAAGCTCATGTCACTAAGACCCCGATTACAGTGCAGGGCTGGGCCGAGCCCAGCCTAAATTGCGGTACTCGGCTCCGCAATTCTGTGCATTTGCAGTGGCTGGCTCAGCCAGGGCTTAATTCAAACTTTTCAATATTTTGTTTAGTGGCCCTCTGCTTGTAAACAACCATTTATCTCAAAGTACCCCAGGGTCACAGTGTAGGCTATTTGCAATGAGCAAAAGGCTACAGTTTTTATACAGGGCGAACTTTCAAACATCATGCTCACAGCTGCTCTTTTTCCTTATACTGGTTATCTGTTATCTACGCTCAAGAACACAAGAATATGATTGAGGACAAATGAAATGATGTAGAACAGTCAAGATGTTTCGATGATAACTTAAATTTCAACACAAGTTTGGAAATACTACGAGAACCTCTCTTTGTGCGGAGGTGCTAATGATGATGATTCTATAGTGTACACCGAAGAAATTTTGGTAAACACCAGATTATGATGTCATATCCTATGATGTCTCAATCATTTTAGTTCTGGGGTTGCAATTTGGTACAGTACCACATTTGGCCTAGTTTGCATTTACTGTGAGAAAAAGCCACGCTGAGCCCAGGCTGAGCCTGGGCTGAGACTACCTCCAGATCTAGAGCTTGGCCAAATGAGCGACCGTTTTTGGTACCGTGTTTAGCCTAATGAGGGTTTACGGTGAAAGGAAGGCCGAGCTTAGCCCAGGTAGAGTCTGGCCTTTTCACTCGCTGTAAACGGGGTCTATGTGACATTTAACAGGGCAATGCATCCATACACCTATTGTGTAGAAGTATAGTTTTGGAATGATACAGACAAATCAAAATCAGAGCTTGAACTTGTCCAAAAAAAAAATTGTATCAACACATAAACTTCCTTACTTATAAAACTCAAATGTTCTCATAACTAAAATATTTCACATTTCAGAGTCCAAGGCTTGCATCACATAGATACAACTTTTTTTTTATTAGCAGTACTACCGTAAGTAGAATAAAACTTTGATTGTATTGTAAAAGTCCAGAATAGGCTTCAAAATGACCATTTACATACCTCTCAAGACCAAGGAATGGATACTGCAGACATGTAGTGGAAGTCTTAGTCAGGAATTCATGAAACAGAACAGTACGCATTCTCATCCAGTCAATCCCAGTGGTGCTGCACTTTTGGAACACAGTGCCAGCAAGCAATTGCCATTTATAAATGATTGGTGCTTTTGTAGTGAGCATGCACAGGGATGTCGCAAACTCTAAATATAGCAGCCCACATGACGTACAATTTGTTAACACCTCTTTTCTTTGTTTGTTTACATCACTAGGAATGAATTGTGCTTTACAGTTTGTGCAATCTACCTTGAATATAATGTAAACTGAATGTATCTTTCTGTGCGTGGGGGGGGGGGGGCGGCAAAATGTATTGACTGAGCATTGTCATGTGAAGGGCTGTGACGTAGCTGCATGACATTGTCAAAAACATGTATCCACCCATGGACTTTGGCACTGATTTCTTAGTCTGTTTTCTTTCCTTTCTTTTTTTTTTTTTTTTGATTTGATGTTCTTTGATATAATTGATGTGCAAATTGGAGTTGCGCAATTTGTAAAAGATCTGTTGAAGTTGTGTTTGTGATAATGAATGCAAATTGATGTGTCTCACTGACTTTGAATGGTAATGGCTTGTTGCATACATAGGATGACTCAGAAGTACAAGAATTACAAGACACAGAAGCGAAACTTTTTTTATATATATTTTATTTCCTTCATGGTAAAGGCTAACTCGACTCATTTTGAAATAATTGTACAGTTAAAACTTCCACTGTACAATACGGGTTACACAGACAAACCTACTTGCAGTTTTGTGTTCCCTTAATGTATCTACATCCAACAAGGTTATGAACATGGCAACTTCACTTGACTGATGATTAATGCTGACCAAAATATCTCCCTACTTTTATTGTATATTCAGACTTATATACAATGTAGTTGAACATAGATTGTAAAGTCTGAAACATTTTCATCAAACAAGCTTCTAAAGGCAAAATGCATGATATCAGGGTGAGAGTAGTCATGGTGATAATATTAGTGATGATTATGCCCTCTCTCAGAGGACCAGGCCAACATTAGTAACCCTAATATGGTCAGGTACAGACAGTAGAATTCATAGAATTTTTATTGACTCTTTTGACCCCTCCCAGGGTATGAGAGTACAGTACTCTCCGCGTAATCGGGTGTTGCTTTAACGAGTATTCCGTTTAATTGAGTAGTAATGTCAAAATCAGATCCAATGCACATTAAAATTACCTGATTATCGGGTTGCCTCTCCGCATAAATGGGTACATAATTTTCTTCTAAACTAATTTCTACCAATATTTTATCGAAGATATAACACTCGAAGAAATTATGAATGTCAAATTTTCTACGGCCAATCGCATTCTGTGCTTATTTGCAAGGAAGACCGATCATTTGGGGAGTGATTAAACATGAAAGCCCAAGTACCAGTACCGACTTGCCACACATAAACAAATTATTACACATGTAGCTGGCACTCACAAATTACATACTAGACAGACAGGAGTTGAACATACTTGCGCTCCTCCCTTCTCCGCAACAACATTCACAATACAAATTATGTTTGCAACAAAAATCAGGCCATGCACCAGCTCCATAATTTTGTTTTTCCCCAGTCATTTTTCGAAAGTAACCCGACGTTCTACGTGGCTAGTGCATGTAAAGAGACGTACACATTTTGGAAAACGCCTTTGTGTTAGCGAGGAGTCTATAGTCATCGACAAAGTTTTTCTGAATACATATTTGTCCACAAAAAGAGTGTAGATTATTGCTTGTGACTGAGCAAGTGTAAGGTATGTATAATGTGCCGTCAAGAATACAAACATGGTAAAAGTGAAAAAAGAAAATACACAGGGTTATTTGGTCATGTACATGTTGATCAAGAGGAACAGCATGAATTCAAATGTAATGACTGTGGATGAATTCTGAAGGCAGGATTTTACTCCATATTTCCTGCCCCAGGGCTTAAACAACTCTACCAACATGCTCACACAATAGTCCAGGTAGTATACAAAGTGCGTAAAATCAAATGACAGAAGAAAAGCAAGGAAATCTTAAAACAATGGCATAAAAGCGTAGTACTGTATGCACACACAATACAGATGTCACAAGAGGTACTGTACGAGCTGAAATTTTCCTGTACAGATATTTTCGCGAATTGCTACATGGAGGACATTTTCGCGTTTTGCTAATTTTGCGGTTGCGAGCATCTAACTGAACTTAGTTATTCACACGTTGTTATATTCGCGTGTTGTTATTTTCGCGGTTCAAAGGCGATCTGCAAAATTCGCGAAAATAAAACCACCGCGAAAATTTCAGCTCGTACAGTAGTATCTACAAGTGCTAAAGTTTCAAACACACGCAAACATACATACATGTATTTACAGAAAAATTGTCACAGACAAACATACTTGCAGTATACTACATGCAACGAGATTTCATAAACCCGAACATGGCAACCTATGTATGCTGCCTAAAATGTCTCCCTACTTGTTCTTGTATAGTTGCCCATTTGTAAATTCAGAAAAAAAAAAAATTCATCAAGCAAGCTTTTCAAGGCAAAATGCATAAAATCAAGGTGATATTGGTCATGCTGATAATAATTAAGTGATAATTATACCATCTCACATAGGACCAGGCCATCATTAGTAACCTAAATATGTTCAGGTGGTCATTTGTATGTTGATGAAGAGGAACTGCATTGTTATGATTATATTGTTTGACAGGCTGTGGATGAATGCTGAAGGCAGGATTTGAACTCTACATTGCATTACCTGACTAAGAGCTTTAAACAACTCTACCACCATGCTCGTACTGTACAGAGTAGTTTAGGTAGTAGATACAAAGTTTATACAATTAAATGAAAGAAGAAGGTCAAGGAAATCTTACAACAATGGCAGATGTAACTCACACACACTCAAACACACACACACACATATTTACACAATATAATGAGAAGTAATATCAACCATTTTAAAGCTTTCAGACACACATTACCATACATTGCAAAAAAAAAAAAAAAAAAAAGAAATATGCAACTGATTTCATGTTTTTTACATATTGTGTTAAATTTGTCTTTTGTTCTTATAATTACAAGGAAGAGCACTTACATGTAGGCATGAATGACAACTTGTTCATTTTTGCCATTTTACTTCGTGCCTTTGAAGAGAAAAACAAAAGTGTTCACTCATGCATAAAATTTCCCCTTATATTGACCTACTAGGTTGATAGCCAATTAAATTACCTTTAGTATAGTATATAAATACATTGATTTTCATCAAAATCTTCTATGAAAAATATGAACTCGAAAAAGTGTTTACTTCTTTTCTTTTCTTTTTTGCCGAGTGTACAGTACATGTACTCACAGGAAAGTAGACAAAGCTATGAAGATATAAGAACACATTTGTTTTATAAAACATCATTAGCAGTTCTACAAGATATGTGTCTTGCTTTTAACATATGATGGTGTATTTCAGAGAATAAGTGCAAAATGTATGAAACCAAATTAGAGGAAAAGAGAATAATCACAGGATTTTGTATTCACTTAAAGCTTTGAGACAAACACAAGTGCTTGTAATACATGTCCAGAGAGACATACATGTACAGATGAAGAACATACATGTGATTCAGGGCACATTTCATTCTGATCATGATGTACACAATTACTTTATGACCTACATTTATCAGATGTCTTGTGTATTTGAAATGGCAATGATCAGAGCATCCATGGTCCTGTATTGATGAGACCTGTAATCGAATCATTTTTGGATACATAGAAATGAATATCGTTGCTTGTACTGTTGAGGAAGACAATGGAATACTGTGGTTAGAATATAATTTGTACAGCATAAGTCACATAATAAGTACTTACAAATATACTATGTATCATCATAACAGATACCATATACATCTATATATTATGTTATATAATTATTTACATTGCATATTTTGAGTTGAACATTTTTTCTGCCTTTGAGAGAAAATGAAACCAAAAATACATTTCATTTTTATATAAAATCAATGAATAGTTCTAGTTGGCCAATGAATACGAGAACTCAAATTCAATGATGTCTTTAAAAATTTCTGTTCTATCCAGATCAGCCAGGATTTGGATTGAATACGCGTACTTGTACATGAAGTGTAACCCTTTCATCCTGTATTTAAGCCGTGCACTTAACTTGTATTTGGTGTATATTTGTATGGCTTTTATTAACAAGAGGAGCCAGAATCACTGTCTGGCAGTTAGTGAGAGAATGAATTCAATAGTATGACAAGTGCAATCAAAGTGTTCTTGGTGAAGGCTTCATATTGATGTGCGGTTGCACTGTTACTTTCGTCTGTAGATTTTGGTGAAAAGTTAGTTTCTTCATGTGCTGTTGTCTGGCTGATTGAAGGGTTTCTAGAATTTACTGGCACATGAACGTATCTGGGAGGATACATAAACTGGGAGCAAGACTCGGATGTTACTGGAAATGTTGCTTCATATGCACAGCAGTTGATGGGCAGAAAGGCATCCATCCAGAAGATCCATGTAACATGATAATATTGTTGCACAGGATCCCCCTTATATGGAATCTTCTTGCCATTTTGAAAGCAGAAGAGAGAACCTTCCCCATCACTGCCGATAAAAGAGGTGCACTCAACTTCATTCAATGTAGCTGAATACTCAGTGGGCTTAATGGTACACTGTGCTAGAATTGGTGGACGCAAGACATCAACAAAGGCACCTTGAGTATTCCGAAAAGGCTGTCTTTTCCTGGTTCTGATTTCCCTCATAGCAAATCGGTAAAACTGGCTGTCCTCGGCACTGATATTGTGTATACTAAGAGTCACGTTTAAGTAAGTTGATGTTCTCACACCATGAACGGAGAAACGCCTGCCTTGCTGAGGTGTGAGGCATCCAGAAACCATGGTTCCATTTCTGCAGAAGGAGCATGAGGCGTAAATCTTATATCCAAAGGCAGAATCACTGGATAGAGGTTGTTGGAATTCCAGTGACCCATTTCTCCCTTCATAGAATTTGTAGACTTTCAAAGCCAGACTGTTACTGAGGCACGTCATCAGTACTGCCAATAGTGGAAGTAGAAAGGGTCTCCTGTAATCCATTTTATGAACCAGATGCAATCCTGCAGAAGGAAGGAGAGAGAAGTCCTATCATTAGACATCTGTACAGAACAGTCACTGAAGATGAGCGCCTCTCACTGGTCTGATACATTGGCCGACTGTAAATTAGTGCATTTCCATTGTGAAAGGTAATAAGAGCATACTAAATGACAGTTGGAAGGATTTGTTCAATGTTTAGTGGTTAAAGGGACTGTACAGTACTGGTTGAGGTGGGGATTCATGTTTTGAACATTCCTAAGTGAGATGATGAAAAGCCTCTTATGAAATTTGAAAGAGCATGTAATTTTAAGAAGGATTCAACATTTATTTGATGAAAATTGGTTTTCAAATGGCTGAGATATCCAAAAAAGTGCTAATAATAAAAGGCGACATGCCACAACTTTATTAGGATCTCTTTGTTTCACCTTGTTTTTGGATATCTCAGCCATTTCAAAACCGATTTTCATCGAATAAACTTTTGATACCCCTTAGAACTGCATGCTCTTTGACATCTCATAGAGTGGTTTCTGAATATCTCGCAAAACGTTAAAAGCTAAATCCTGACCTCGACCAGAACTGTACACACCCTTTAATGCTTTTGACAAGCAATTGCCTTCCCAAAGAATTCTCTGATGTAGATTTACATTCATTCTTAAGGCAAAAAAAAAAAATGGTTTGTTTGCCCTTCGCGACCGACCGAAAATCACGGAAATTTCGGGTTGCGTTTTTTTGTTTTTTTTTTCTCTCTCTCTTTCAAGTTTATTTTTTTTTCCACAAATTTCATCTTCTACAAATTTGTGAATGGTTTTAAACCCAAAATTATCCATTTTAAGCTAGAGAAAGAATTTAAAAAAGTCTAAAAATGTTTGTTTTTTTTCATCTCATCGACCCGTCGTAATTGTGTTCGGGCCGCGCGGGTCCACAGGCTACGTTACAATGTCGCTACCTTCTTGGTTCACATGCGTGCACTCGCACAAAATCCAATCAATGCATGTATATATGCACTTAGTACAGGGCTGCACACTGGCGACCAGTTATTCGCGCTAGCTTGCGCATTGGCGCTGCTCACGCACTGCCATGCCATGCATGCAATACATGCAAAGCATGTACAGTGTAACTGCTTTTCGTTTGCTTGCGATCGGCGGTCATGCCAGACAAGAAGCATTGATAGAATTAAAAGCGCACACATTTCTGGGTCATTTTACTCATGATCCGATCCTGGGAAAAAAAATATTGCATCCCGGCTTCGCAGCAGCGTGGCAGTTGACATGTTAGAACTAATTTACTTGTGTAGATTTTTAGAAAAGTAAAAACATATTCGATATTCAGCGATACAGTAAATGGATCTGATTGCGTTCAGTTTCATTTACACAGTCATTTCACAATTTTTCATTCGTTCAGAATGATCTCACAATGAAGATAGGCGCAAAAAGGATCACGAAATCGGCCCTTCCTTGTACTTTTTAAGAACGCATGCACAAAATGGTAAAGAGATAATACTAGGGAGAAAAAAAAATAATGAAATCATCGCAGTCCCGCTTACATATTTGAGGTAGAAATCGTCCCAAAAGGAATCATGAATTCGGCCGGCCGCATCGTACACCTTTCAAAAGCTCATGTACGAAATGCGAAGAGATTATAGAGGAGAAAAAAAAATAAAGGACACATTTGCTACGTGCATCATAAAAGATTACAGCCGAATAAAAATTCATGAAATCAACGCAATCCCGTTGAAATTTGAGGAAATAATAGGCGCAAAAAGGATCTTGAATTCAGTCCTGCATGCCGTGTTGGTTATCAAAACGCATGCACAAATGCGACGAGATTATCGGGAGAAAAATAAAAAACACATTTTTACCCTTCTGGTGCGTGCATTACAAAAGATTACATCCGAAGTAATTAATGAAATCGCCACAAACCCGCTGATATTTGAGGTAGAAATAGGCGCAAAAAGGAACGTGAATTCGGCCGTGTCGTATACCTTTTAAGAACGCATGTACGAAATGGGAAGAGATTAGTGGGAGAAAAATAAAGGACACATTTTCATCCCCTTTTCGCGCTTGCATCATATAGATTACAGCCGAGTAGTAATTCATGAAAATTTCGCAATCCCGTTGAAATTTGAGTAAACAATAATAGCCGCAAAAAAGAATCTTGAATTCGGCCTTGCATGCAGTGTATAGTTTTGAAAACGTATGCACAAATGCGAAGAGATTATCGGGAGAAAAATAAAGAACGCATTTTCAACCCTTCTGGTGCATGTATCACAAAAGATTACAGCCGAAATGATTAACGAAATATCGCAATCCCGCTGATATTTGATGTAGAAATAGGCGCTGATAGGATCGTAAATTCGGCCGTGTCGTATACGCATGTACGAAATGCGAAGAGATTATAGGGAGAAAAATACAGGACACATTTTCAACCCCTTTTGGCCCGTGCATCATAAAGATTACAGCCGAATAATAATTCATAAAATCATCGCAATCCCGTTGAAGTTTGAGGAAACAATAGGCGCAAAAATCATGATTTTTGGCCGTGTAGTATATCTTTTAAGAACACATTCACGGAATGCGAAGAGATTATGGGGAGAAAAATAAAGAATGCATTTTCAATCATTCTAGCTGGTGCGTGCATCACAAAAGATTACATCCGAAGTAATTTACAAGTATGAAATCGTCACAATCCCGCTGGCATTTGAGGTAGCAATAGGCGCAAAAAAGTATCATGAATTCGGCCGTGTGGTACATCTTGTAAGAACGTACTTATACGAAATTCGAAGAGTTTATCGGGAAAAAATAAAGGACGCATTTTTAACCCCTTTTGGCGCGTGCATCGTAAAATATTACAGCCGAAGTAATTTATGAAATCGTCACAATCTCGCTAATATTTGAGGTGGAAATGGGCGCAAAAAGGATTGCGAATTCGGCCCTGCATGTCGTGTACCTTTCAAGAACGCATGCACAAATGCGAAGAGATTATCGGGAGAAAAATAAAGAACCCCTTGTATCGCGTGCATCAGAAAATATCACAGCTAAAATAATTCATTAAATCATCGCAATCCAACTGACCACCAAGAGCAGGTTACGCAGCAAGTTCGTGCGCTGATGTTTAGAAAAAGTCACAAACGCATTTGATACAATCTGATTTTTTTCATTATCATTTTACACTAATTCACAAACAAACATTCTAATTTTTTCCTGTCTTTATTTTTAAATTTCTTGTGCAATAAATAATGCAAGTTTTAAAAAAATATTAATCTGTAAAATGTACATGGGGGGGGTACATCCATTAAAAAGAAGAAAATAAGTTTGCAAGTCATTTAATGTTTTTTATGTTGTCGTTGTTGACCGGTAAATTTTCTGTTCGGACATGTAAAAAATGGTAAAACGGGGCATTTACCGGTCCGACAGAGACAGGTCGGACCGGCAGAAAAAATGGGTTAGTGTGCAGCCCTTCACAAGATGGCTACTTTTGCAGCATCCGTTACCAGCTGTCATGGCACCAAAACTGTTTGGAGTTCAGTTGCCAGCATCTCACTGGAAGGTACTTTTTTGGAGCTGTTTGCAAAATTTAACAAAGATGAACGTTATAAGTGTTTGTCAGTGAGTGTTTCTGCCTCGCGTACCGGGCCCTGGCAAGACGTAAATTTGAATGAATCTCTTGGAGTTTTGAGTGCATTGACATGGAAAAAAGGGTACCCTGTATTTCAAAAAAACAAAACAAAAAAACAAAAAAACGACCTACCGACCCTCTTGGGTTTTGACAATTAAGGGCAAACAAACATTTTTTTTTTGGCCTAAACTACTGACAAGTCTAAATGTACAACTACTGAGATGAAAAGATTTCTTCTTCCATCATGTTGAACTGGTGCCCAATAAAGATTAATACTGTTTCATTCATTACATGTTTTCTATTTTGTTTTTCTTTGCTGAATAAATGGCTCAACAGTGAAGTAACACACAGATAACTTAGTCAATAGATTGAAATAATGATTTCATTTGAAATTAGCTTTACTCTGAAATTAGCTAATTTTACTCTTGAATTGCTTCATCTTTTTCATGCATACTATGCTTGATGTGCATTCAATATACAAATGAAAAATTTACATATATGTCAAGATCTTGATTTCAGGAATAGGTACAATAAATCCAGATTTCAAGTTAGCAAAGCATCCAAGAAAGAGAGGGGCGACCAAGCTGTTGCAGCCACTATTTGATAGATACAACAGTTTGTTGTGTGTTTTTATTCAGGAGAGTTAATATGTTGTATTTGGCATGCCAAGCACTGTGACTTGTATTTCATTGTGGTTTACTCAGTCTTTGGTTGGGTGACAAATTAGCAAAGAAAAAAAAATGATAGATTTCTTGTAAAACTTGTTGCTGGTAAGTGACTGAAATCTCTCAAAATTGGTCAAGAGGTGGCAAGTAGATAATTCAAGGTCAAGTTTCTCCGTGACATTGTGCAGTGCAATGCATTGAATTCTTACACATACTGTACAGCGACATAGTTTTGGGGGAAAAAATGACAAATTATGAATTGAAGCTATAAATTTTTATATTTTGTCCAAAAATTCCCTATCAAGACCTCAACTTTTTACCTTGAACTAAGACATGTACTGTGCATACAATTCAAGGCTTGCAACACAAGAGATGCAACTATTTTTTCAGCAGTAATAAGTACAGTGTAGATTAAAACATTGAACATATTTAGATAAGTCTAGAACAGACTTCAAATGGACCAATTACATACCTGTCAAGACCAAGGAATGGATACTGATGGCATGTGGTAGAAATCTGAGGCAGGAATTCATGAAACAGGGAAGTACATGTACAAAAACTCATCCAGATCAATCCCAATGGTGCTGTACTTCCGTAAAGGTGTCACATGGACATCGGCTTGCCACAAACTACTAGTACATTGTATCAGTGTACTTGTGTACATGTGCTGCTGTGCAGTGTACCTGTAGTGAGCATGCGCAGTGATTTTAATACACGGTCCAAAGCACAATAGTACATGATATATCTAAGTCAATATTCTTTTTGACTACATTGGTAGTGACAAACTTGCTTAGTTGTTTGTGCATTGTACCATGTACACTGAATGTGTGTTTCTTTGTGTGTATACATACACCCATATTTGTAAGAATCAGAATTTTTGACATTCCTTTGTGTTTGGGGGGAGGGGATGAAATTAGGGAGGGTGAAATGCTTTGCTTGAGCAGTATCATGTGAAGGACTGTAGCTGCATGACTTTGTGAAAAATCCACCCGATAGTCTCTGGCACTGATGATTCTAAATCTGTACTTTTTGTTTGTTTGTTTGTTTGTTTGTTACGAGGTAAAAATTTGATGTCCTTTGATATAGTTGATGTGCTTTGTTCACCCTTGATTTGTAATGCACGTGGGAGGTGCGCAATTTGTAAAAAAATCTGTTTGGGTGGTGTTTATGATGATGGATGCAAATTGATGTGTCACACTGACTTTGAATGGTAATGGCTTGTTGCATAATTAGAATGACTCAGAAGTACAGAAATTACGAGACTCAGAAGTGAAACTTTGTTTAATATATTTTATTTCCTTCCTGGTAAAGGCTAACTCAACTCATTTTGAAATAATTGTACAGTCAAATCTGCCACTGTACAATACGGGTCACACAGACAAACCTACTTGCAGTTTTTTGTTCCCTTAATGTATAGTACATCAACAAGGTTTAATCATGAACATAGCAACTTATACATGACTGATGAGTTATGCTGACCAAAATATCTCCATACTTGCTCTGTATATTCACTCTTTAGGTGATCATTTCTAAAGTCAGTACAACATTTTCATCAAACAAACTTCTGAAGGCAAAATGTATGATATCAAGGTGATAATGGTCAGGGTGATAATAATAGTACTAATTATGCAGTCTTGCAGAGAACCAGGCCATCATTACTAACCCAATATGTTCAGGTGGTCATTTACCTGTTTGATCAAGAGGAACAACATTGTTATGAATATAATGACTGTGGATGAATTCTGAAGGCAGGATTTGAACTCCATATTTCCTGACATAAGTTTAAACAACTCTTACCACCATGCTCATACAATAGTCCAGGTAGTAGATACAAAGTGCATAAAATCTAATTAAAAAAAAAATCTAGGAATATTAAAACAATGGCAGAATAGCATATTACTGTATGCACACACGATAAAGAAGAACTAAGTGTCTACAATTTCAAAGCTTTCAGACGCACATGAACAAAAAATTGTCACAGACAAATTTACTTGCAGTTCCTTTTAATTTATAGTACATGCTACAAGATTTTATAGACATGAATGTTACAACTTATCATATATGCTGCTCAAAATGTCTCCCTATTTGTGCATAAAACAAGTCAGACTTATTGTTGCTCATTTGAAATTCAGAAACATTTTCATCAAACGAGTTTTTCAAAGCAACAAGGTGATAATGGTTTATGGTGATGATAGTTATGCCATCTCAGGGAGAACCAGGCCAGCATTAGTAACCTAATGAAAATATGGTCAGGTGGTCATTTGTATGTTGATCAAGAGAAACTACATTGTTACCTCTGTCAAGGGAGGAGGTTATGTTTTCGTTTAATACCATTTGTTTGTTTGTCCATGTGCAAAATAACTCAAACAGTAGCGTACATATTTTGATGAAACTTGCAGGAAAGGTTCAGAATGACACAAGTAACAAATGATTTTATTTTGGTAGTTATCCGATAATTTTGGGGGAATTTATGAAGGATTTTTGATATTTTGACAGGTGAGGTCAATGAACTTCCAAGGAACACGGGGAGTTCAAGCTGCGCATTTTTGAGGTTTTTAAATGCGCACTATAGTGCATGCTCTAATTTTGCTAGGGTGAGGCGTGCCGCACAGCTGAAGGTTTTACGTTATAATATAACGTAACAAAGGCTTCTATATTGGGAAATCGGGCGATTCTTTCAGCAAGTTCACCTTATGGGTGGAAATCACTGATCTCTAGTATGGAAGAGCCCAAAGAGCTTTTCCCCAGTGGTGGAGAGGAGAAAAATCTCTTTGGGAAGAGCAAGATCATAGTGGAAAGTAACTGCTTGGAAGTAATGACATGGATGAATGCTGAGGGCAGGATTTGAACTCCTTATTTCCTGACTTAGAGCTTAAACAACTCTACCACCATACTGATAAAATAATTCAGGTAGTGGATATAAAGTGCATGCAATCAAATGAAAGAACAGAGTCAAGGAAATCTTTCAGCAATGGCAGTTGTAACACACACACATACACATATTTACACAAATATAATAAGAAGTAATATCAACCATTTTAAAGCTCTTAGACGCACATTAACATACACTCAACAAAAAAAAAAAATATGCAACTTATTTCATGTTTTTTAATGAGTTCAATTTGTCTTTTGTTCTTATTGTTACAGCAAAGAGCACTTACACATGAATGACAACTTGTTCGTTTTTTGCCTTATCTTCTTTTGTGCCTTGGAAGAGAAAAATGAAGATGTTCACTCAAGCAGTAAATTTCCCCTTATATTGACCTTCTAGGTTGATAGCCATTTAAATTACCTTTCATATGTTGTATATGACACTGATTTTCATCTATATCTTCTATGAAAATTATGAAAAAAGTGTTAAATTTCTTTTTTTTTCATCCTTTCTTTTTTTATCAAGTGTACATGCACTCACAGTAAAATATACAAAGCTATGAAGATACAAGAACACATTTGGTTTGTAAAACATCATTAGCAGTTCTGCAAGATATGTGTCTTGCTTTAAACAGATGATGGTGGATTTCAGAGAATAAGTGCAAAATTTATGAAACCAAATGCGAGGAAAAGAGAATAATCACAGGATATTGTATTCATAAAGCTTTGAGACAAACACAAGTGCATCTTTCATACATGTTCAGAAAGACATACATGTACAGAAGAACATGATTCAGGGCACACTTCATTGAGATCATGATGTACACGATTACTTAATATGACCTACATTTATCAGATGTCTTGTGCATTTGGAAATGGCAATCAGTGGTCCTTTGTTGATGAGACCCGTAATCAAATCATTCAGATTGGATGCATAGAAATGAATATCATGTACTGGTGAGGAACACAATGGAATACTGTGATTAGAATGCAATTTGTATGGCATATATTCACATAATTAGTACATACAAAATATACTACTAGTATGTCTTGTATTTATCATCATAATAGATACTTATACAGATACTACATGTATGTACAGATACACATATATTTACATTGCATATTTTGAGTAAAGCAGTATTTCAGTCTTTGAGAGAAAATGAAACCAAAAATGCATTTCATTTTTATATGAAATCAGTGATTCTAGTTGGCAAATGAATACCAGAACTATATTTCAGTGATATTTTAGAAATTTTTGTTCTTTCCAAGGTCAGTCAAGATTTGGATTGAATACATCTGTAACCCTGTCACGTTATGTGTACAAAACAGTATAAAAGGATTTAAGCAGTGCACTAAACTTGTATTTGGTGTGTATTTGTATGGCTTTTATGAACAAGAGGAGCCAGTAGCACTGTACATTTAATCTAGTACTTCATTAACAATACAAGCACATGGCAGTCAGAGAGAGAATGGGAAAAATATGACTAGTGCAATCAAAGAGTTCATGGTGAAGACTTCACGTTGAATAATGGTGGTTGCACCGTTACTGTTGTCTGTAGATTGTAGTGAAAAGTTACCTGTAGTTTCTTCACATGTTGTCGTGCTGCTGCTGGAAGGGTTTCTAGAATTTTCTAACTCGGGAATGTGTGTGGGAGGATGATACACAAACTGGGAGCAAGACTGAGATGTTACTGGAAATGATGCTTCATATGAGCAGCAGTTGATGGATAGAAGGGCATCCATCCAGAAGATCCATGTCACATGATCATTCAGTCGCACAGGTGTCCCCTTGTAGGGAATCTTCCTTGCATCTTGAAAGCAGTAGAGAGAACCCACTCCGTCGCTGCCAAGCAGAGAGGTACAGTTTACCTCATTTAATGCAGCTGAATAATCAGTGGATTTAATGGTGCACCATGCTGGACTTGGTGGGTGCAGAACTTCGACAAAGGCATCTTGAGTGAAAAACTGTCTTTCCCCATTTTTGTCTTCCCTCATGGCAAAAAGGTAAAACTGGCTGTCATCTGCATTGATATTGCGTACACTGAGAGTCACTGTTAAGTAAGTTGATGTTCTGAA
Source organism: Diadema setosum (assembly GCA_033980235.1). Classification (NCBI taxonomy): domain Eukaryota; kingdom Metazoa; phylum Echinodermata; class Echinoidea; order Diadematoida; family Diadematidae; genus Diadema; species Diadema setosum. Next base: position 24,955,837 of record CM067077.1, on the reverse strand, counting down.
ACCATGAACAGAGAAACGTGTGAATTGCTGAGGTGTGAGGCATCCAGTAACCATGGTTCCATTTCCGCAGAAAGAGCATGAGGCATGAATCAGGTGAATCTCATATTCAAAGGTGGAATCACTTGACAGAGGTTGATTGAACTCAAGCGACCCATTTCTCCCTTCATAGAACTTGTAGACATCCAAAGCCAGACTGCTACTGAGGCATGTTATCAGTACTGCCACCAGTGGAGGTAGAAAGGGTGTAATGTAATCCATTTTATGAACCAGATGTTATCCTGTTAGAAGGAAAAAGAGATCAAAGCCCTATCATTAGTGGTTGACATTTGTATATCATAGCCCAGAAGGTGTTATACAATAAGTACATTTCCATCGGAATGGTGATAGGTAATTAAAAGTGAGTGTACTATCTTGTGTTGAAGTCCTGTTCTATAAGTTTAGATTACAAGTGATAGAATCCCAAACCATTCAGTGATGATGGTTTAATTCTTAACTACTGACAATTCAAGTTCAAATTCACAACTACTGAGCTGATGAAGGTTTTTCCAACATACAGACTGGTACCACATAAGGAATATTGCTGATTAATTCATTAGATCTTTCACCTCCTTTTTTTCCTCACTTATAAATCAACAGTGAAGTGAAACACAGATACTAGACAGAACTTGATCATGTGAAATAATAATTTCATTTGAAATAAACTCTCCAATTTTTTCTCGAGTTGCTTTATCTTTTTCATGCTTACTATACTTGAAGTGCAATACAATCTACATGTCAGAAATTCATTCATGCCAACATTTTGATGTGAGTTAAAGGTAGAATCTAGGTTTCAAGGAAGCAAAGCAAGGGGGGTTGTACAGTGGTGGGGGATTGGAAGACTAGTTTTTCTCCCATTTAAGTGGGGCTTCCGCTTGAGCCGTGGCTGGTATTGGCCCATGCAAACCACCCACAATGACGTCCAGTATGTGGGCCTACAGTAACACTTAATGGTGCATAGTTATTAGTAAACCTCATATTATCTTTAAATATGTTTCCATTTCACCATTCAAACAATATTGGTAACAACGTGCACATTACAACACTTTGATAGTGACAAACACAATTTTGCTTATATTTATCCCTCCTTTGTATGCTGGTTGTCACGTGTACGCACTTGTCCACAAGTAAACACACTACTTGTACGTGTACAGAAGCACAAAGAAGGAGAATGTGGGCTGAATGTGGGGAAGGTGAATCTCCATATAGGACTGAGAACTTTGGTATTGCACACATTATGACCACCAGCACTACATCCGACTCTTTGATAACAGCTGATATTTTAGACTACACATTTTGCAGAATCTTTGGGGGATTGTTCGGAAATAATCCTTCTGGTAAGGAAATGAAATCCCTGTTATTATATCAAAGGATTAATGTATAATCTCTACACATTAATGATGGTCAAAGGTCTTTATTTTCTTCCCATTTTTTCCTGATCTTCCCATAGCACGTGTGAGTAACTCCTGCTTTTGTTTTGAATTGTGGGACTAAGCATGCTCAATGCTCTTTAGCAAGCTGTTTCATAGATAATGAAACTGTCACTGTTGCAAATAGGCACCCTGCCTTAGACTGGGATAATTACTCTACTGAGTTTCCAGTGTACTACATTCATATTTGATATGCTGTCAAAATTCAAATATGAATTTACTGAGGTGTGAAGGTGGGCAATTTTTGTACACCTTGTTATTTAAGCCAGTCTTATTTCAGTGACAATGCTTCTTTTTCATTTTGATTTTTTTGTTAGGTGAGAATATTCTGCACATCTGTATTGATATCTCGTGACAATATTTGGTGATTTTAATTTTTCATCACCCAGATATTCTTTCTTTACAGTATTTGATAGTTGGGGTGCAAGGCTTGCAGTACATATGTAACACAAGCAGCAAGCCATCCATAATTTGACCACAACTCTGTCCAAAATTCTACCACAACACTGTCCAAAATTTGACCGCCTGCTGCATGTAGAAACCTATACTTTTGAGCACATTCGAACCTTGGTGCCTGTACGGGCTGATACAGATATACTGTTTCTACCAACCCCAAATGGATTAAAACCTTGAATATAAAATATGGCCTTCACAAAGGCCATTGGTATACCTGGCGAGACTAAGGAATGGACACTGATGACATGTAGTGGAAATCCGAAGCAGGAGTTCATGAAACATGACAGCACACAGGGACACTCCAGTCATTCCTAGTGCCAGTGAGCAGTAGACACCTGGATTGGGTGGTAGAACATATTCTTTCTTTGGTATGTACAGTATGTGGTACTGAAAAGAGCCTACCCACTCTTGACATTTCGGCAAATATGTTCCTGTCATTTTCAAGAGAGTGAGTCATTGGAGGAAAAATCAGGCTTAAATACCCTCAGGAAGGATCAAAATGCAAAGGGGTTTTGGGTCCCTGAACAGAAAGTCTGTGATTGGCTGAACAGATCACAGTGGGTATATAAAAGGAGGTCAATGTAGAGTGCCAATGAGCTTTAAATAATGCGCCAAAACATTAACTGATCATGCATATGTATTTACCAAGGGAACCAATGAATGGGCAACACAAATTTGTATGCAGTCCAAAGTCCATATTGACTCTCAATGTGATGTACAAAGTGTTGCTGGTAAGAACATGCCTTTTATGTTTGTACCGTGTGCTGTAATGTTCACTGAATATTTTTAAGTGTGTGAATCAGGATCATTGATAAACTTGTAGTGGTGCCATGCACATGATCCTGTAACCTAAAAAAAGAAAAGAAAAGAAGTCTAACCAAAAGTGTTTACAGTTACGTCCGCATTTTGCCCAAGTGAACAGCACTAGTTTCATTTGCATACAGTGGGAGCAAGTGTTCCCTGATTGTTTTAGCTGTGTGCTTTTTGATCCCTTTTATGTGACAATGAATCCTTCCGGCCGTTTATTTTAGCATCTTGAGAACCCTACGACTGATTTTCACCAAACTTGTCAGGAAGCATCGCAAGGGTGATAGGATCTGAATTAATTGTTCAATTATGCATCCTATCCCCCAACCACTGCACCTCCCCCCCCCCCCCAACAATGCTAACTGGTGACTGTTACTGCAACTGTAGTTTCATGTTTGCTCATGGCAGATCTGAGGGTGCCCCCCTCCCCCTCTGGGCCATAAGGAGGGGGGGGGGGGGGGGATGGGGGACAATCAAATTGGGGCCATATTTTCACACTTTCATTTTCTTTAATAAAAGCATGGTCAAATGTTCACCAGATTTGGCAGGAATTTTCTTGAGGAGGATATATAGCATGACTTGTACAAATGAGCACCAGGCCCAACTCTTTCCCCCAGGGAGCCCAGAAACCCTAAATTTGAGAACCTTGAAAGAGTTGTGTTAGTGAGCTGTATGGGTGGTAGAAGATCCCGCATTTTTCTTGTTTCTGAAAAGAGCCTATACCCACTCTCAAGGTTTCGAAAAGCATGTTCCTGTCAATTTCAAGAGAATGAGTAAATGGAGGGAAAATCTGGCTTAAATACCCTCAGGAAGGATCGAAGAGGCTTTGGGTTCATGGAGGGAAAGTCTCTGATTGGCTGAACAGCATCAACCAATCACACATCAAGGGGAAAAAAATGAATGGGTATCACAAATTTGTATGCAGTCTAAAGTCCATATCTGACTCCCAGTGTGATGAATTGCTGGTGAAGAATATGCTTTTCTGTTTGTACAGTGTGTACATTATGCCCCCTGTGTGTGTGCATGGATTTCAGTGAATCAGGATCATTGATATTCATATCAGTGTTGGGCCGGGGACGGAATTCATCAACTGCATGAGTAGTAGTGTGTGAGGAATCTTGGTAGCACGTCTATGTTCAAAATCATCCCATCGACTTCAGCAGTGATAGTCAAAGATTTTTTAGCTCACCTGAGCGAAAGGCTCAAAGTGTACTACTGTCAGTGATCATTCATTGTCTATCATGCATCTTGTGTCATGTCTTAACATTTGTACATTTTTGGCTTGAATTCTAGAAAATTCCATTGCAGATTTTTACCAAACTTGGCAGGAAGCATCCCCAGGGTGATAAGATCTCAATATGTTTAATCAGGCACCATTTTCATCAATCATGCCCCTCCCCCCTTTGTGACTGTATTTTCAGGTTTGCTTGCATGGCAGATCTGAGGGTTCCCCCCCCCCCCCCACTTCACTTTTTCACTTTTCTTTCTTTTAGAATTGAAAAAAAAAACAAAGATATTGGTACTCTTTAATAGCATATGTATTCTGTGAATTTTCAATACAGGAAATATATACAAAATTTTGTACTCATTTTGTACTCAATGTAAAATTGTGTGAGACACATGCTTCAACATCAGTAGAAAGTTTGTTATCATGGTAACAGCAGAGGTTGATCTGAAGTTGATTTATTAGGTAGTCTTCAGTTTATTCCACAAGGGTCCAATGCCTAACACAGGCACAGAGAGTGTGGACAGTGGTATTGGCCATGTTATGCAGTTTTGTAGCTTATGCTCTCTGCTAAAATGTGACATGAGTTGTGCCCATGCATATCGATGGCGGTCATCCTAATTTATGTAATTTTCCCATAAGAATGATATTTCAGTGTAATTGCATTTGAAGTTTACCCATTTTTCAATCATGATTGCTGCAACTTTATGTCTAGTATTTTCAATTGTGTTAATTTGTAATACATCAGACTTTGATTCTCAGTAGGAGTGATGTTTTTGTTGAATTGTATTGTTTGGAATTATGTGAGAAAATGCATGAGAACTACATGTATGTATTGTTGACTTACAAGGACCATTGTCATACTATGGAGGCCTATATACAACATTTTTGTTGACCGCACATGCAGTACTTCCAGTCACCAAATGGTCATATATCACCAATATTACACATGAAGTCAATGCACCCGATATATGACAGTTTGTTGACTGTGTGCATTTTTTTGGTGGTCATCCGAACCATCATATACTGTATAGGCTGTTATTTTTGCATACCGATATTTTCGCGAATGACAAGGTCATCTATAGATATTATCGTGAGATGTTGTTTTGAGTCGATGTGAATCGACGCCGACCTTTATGTTAGTGCTCTATTAACAAAGTGCATGTAGACATTTTTTGCGTGTTGTTAAATCACAAGCCAACTATGTGATTCACGAAATTCACAAAAATTAAACCCTCGCGAAAATAATGGCTTATACAGCATAGGAGAGGACGTCATAACGGTGTTTTTAACATGCGCGTCTCTGGGGAAATGAACAAAATGAAATTACAAGACTCTATAAAAGTGATAGTTATACAAAAATTTCAGCAAATTCTAAATTGAAAAATTCTCAATAAAAGTATAATGCATTATCTCCTATTGAAATGACTCAAAATCTCAAAATAAAAAAAAAAAATTGACCAAAAACCATGATATAATACAATTTGGAAGACCGCCAATGAAATGCACACACACACACACTTTCTTTCCATGTACACATTTCTTAAACATATGTCTATCATGTACACATGCACGTGCACACACTCACATTCACATACACTCATACACATTTACAAACAAAAGATTTACACATATATGCAAACAAATCCACACAGATCCCTTTAAAAATCGATAACAATAAAACAACAAAACAACAACTCCATACATGCTCTGATTCATTTTTGTTCTCCCCATTGTACCCAACAATAAAATGTAATACACTGTATGTATGAAGTGATTTGTCACAACAAGTTTGTATTCTCCTAGGCGGTCATCAAAATCAAGCTTCCACTTAAGATAGCAGTCTCCTTTTCTTCCTTTGGTTCATGTATCAATAATCAATGATTTCCATTTGTTCGTGTATGACTCCATTTCAAGTACACGTATACGACACTGTACATGTATAATTCTATGATTGGTAAGGAGATACACGTGTTGTAAATGTGTATATGTAAAGAAAGACATGTATATTATTCAATTTTTGTCCAATGTATGATTAATTTTTTGAAAATTTTCACCTTTAAATATTTGCTTTGTGATAATGCTCAAATCAAATGTATGGCACTCAGAATCAGTGTACAGGTTTGTGGATTTAACTACAACACGTACTGCCCCAGTTTTCAGATATTCACAAGAAAATTGACACACATACATATGATAAACTTGATGTAAAATCAGTAAAGGCATTTTTTCAAGAGTACTGAAAAGTTTATTATCATGGTACAATTGTAACAGCACAACAAATATTGCAGTAAGTGATTTGTTTGAATAGGACAAGTCATCTCTTACTTGTAAAATGAATCTCTGATGAATATAAGCAAACTACTCTGCCTCTCAATAAGAGATTTGTGTGCAAAGGAATAACCCTTTCGTACATTAAACACAGACGGTATTCCTGGAATTAAACCATGTTTCAGAAAAGGCTTCAACTGAAAATTTGTGCATAAACTGTCAACAAAATAAAAAAAATGGAGTGGTAAGATTAGATACTGCTCATTGATTGAATCTTCTATCTGAAGTATCATTAACCCGTTGAGGACGGTTTGATTTTGCTACAACACGCATTTCCCATAGACCCCTGCCCGAGTATACTCGGGACTCGTCCTCAACGGGTTAAAATCATTATAATTTTCCAAGTTACTGGCAGACCAGCCTTCCTCTTCATTCATGCTAAATTCATTAAAAGCATGAGAATCAAGTCAATTCATCGTCATCAAGAATTTGATTGAAAGGTAGCTCATTTGCAGCGCTTTGCAAACAAATCCAGGATTCACAAGGTACAGTGTAAGGACAAGTGCATACTATTTGTATGGCAGGTTTCCTGACAAGGTGATTTACATACATTGCACTGCACAGGTACGTTTCTTTTGAAAGGCTCTCACAGAGTTGAGACAGATGTACAGCTGTAATACTTCATGGTAGATCACATTACACGTATATACACATCGCACACATGACACATTATGTAACACAAACAGATAATGATGGCAATGATTAGTAACACAATCCAACAGAGTACAGGGCAGAGGAAAGACAAAAGTTCAGGTGTAAAAGTTCATAGGTTCATTGAATCCCATTTTCCTTGACAGAATATCATAATACTGTATGTAGAAATGATACAGATAACACAAGAAAGTATACCTGCAACAATTTTAAAGCTTTCATACACTCATGAACACACATGTATTCACAGAATACTGTAATATACACATATTTGTTATCTTACATTACCTCTGCCAAGGGAGGAATGCTTTTGTCAGCATTGGTTTGTTAGATTGTTTGTTTGTCTGTGTGCAAAATAACTCAAAAAGTTGGGAACCAATTTGGATGAAACATAGTTACAGGAAAAGTTGATAATGACATGAGGAACAGTTGACTACATTTTGGTAGTGATCTGGGAATTGTCATGACTTTTGGAAGAATTTTATTCATCTTTTGACAAATTGGGTCAATGAACTTGATAGTTCAAGCTGCACATGTATTTGAGGTTTGCATGATACATTGTACATGCATTAAAACACATGCTCTGCTCAACGCACTGCACAGGAGGAAGCAGATGAGTTAAAGGTGGAATTCACACATATGCCAGTTAGCAAGATACAAATCTTGAGATTTGTATCTTGATTGTGATCCCACTAATTTGACTATGTATATGCAGAGCTATTGACAAGGCTTCTTTATGTGGGAAATCGGGTGATTTTCAGCATGCATCCATGTTTCGGCGTAGCCCGACCAGACACTGTGCAAAGCACAGTGTCAGACAGATGGGGCCTCGCCATCAAATCGGGGAACCACAACACAACTACAAAATTTATAACAATTTATACATCACTGGTAGACATTATGTTAATCACATACAGTAAGATGCATGCTTATAATATTACAGAAGGTACATACCGCTGTAAGTCCATAGCGAGCCCTCACAATTAGTCCATTGGACAAAAAAAAAATGGCATTTTCTAGCGCAATCCTCGACCGTTGATGTTCATCATTGCAGAATTCAAAATGGCGCGTTGACCACTCAGCAAATGATGCGTGCTTGTGCGTGGCTGGAAGTGCAGTGATCTACTGCGTGCATGCACTCTCTGGTAGCAGCATGGTCAACAGCATGACCTTTAAAGGTGCATTCCTGATCATGTGAACTCCCAATTATCAGATGTACCATTCGCACATGCTGCATGTAATCTTCATTTTCGGTAAGTTGTGAAATGTACATGTCAATATCAATGACATAGCTATGTAGTGTCATTAATGAAGATTACATTTAATGAGTTTGAGGTGACAAAAAATGATGTCAAGTATCAAAACTCAAAGCAATGGTAAAGCGATCGCTGAGTTCTCTTTGTGTTGTGGGCTGCCCCGGTACAGCCCTGTCGCCATTTATACAGCGACTGGGCTGTGTATAGTTGGTATGGGCGGAAAACTAGAGCATGTAATACTGTGTCTACAGGTGAAAATGAACAGCTTGGCAGAGGTTTGTGCTCTAAATAGGGCTTTTCTAGTTTATGACACAAGAACATGTTTCATTTTTTCATAAGTCGTACTTGTCAGTTCTATGTGTCCTGCTTTTACCAGATGATGATATATTTTACATAATAAGTACAAATTCTATAAAAACAAAATGAGAGCAAAAGGGAATTATCACAGGACATTGTATCTAAAAGCTTTGAGACAAACACAATTGCATAGGACATTTCCAGTTTGTAGAGACATGTAATAGAACTTTGATATACTTTGTGTCCCACTTTTATCAGATGATCTCCTGTATCTGAAATGGTAATCAATAGTCTTGTATTGATGAGACCCATGATTGAATAAATACCATTGCGTGAACTGGTAAGGAAGACAACCGAATACTGTAATTAGAATATAATTTGTATACCATAAAATATTTTCATATATTCACAAAATATACTATGTTTTGCATAAATCATGATTGAGATATATACAGATATACTGTATACTATGAAGGCACATATATTTTTATTGCATATTTTGAGCAGAACAGTATTTCAGTCTTTGAGAGAAAATGAAACCAAAAATACTTAAATGCATTTTTATATGAAATCAATAAATAGTTCTAGTTGGCAAATGAATACCTGAACCAAATTCAGTGATGTCTTTAAAAATTTCAGTTCTATCAAGATCAGCCAGGATTTGGATTGAATACATACCCCTGTTATGTAATGTGTACAAAACAGTGTAAGAATTTAAGCAATGGACTTGTCTTTGTTGTATATTTGTATGGCTTTTATTAACAAGAAGAGCCAGTAGCACCATATATCTAATCTGCCGCAGCGATGCAAGCACATGGCAGTCAGAGAGAAAATGAAAGTAATATGACTAGTGCAGTCAAAGTGTTCTTGGTTATGGCTTCCAGTTGTGTGGTGGTTGCACTGTTACTTTTATCTGTAGATTTTGCAGAAAAGTTATCTGTAGTTTCTTCAGATGTTGTCATGTAGCTGCTGGAAGGGTTTCTAGAATTTTCTGACCCAGGAATGTGTGTTGGAGGTGGATACACAAACTGGGAGCAAGATTCTAGTGTTACTGCAAATGTTGCTTCATATGAACAGCAGTTGATGGGAAGACGGGCATCCATCTCGAATATACTTGTCACCTGATCATTAAGCTGCACAGGTGTTCCCTTGTGTCGAATCTTCCATTCATCTTGGAAGCAGTAGAGAGAACCTTCACCATTGGTGCCAAGCAAAGATGTACACTTAACCTCATTCAATACAGGTGAATACACAGCGGATTTAATGGTACACCATGCTGGACTTGGTGGACGCAGGACTTCAATGTAGGCATCTTGAGTGAAAGATTGTCTTTTCCCATTTGTGTCTTCCCTTAGTGCAAATAGGTATGTGTGGCTGTCCATAGCATTGATATTGTGTATGCTCAGAGTCACAGTTAAGTGAGTTGTTGTTCTCATACCATGAACAGAGAATCGTATGAATTGCTGAGGTGTGAGGCAACCAGGAACCATGGTTCCATTTCTGCAGAAGAAGCATGAGGCATGAATCAAATGAATCTCATATTCAAAGGTGGAATCACTTGACAGAGGTTGATAGAAGTCCAGTGACACATCTCTCCCTTCATAGAACTGGTAGAGCTCTGAAGCCAGACTGTTACTGAGCCACACCATCAGTACTGTCACCAGTGAAAGTAGAAAGAGTCTGATGTAATCCATTTTGTAAAGCAGATGCTATCCTGTTTGATGGAAGGAGAGAAGCCGTATCATTAGATATTTGTATCATGGTAACAGCAATTGAAAAGAGTATTATCTGAAGAGATGTGCTATGTAAATTGTGCATTTCTGTTGGGCTTGTGATAGCCAATGGTAATCCCAAACAATTCACTAATGAAGATTTAATTCTTTAAGTGCTGGAATGTCCAAACTCACAACCACTGAGATGATGAAGGCTTTCTCGCCATAATGAAGCAGTGCCTCATAAGGAATACATGTATTACCGGGTAATATTAATAAACTAATAGTAAAATGACACACATACTAAAAAGAACTTGGTCATTTGAAATTATCTTTTTGATTTGGAAAATAGGTGGAATCAAGGCTTCTTGAAGCAATGGGGGAGGGGGGAGCCTGATCTGCCAGAGGCAAGAAAATGTGAAATTTGAGAAGTTCATTGATTTGGTCATTACTGTATGTTATTATGAGGAGGGGTTGGGAGAAGCTGGACTCTCTTGATCAGTGGCTGGTGTTGGCTCATGCAAACTACCCAACATGAAGCCCATTACAGCGTGTGAGATTAACACTAAACCATGTCCAATTATCAATGTATTTATGTTTGACGGTGGAAGTGATTCAGCCAAAATCAGCCCGATTAATTTATGTAGTGTTTCAATAAAATGGTGGAAATAACACAGAAAAAAAAGTTACATTGAATTTTGTTGCATACAGTATGTGGGGTTCCCTCTCAACATTTCCAGATTATTGGGTGAGCACTGTAAACTGGCTGCATTTCAGGCTACCGGTACTTATACATGTAGGTCCCATTTCAATGATCATTAAATGATCAGACTGCTTGTGAGTGAGTAAGATAGTTCTGAAAATCAGTCAATTTGTGCTTAATCGTAAGAATGAGATACAAGAAATAAATTGATATGTCCTCATTCAGGATACAAGTGCCTTTCATTTTTTATACAAATGCAGGTCACCAAGCTGTTGCAGCCACTATATTGATTATGGTACTGTAGCTAGCTTGCTTTCATTCAGGCAATATTTTGCCTGCCAAGGACATTGACTTGTATACCATTTAACTTTACTGTAGTCAATCATTTGCTTGGTTGACAAATTAGAAAACAAAATGAAAGAAATAAAAGACAACAGGCTCCCTTAAAAAAAAATGCTGGTAGGTGATTAAAATCTCTCAAAAGCAGTAAAGTTGCCAAGTAGGCAGGTTGCTAATTCAAGATCAAGTTTCTCAGTGACATTTAACAATGCAATGCATTCAGGTGTATAAATATAGCATAGTTTTTTAATGATACAGACAAATTAAAGTAAGAGCTAAATTTTGTCCACAAATTTCCTGTCAACATCTTAACTCTCTAGCTTTACTAAAACAAAAATGTTCTCCTAACTAAAAACATCTCACATTTACAGTGTATGGGATACAAGGCTTGCAGCACAGAGATACAACTTTTTTTTAGTAGGACTCAATAGATTGAAAGCCTGAATATATTAAAAAAGTATATCGATATTAACCCATTGAGGACGGTTTCATTTTGCTACAACATGCATTTCCCATAGACACCTGCCCGAGTATACTCGGGACTTGTCCTCAACGGGTTAATTATATTATATATATTATACATACAATGTTATATTGATATTGTATACTGATATTATATCAGAAAGTCCAGAGGGGTAATGGCCTTCAAAAAGGCTGTCTACATACCTGTCAAGACTGAGGAATCAATACTAAATAGTGGAAATCTAAGCCAGGAATTCATGACACAGGATAGGACACATACTCATCGAGATCAATCTACAGGGTGCTATGCTGGAAAATGGTATAATCTGGGCGTTGTACTGTACCTGTAATGAGCATGCGCGGAGATAATATGGAAGGCTTTAAACATGGCAGTCCGCAGTCCACAATCCAAGGCAAAGTACAATGTACATGTACCTATGTGCACACACTATGTGTATCCTTTGTTTGTATTGCTAGAATAAACTTGCTTTGCTGTTTTTGCAATCTTTTGCAAATTGTTTATATTATATATTTTGTCATATTGATATTGTATATGTGGGGGCGCAACCCCCTAAAATTACGGAATCTTTAAAAATCTTTGTTTCTAGAACCAGAAAGGATAGAGCTATTAAGTTTATTGTATGAGTTGGTACATTTATGACTGTATAATTCACTTTGTTATAATGGGCACCATGCCCCACCTGGGGGCCCCAACCCCCCTCCAAAAAAAAAAAACAAACAAAACAAAACAAAACAAAACAATTAAGAGAATATCTTTTAAAATCTTCACTAGAACCAGAAGTGATAGAGCTTAGAGCAAAGTTAAAACTATGAATTAGTACATTGGTAACTGTTCTTTCAAGTGCATTCATGGTGGAATTAGGGGTGCCCCCCCCCCCCCCTCCTTTGAGGGGTCCAAATAAGGACCTGTATATTACATCTTCTTGAAAAGCCCATGATGGCTTTTCACCAAAGTTGCCAGGTAGCATCTCTAGGGGGAAAGAATTTCAATCTATCCTAATGGGCACTATGCTCCCATTGGGGGCCCCAGGGGGCCCAAACCTCCTTAAATTAAGGAATATTACAAATCTTCTGAGATTTAGAACCAAAAGTGATAAAGCTTAATTCAAGAAGAATTCCACCAAAAAAAAAAAAAAATGTTAAAAGAAAGATGAACATATCCCCTACAGAGTGATACAAAAATAAGAAAAATCAGATAAGAGGTGAGGAAGATGTAACATTTTGAAATTTCACATTTTTTTTTTTTTTTGGTAAAGAATTTCTTGACCAGTTCTATTCGAGTGAGTGTATTGGTGATGTCATACCCTCGCAATTTTCATTTATGTGATATATGAAATGAAATTCAGAAAAATTGTTATTCTTACCTAATACAGGTACATGTAAAAGCATGTCCTCATACCAGAATACAGCTGCGTATCAGAATTGTTCTTTCTTTTTTATTTTGGGGGTTTTTAAAGAAAAGTTTTATATTCATACAGCTGAAATATGAGATTTTTGTCATTCATGTATAAAAAATAAATAAGAAATTAAGAGAGATTGACATCATCAACCTGCTGATTTGAATATTCATAAGAACTGGTCAAGAAATGTTTTCTGAAAAATTTGAAAATTTAAAATTTCCTATCTACCTTATTTCTGGTCTGATTTTTGTCATCTTTGTATCATTCAGTAGTGAATATTTCTCACTTTCTTTTGAAGTGTATTTGGGGGTGGATTTCCTCTTTACTACTATGAATTCATATGTTGATATCAAACTTGCTTGGCTGTTTGTGCATTTTAACTTTTACAAGTTGTACCCTGTATGTTTGGTTCTTTCTGTGTGTATACACAATTGTGAGAATCTGGATTGTTGATATTCTTTAGTGCTAGCCACCATCTAAATGGGGGCCTAAATAGTACATTTCATTTTCCCCTTGAAAAGAACATGTTAGATTTTCACCAAACTTGTCAGGTAGCATTCCTAGGAATATTTTAAATTAATTAAATTAAATTTAGGATCTTAATTTGTTTGAATGCTCCATGCTCCCCTTTGGGCTCCCAGGGAGCCTAAACCTCCCAAATTAAGGAATCTTGAAAAATAATCTCTTCTAGAATCAGAAGTGATAGAGCTTTTTAAAGTCTTTTTCATACCTCACCCACACATACATATTTGTAGTGTGTATGGGGGTATATTAGAAATCACACTGACATCGGGTGGCCAGGTGGTTGAGCAGTCGATCAGATGCTTTGTCCATTGCAAACTCTTGTGGCTCAAACTGCTCTCTGATTTTTTGAGCAATTGACCTAAAATTTGACATGTATGACTGCTATCATAGATAGATGTGCAAGACACCTTTTTTTGTCCATATGGAGTAATTCATTACCATGGTAATGGCAGATTTTCATAAAAATTATGAAAAATGTGGCTCATAACTACAACTCCTTCATTTTTTTTTTAGCAATTGACATGAAATTTGACATATGTGACTGCTATCAGAGGTAGATGTGCAAAACACCTTTTTCATCAGTATTGCAAAATATGTTGCCATTGCAACAGCACATTTTCATAAAAATCACAAAGATGTTGTGGATCAAACTACTTTCTCAGTTTCAAAGCAGTTGAAGTGGAATTTAGTACATCCAACACGATCAATATAATGCGAAATTTTGCAAGACACCTTTGTCAGATCTCTTGCCGTGTTCACAGTCAGTTTTAATACAAATCATGCAAAAACGTGTGGATTGATGTTGCTCTCTCATTTTTGTAGCAATTGACCCCCAATTTGGCATGTGTGACTGCTATCGTAGGTAGGCGTGCAAAACACAGGTCTTTTTATTATGCAGTTAGTGCAGTGTGTAATGCAAGATACCTTTTTCATAAGTGATACGAAATCAGTTGCCATGGCAACAGCAGTTTTCGTACAAATCATACAAAAATATATAGATTGACTTATCTCCTGAATCAGCTTTTTGAGCATTTGTCATAAAACTTGGCAGATGTGACCACTACTGTATGTAGATGAATGGACTTCACCTTTTTTTTTTTTTTTTTTTGGTAGAACAATTTGTTGCCATGGTAACAACACATTGAATGAAAATCATACAAAAATACTGTGGTTTCAGCTAACTCCCTCAGTCTTTGAGCATTTGGGTGAAATTTCGCACTTGTGATCACTTGAGTAGTACGTAGATGTGCAATCTTCTGTCATTATTGAAAAATGGTGCCATAATAACAGCATATTTTGAATCAAAATCACACAAAGAAAATTGTGGATCCAATAGTTTTTGGTTATTTGATTTGAAATTTGATACATGTGACACAGCTATGTCAATCAAATGTGCAAAATGAATCTTTCATCATTGTTAAACAATGTATTGCCATGGTAACAGCATATTTTGAATGAAAATCACACAACATATTTTAAATTCAGACATGACTTCAGTTTTTGAGCATTTTGCCTGAAATTTAGCACATGTGACTGCCATAGCACATAATATGTGGTATTTAAACTTAATTTTTTGTTACTGTTTTTGTTTCCATCTTAACAACATACTTTGAATGAAAATCCTACAGAAATATTGTGGATTTTGCTCAGTTTTTTAAAATTTGACTTGAAAATTTGGCACATGACCACTTTAGTATGCACGTGTGCAAGCTTTATCTTTCATTTTTGTCAAAGACAGTGTTGCCATGATAACAGCATATTTTGAATGAAAATCATACAAAAATATTGGGAGTCTGCTATAGGAAAATTCCTCAGCTTTTGAACATTTGGCTCAAAATTTGACACAGTTTCAGGTGGGGGTATTAATCACATTGAGTGATAGTGCTGCATGTAGTTCTTTCATAACTGCATAGTCAAACTTTCGAAGTATCTTGTACTTCTCAGGTATTTTCAAGGCCATCGCACACTATACAACTTTCGGTTGCAAGACCATGCAGACTTTGGATCTGACATAAACTCGCATGTTTATTCTTAGGCTGCTGCTAACTATTTCAGATCTACAATGTATAGGTCAGTCGTGCGACCGAAAGTTGTATAATGTGTGATGGATCATGCAAATGGACACTATGCCCCCAGCTGTCAAAGAAAAAAAAAAAAGCGCCCCGCCCCCAAATTGCAGTGTTATCATGTGAGAGTCTGCAAGAATGTGGGGAGGGTGAACTGATGATACTCAGCTAAGACCCCTTGGTCTCGTGTTTTAAAGTTGATTCCAATCATGATTAAACAAATAGATTAAGTGAGTAACAAAAATGGGAACAAATATTTATAGGCTTACGTAGTAGAGTTAGACTCAAACTGACATTCTCCTGATTGCTAGATTGGAGTTGTATCCACTAGACTACCCCACTAAGGTGTATTTGTTGCACTCCTTTCTGTTTGGATACATTTCCACAAGTGATACATTGACAGAACCTGGTTTCACACTTCCCGCCATCATTTCTACTTTCTACTATCCTTTGATGTACATATTCTCTTTACCCACTCTGTTGTTTTGCGTTTGCTTGTTTGTTTGTTGTTTTTTTTTTGGGGGGGGGGGGTAGGGATCTCTAGGATTGTGTTCAGGATCTCTAGGATTGTGTTCATGGTCCCTTTGCTGAAACACATTTGAATCACCTCTCATTCAAAAGATAATATGAAATTTTAATTGAAAAGGACTTCCATTTTACTACTTGCTCGTTGCTGTAGTGTGCAAAAATATGCATATCAGTATAAATGCCACAGTCCCACTCTGATCCTGCCCAACAAAATGCTAACCACATATCCTTTTCACATCTTCATCTGCATAACAACAGACTACCCCTTTTTCATCTTTTCTCTTTGTCAGAATTGAACAACAAAAAAGCCAAGATGCTAATATTCTTTCTTTAATTGCAGCATTGTTTGCATGTTACATTGTAGATGCAAGATAATTTTTTTCTGTCTGTCAAACTTATGGCTTGCCAGCTGTCAACCCAGAAGTTTGGAAATATGTGTACACACCATGTAGATTTTGTCTACCATAGGTTGAACAAATTGGTTGTTGAAGTTGAGATATTCTTTGTGCCATCTTGCTATTTTTTTGCACTGTAGGGATCCCAGAATCCAAAGAACCACCTGGCCATCACATCAGGGTCAAAGGTCATCTTCCACTGGCCCCGAGATGACCTGGACAAGCTGCTCTGTGTGAGGATGGTGGACTTGGAGGGGTGTCGGTGGTCCGGTGGCCTGAGAATTGACCAGCCGGGCTCTTACAATATCAATATGAGGTCAGCTCCAAGTTCTCTATTATGATGTCACTCAAGAATAAAGTGTTAAAGCCAGGATCCTGCTACTTCATAACATACCTGCCAACAATTCCTATTAAATGGGAAAGTTGCTTTTCTTTCAGCAAACAAGAAGTTTTATTATGCCTCCGCCAACGAAGTGGCCGGAGGCATTATGTTTTCGGGTCGTACGTCCGTCCGTTTTGTTTTTGTCGATATTTCAAGAACTGTGTGGTGGTTTTACATCAAACTTGGTATGAGGGTATATCCTGGGGGATAATACTTTGTTTGGATTTTAGGGTCATGGGGTCAAAGGTCAAAGGTCACAGGTTATTTTGTGAAAAAAAGGTTGAAAATTCATGTTTTTCTCCATATCTCGCAAATGGTTCAAGGTATCTTCATGGAACTTAGTATATATGCTTGTTCCAATGGGCAGTGATTATCTAGGGAAGTTGGGGGTCATGGTTCAAAGTTCAGGGGTCAAAGGTCAAGGTCAACTCCTCAAATTATCACTACTTTCCTTATATTTATGCAATGCCTTAAGTTTTTTTTTTTTTTAACTTGATGTATACATGTATTACCCAATATATATTCTGTGGGAAGTTTCTTGCCAAAAGGTTAAAGGTCAAAAGGTCACAGGGCAAGTGAAAGTGCTGAATTGCACTTTTTCCTCCATATCTCAAAAGTAACTCAAGGTATCATCATGAAACTTACATATTAATGCATGTTCAACCTAACAGTGATTCTCTTTGGAACTGTGAGGTCAAAGGTCAAAGGCCAGCTTTAGATAATGCTATTTCCCCATTTGATACTGAAATTATACTTTTTCTCAATACCTTGAAAATTACTCAATGCATAAACTTATAAAATGGTCAAAAGTCAAGTAAAAATCATCAGTTCCCCAAATACCTGCACTCTGACATTTTAATCATTCATCCAATTGAACCTAGTTCTAGGAAAGTGAACATTCAGCACATTTGTGTCAAACCTGTCATTTTAATATTTTGCCAATTGTGTGAAACTGTCATCACACATTGTCAAGACATTGTACTATAGACCTATTAGGAGAACCATGCATTATGGCGGAGGCATATCAGTCGCCGTAGCGATATATTTTAGTCCTGCATTCCTATTTTTTGTGAACACATGTCAAATGTGATGCACGTGTAATGAATGAAAATTTCTGTATTTGCAAATTTTATTGTACATGTATTTGCTTCTACTTATATCTATGGAATGTCAGGGTTGGCAGGTATGTCATTTAAAACCTTTTTCTCTAATTTCTTGGTAGAAGTTGTATATGGGTCAGTCATAGAGAGAAAGTGTTGAAAAATATCAACGTGGATATAAAATTCACCATCTTCTATCTACTATCTATCACCCTTCGGCTGATGTCTACATGGATATTAGTCCAGTGAAGGAAAATACTGATCATCATTATCATCATTGTCATAATATTAATAATAATAATGGAGTCTTCATATTCAAAGAATTTCATTGAAAATATGTATACAGTTTGACATCTTTCATTGATATAGAGCTATAAAAGATTATATTTATTCATTGGCTGCTGACACTGTGTAGGTCCCCCCAAGGTGACTAGCAACACTCAGCAAATGGCATCAATTGGGCATTATTGCGCCATTCAAGAAAAAAGAAGTTTTGATTGGGTAAAAGTTTTGCTTCATTTACAAAAAATAGTAACCATCAATTCATGTTTTGGTTCCATTCTCCCTTCACATATTTCATTTCCAGGAGTCACAACAATCAGACGAACATTGTCCACGTCGAGATCCGGCTGAAGGGGGCCACTTTCTTTGTGATTTTCACTGACACCAACGACCTGCCCCCACCTTACAGGATCGACAACATGTCTGAGGTATGTGTGGGCACTGTTGTGCCAAAATATAAAAAAAAAAAAATAGAAATGTCGCTATGGCGACTGATGCCTCCGCCATAATGCATGATTCTCCCAGTAGGCGTATAGTACAATGTCTTCACAATGTGTGATCCATGACAGTTTCACATAACTGGCAAAATATTGAAATGACAGGTTTAGCAAAATATTGAAATGACAGGTTTGTCAGAAATGTCTTGAACTGGCTTTGCTATAATTTTCTAAGAATGCAGGTACACATGTTTTGGGGAATTTTGGGGAAGTTTATGCATTGAGTAATTTCCAAGGTACGAAGAAAGAGTGTGATGACGGTACAAAATTGATTTTTTTTTTTTGGGGGGGAGGGGGCATTGAAACCTGGCCTTTGACCCTTAACCTTTGACCCTTCACCTTCTGGCTGGAAATTTCCCGGAGAATCTCCATCAGGTAATGCATGTATTAAGTTTTGAAACTAATAATGCAAGCATTGCATATACTAGTATATGAGGGAAATAGTAAAATTTTGAGGAGTTGACCTTGACCTTTGACCCCTGACCTCTAAATTCCCTAGATAATCCCTGCCAGACAGTACATGCATATGTACCAAGTTCCATGAAGATACATTGAACCATTTGCGAGAAAAGTAATATTGCAACATTTTCACCTAACCTTTGACCTTTTGACCTTTGACCTTATGACATGAAACTCTCTCTGGAGAATCTTTACGCAGTAGTACATGTCCACACCAAGTTTCAAGAAAATACCTTCGGGCATTGCATAGATATGGGGGAAATTGCAACATTTGTAGCATTTGACCTTGACCTTTTGACCTTTGATCTCTTGCCAATGTCACTAAAATCTACTCAACTAATTGTCCCATCATACATCATCCTTGGACCAAGTTTGGTGAAAGCTGCTTCATCCAGTTTTGAGTTATCACGTAAACAGATAAATTTTAGGATTTGACCTTGATCTTTGACCTTTGACCTCTGTCCGATTTCACTGAAAAACTTATCAAGTAATTGTCCCATCATACATCATCCTCCAACAAAGTTTGGTGAAATTTGCTCCATCCAGTCTTGAATTATCGTGTAAACGGATACAATTTCATGATTTGACCTTGACCTTTGACCTCTGACCTTTAGCCGATTTCACCCACAATCTTATCAAATAATTGCCCCATCATACGTCATACTTGGACGAAGTTTGGTAAAATTTCAGTAAATATTACTCAAGTTATCGCGTAAACGAAAGCGGACATACGGACGTACGGACGGACGGACAACCTGAAAACATAATGCCTCCGGCACCACTTCGTGGCGGAGGCATAAAAAAAGCGTTGCCCTAGGAGACTTTGAAGAGGTATCTTTAAACTAGGACTCTTAGATTTGATAGAAACCCCAAAGAAAACACTAATGCAGCTCTAAACTGCATCAGAAATTGTGAGTACTATTTTGAGGTGTACTTATTCTGTCCTCATGTATACATTTGTATAGTACAGTAGGTATGGCTGGTTAACAAATTCTTGGCATTGCACTGCAGTTTTGATTGATAGTCACTTGTCAATTTGGTTCTAAGTGTAATAGACACAAACTCTTTATGTGCAAAATTATTGCTATCTCTTCGTCTTTCAATTTTTTTTTACAGAAATATATACTTCAAGTAATCATAAAGTGTGCCACAATGATGCTGTCATTTTGGGATGTTTACATGTTAAGTATTTAGTGTCTGTATGTATGTTACAATGACATGTTTTTCTCTTGTTGTGTCATTTGTAAAGGTGGACATCATTTACTATCAACACAGAGTGACCGATGCCAATCTTCGGACAATGCTCAGGCCGAGAATGTCAGGTGAGGCTTAGCAGCAAGATTGGCGCTGTGATATCTAAAGAGTAGAAATAACTGACTGACATGTCGTTTATGTTTCATTTGTCATAGCACCCCAATAAGTGTGCCATCATCTCAAACAGGATGGAACAGCCTGAACTTTGTAGAGTTATGATAGCAGCATGCTGTCATCCAGTTGATGAGACCCAGTATGACTTTTAGCAAGATCTGAGCTTGTGATAGAAAGTGTATGATATGGTTTTGATAAAATGTGTGGGAGTTTTAAAGCTTCTCTTTTACTAGCCATTGTTTCAAAGGCCTTCATGCAGTTCTTCTATAGTGGCATCAATTTTTAGCGAAGCATAGCGTGTCAGTTTGAAGGCCTTTTGAGATCTGCAAATGTGATATGTGAGGGCTTTGTGGCGTGGTGGGTTAAACCCTTGACTTTCAAGTAGAGGTCCCAAGTTCAAATCCTGTCAAGTGGACGAGATGTTGTACCCACACTGTCCCTCTGGGCCCATCTGTATGAATGGGTACCTGGCAATGCTAGGGTAATAACGATGGTGAAACCCTTTGGTAGAACGGTGGCAATACTGAAGAGGATCCCTACCCTGGATGAAGAAGACCATGTTTAATATTTATATGATGATTTATAAGCCAGGAGAAAGCATGCCTGTTGCACCACTTCTCCTTAATAAGTCATTCAGCAACTTTGACCAATGACATTTCAGATAGTATACAAATATCGACTGCTACAGAGGGAGATGGTAAAACTATTTGCACCAAGGTGATTTCTCAGCAGTGCTATGTCCCGAGACGAAGTCAAGGGACATGGCACTGTTGAGAAATCACTGAGGGCAAATGGCCCGAAAGAAAGCAGTCGATATTTGTTTTATATCCCTCTCGAGCATTTTACTAGAGTGATGACAAGGTTTCCTTTTGGAAAAATATGCAGGCTTAACATTAAATCTAGACCGTGACAGTGCAGCAGCAGTGCGTGCAGTGCGTGGCGAACAACCCCGCTGTACTGTATGTATAGGCCACTGTTGTTGATTCTTATACCCACAAGCTACACTACAGCGTGCAGAACTCCTAAAGATCGAGGAGGTCCAGGACTAACTGTTAGAAATAGGCCTAAAGCGGCTTCGTTACCCAGATCATCTTCAAAATTGGTTTTAGTTTCTTCCTAATTTGTACCTGATATGTTGTACTTCTGAGTGCAATCATTCCTCACTTACTTGAAGCAGTCACTTTGTCAATTGAGCTGAACTGCATTGATCACACTAACGTTACACACACATGCCATCGCACTACAGATTTCTGTAATGCCGTCGGGCACACTGCGCTGCTAGCATAACTGTTCTATAGTATCGCTACTACGCGCACTGCGTACATTCTAAAGTGAGAAATGTAGATATCGATCACACGATCACGATTGGGTGCAGATCATGGATTCCTAAAAGTACTATATCACGCTGGCTAGTAACTAATTGCACCGCATCCAGCTGCTCATAGCTATCTAGTAAAACTACACCATTTTCGTGCTCTGTATAATCATATGGCAAGAAACTTTACATGATGAGGGATATAATGAGAAATATACAGTGTAAATGCTTCTGTCATCAGAAGCTCTGCTAAATGGTCACTTGTGATCTTCACAACCAAACACTGGAAGCAAAATTTGGGGGGGATTCATATCTTCCCCGCTAGGACAGGCTGATTCTGCCAGAAAGGGCATTTTCCATAGACACCTGCCCGAATATGCTCAGGACCAATCTCCAACGAGTTAAAGCATTACAATACTGTCTTCAATCATTAGCGTTAGTGTTATCATTGGTATATTTTTCATTCATTTTTCATTCATTTTCATTGGTATGTGTATGCATCATAGAGTATGTAAAAAACTAACCTCTTCTTAACAATAATAAAAGGGTGAGCAAAATGCTTGATTCTTTACACATTTCTTCCCTGTCCTCAGTTCCCTATGCCTGGGATGAACCGATCCAGCCCCCTCACATGGTGTGTGAGGTCAAAGGTGGCTCCAGTAGCATCTATAACCTGGACAAACTGGAGGAGGGAGACCACCTGTACTATGAGAACTTTATCTACATTGCCATGGAGTCCACCTTCCAAGGGTGAGTAGAGATGTGTAGAATCTCTGTCCATGTATTTGTGTGTGTGTTGGTGTATGTAATAACTATGTGTTAGTATCTGAGTATGTATGTAAGTTAGTTTTGGTGTTGTGCAGTATGTGTTTGTGTTGGTGTTGGTGTATGTGTATATGAAAATGCAAACTGCACAGCTGAGCTTTTAATGTTTGAAGGCATGCAAAAATCCTAGTGTCTGTGCTCGTGTATGTGTATCTGTGCTTTGTGTGTTTTCATAAGAATATACGTACATGTATGTGTCCAGAGACTCCAACTCTCCTGCTTTCGATGGGAGATCTCCCGCCGAAAGCCCAATTTTGCAAAATCTCCCGTTCTCCTGCTTGAGATTTAATTTCTCCCTCCCTGGCTCTGTGTCTCCCGTTGGAAAGGATTTCTTACTTATTGCTATTGTATGTTGAAAAATAAGCCTTAGATAGCACAAGAGAGCATCTACAACCCTATAGAGCTTGTACACCGGCTGCAAGGAACTTCACGCCCCGCGCATATCAACTTGGAGTCTCCTGTTTGCTAGCGGTTTCAGGCGGGAGAATCTCCAGATCAGAAGGTGCTTGGGGTTGAAGTCTCTGTGTGTCGTCCTGTGCTGGCATATTCAAGTGCATGTCATGTATAAGTAAGACAGCTGACATTTCAGATGAATTGGACCACTGAATCAGATGTTTGATAGTATATTCATCATATGATCCATCATGACATTTTTTGTCCATCACAAATATACCTCTCTTTATCCTCTCCTATGGTACAGTACTTCTATATTCATTCTCTCTCTCTCATTCCTCTCATGTCTCCTGTTTTGTTGTTCTACATCATTTCTATGTTTTTCTTTTTGATGCAGAACTATTGCCTCTACTCGTCAAAATGTTCTATCTCCCAGTTATTATAAACGTTTTTCTCTCCGAATCATTTTCATATCTCTCTCTATCTCTCCACCTGTCCAGTCCATCAACTCCGGAGTCCTTCATCAAGTCTTCTCCCAAGGGAAGCTTCTGGGCCTCCTCCCAGCTGGTCTTTGACGTCCCTCACGTAGACTCGCCTGTTGTGCTCAGGAAAAAGGTACACCTTATATGATGAGATGATAAAAAACATGAATTCACTGGAGTATTTTTTTTTTGGGGGGGGGGAGGATATAATATGATTTATGTTAAATTGCAAGTACATGTTCAAAGCAACATCAAAATAGGCAAAGTAGGCAAACAGATGTCGTGTATTAAGATGGTGTAGAGAAAGCATGATGCAATCTTTAAAGGTGAATCTAAAGGCGGTGTCACACCTGTCCGGGCAAGCTACGCGGGCTTGTGGCGAGGAGGTAGTTTAAAGCACGTAGAAGATTTTCCGCGGGCGGACAAGAATGTTTGCAATTTTCGCACTTGTTTCTTACTTACTAGACGCGTGCTACTTAGCTTCTACTTGCGTGCGTTCCGTGTGACTCGCGTGAGAGCTTTGAAACCGATCCATTTTCTGTTACGAGCGACTTACGGGGATTGCGAAGTACCTGCTTTGGAGTTGCCTGTGAGTTGGTACCGGTAAGGGTTTCCTACTTGTGTTCTGCGCGTACCTCTACGGGCAACTCCCGTAACTCTTCCGGAACAAATTTTGAGCATGCTCAAGGCCTTGTCATACCGTATCTGGGGAAGTTTTGCGGCTTGACTTGCGGGGAAACAAATTTGCTACCCGGAGCTCTCCGCAGTTGGCCCGAACTTGACAGTACCTAGCACTTATCTCGTCCTTAGTTGCCCGAAGGTGCTCACGCTAGTCCAATTTTCCCGCAGCAAAGTTTTGAGCATGACCAAAACTATTTCCGGATGAGTCGCGAGGATTGCCCGAAGAGTTCCACGCAGAACACCCGTAGGAGGGCCGTAGCCGCCGCAATTCACAGGCATTTGACCCACTTGAAGTAGGTAAGTTGCCCGCTGATCTATGCCTATGTGAAGGGAGTGCGTGCCATTTGTGGGCTCATTCTCTTCTTTGTCCTCTGTCCTCTGTGGCGTCGAGGACTACCTGGTCCCTTTCGGACAGGACTTCATCCGCCGAATGGACTTCAGCAGCAATTTGATGCATTTGCTGTGAATCTTCCGGGCTTTGTGGCTGTCCATCCACTGGACGTTCTCTGCCCTTGTGCACTTTCCGTCTACGGGGCATCTTCACTTCTTGAAAGCTAGTTGACAAATGATTGTTTGCCCATCCACTCGAACCAGCCTATTGTTCAGGCTAGCACTCACCTCGCAGGCGACTAGTACGCAGATAACACGCAGTTGTGGCGCAGGTACTTCGCAGAGCCCGTATGTCGCCCGTAACTGACATAAAAGAAGCTATCACGAAGCTATCACGTGACACCCACGCGCCTAACATGCAGTTCAACGGAATACACGCAAGAAGGACTTAGGTATCACGCGTTTATCATGTAATACCCACGCCAAACTCGCCCTAAACCTTGTCCGGCCGCAGAAATTATTCTGCGTGCTGAAAAATCCCCATACGCAATAAGCCCGCTTAGCTGGTGTGACAGGGCCTTTTTTGGCAGCGGGTAAATAGAGCCAGCGTGCGCACCTCCGGGTAACTACTTTTGAGATACATGCTAGGTACTGTCATGTGCGGGTCATCTGCGGGGACCTCCGGATAGCAAAAATGTTCTTCGGAAGTCGCACGCAAGGCTGGTGTGACACGGCCTTAAATATGAGAAAGATCATCTGTAACATTAGCAATACTGAATAGACCAGCGTACAAACATGTTGACTGTTAATTATATCCCTATAATATACGCACCTTGAGATCAAAGATACAAAAGAATACTTTATGTGATAAGCAAAATATTTCCCACATTTAAATTTTTGCACTAGTTTCATGTTGCATGAAATGCGCAAAAATTTCCACATTGCCAAAATTTGAACTTTTGCAGTTGATGAAAGAAAATAAATGAATGAGTTAAGTTGTCATAAGGCTATTGTGGAATCTATTATATTCATGTGTGTGTGTGTGTGTGAGCAGGAGCCAGGGAGGCGGAGCCAGCTCTGGCGAATGACGTCGACTGGCATGCTGCAGAACGAGGCGTTTGCCGCCCCCAGGGACCCCGCCAGGAGAGGCAGCGTGACATCCAGCAACGGTCTGGTGCTGGACATCAGCTCCGCGACCTTCACGTCCGGCGAGGAGATGACCTTGAAACTACGAAAACAGGACGAGAGGAGACAGAGCACTCAAACCTGGTACTTTGGCAAGGTGAGTGGGCCAGTAAAAACATAGCTCGTGATATTTTCTTGAGGGCATGCAAAGTGAGCCACTTTTATTACCTCCACCAAGGGAGGAGGCTATGTTTTTATTGGCGTTTGTTTGTTGGTTTGTTTGTCCATGTGCAAAATAACTGATAAAGTCCGGATTTGGATGTCACTTACAGGAAAGCTTGGGAATGACAGAAAGAAGACAATGGTTAAATTTTGGGAGTGATCTGGGAATTTTCTTGTGGATTTCATGAAGAATTTTCAATATTTTGGCAGGAAGGGTCAATGAACGTGGAAGTTCAAGCTGCGCATTTTGGAGGTTTTCAGATGTGCACTTAAGTGCGTGCTCTAGTTTTTGCTAGAGCGAGGCGCGCTGCTCAGCTATAAGTTGATGATGTAACAAAAGGCTTCTATATTGGGAAATCGGGTAACTTTCAGCACACAACATATGGGTGGGAAACACTGATCTCTATGGAAGAACAAGATCAGTGGTGGAAATGAGCTGCTTTGCAGAGGTCTGCGCTCTCAGAGTGCTTCACTAGTTATCAATGTAATAAAATGACTTTAGATGTCAAAGGGTTGACTTACAAAGAAAATTGCCATTTGTTGATATTCATGTTGTATCTGGGTATTTGCTGATGATGCATCTTCTTCCGTTACACATTTTTTTCCCCTTCAATTCAATGTGTACTTTATTTCCATCCCACAAAAGGTGATAGATAATACAAAGTAATACATTTGAATAGCAATACATTTAAATTGCTATAATGTCAGATTGAAGATGTCCTTTCTCCCCTTGAAGACTTTGAAATTTGGCTAAAAAACACACAGAGACTTTGGAAAATTGGCAGTGTTTGATGACTTTTTATTGTGACACTTCAGTTGGCATACTAGAGTATAGGATTAAAAGTGAACCCATTTTTAATGCAAGAATAAAATAAAAATGTAGAAGTAATATCATTAACGTACAAGAATGCAAAACCAATTCTTCTGAAGTACCATTAATAGCTAATCATAGAGTCATAGAAGTGTACAGTCATGCTGAATAACTTTTTCACTCCCCAATACATACTTTGTCCTGCAGGATGGCAGACTGCGTTGCCATGACAGCAACCATGTTGTTCAACCCAAATATGGCATCATAGGACTGAAGGAAGGTAAGTGAATCAGACCTGTAAAGAATCCAAAGCATTTTTTGCACTGATGCATGTAACTGTGTCAACTACGTGTACTTGTGGGTGATAGATACATTAGCTAGGTGGAATGTCTGGGGAGTGTAACATACAGGTGTTCAGCAAAGAAGACAAAGAATGTCAATATATTCAAGTTTTTAAAGTGATGCAATTCTTTCAGTTGTTCTGAACTCATTCATACCTGTCAATTGCTACACATGGCATTGTGTGAGAAACCTGAGTCTCGTTTCATAAAACCTGTTATCAGGAACAACTGCCACATTTCTGTGAAAAATTTGCTCTCAGCCAATCAGATGCAATGATTTCAATAAGCTTTTAACAACTATCATAACTTGTTATTGATAACAAGTTTTATGAAACGAGGCCCAGGTTGAATGGATATCCTGGCATATCACAAGTCCTTTTATGGACAGGGAAATGCCCATCATTGAATTACTGGGGGATTTTGATACCAGGTTATGAAGCCACCAATGATGAATGGTATGCGGGCACCAGTAACGCGGGGAGTTTGTCACTCCTTATGGCAGCACTCAATTAAGCCGTTGAGGATTAGTCCCGAGTATACTCAGGCAGATGTCTATGGGAAATGCATGTTGTAGAAAAATCACTCCATCCTCAACAGGTTAAGCACAAGTACGACCAGGGGCCCGTTTCATAAAACTTGTCGTCAGTGACAAGTTGTCATAGATGTAACAAACTACTGAAATCCTTGCATCTGATTGGCTGAGAGCAAATTTGTCATAGAAATGTGGCAATTGTCACTGACGACAAGTTTTATGAAACGCGCCCCTGATGTGAATGACATGCATGCATGGATTTGCACTGCAGTTTTGTACCATGAGTACAAATATTCTCCCACAAACTTGTAGTCTAATCGTATTGTTATGGATCTATAATCTTGTGAAGTTACACACATGATACTCACACATATAGTTTGATCCATTCTACAATAATTACTATGACCCCCACGTTCCCTCCATGTGCATCTCGTTGCTAGGGAGTCCCCTCATCCTGAAGCCCGGAGGCAGGATGGACGCCTCCCTGGAGGACATCCCCCTGGAGCAGGTCATCAGTCGGCAGAAGAACCTGCCTGGCTCGGGGGACCTCAGCGTCAGGGTGGTGGCCGACGGGCCCACCAGGGTCCTCCTCATCATGGACAGCTGGCGACAGGTGTGTTCATCATCTCAACTTTATAATTATCTCAAACAAACGTCACAAGGGCAGAGGGACTGTTGGGGGGGGGGGTATTGATGGACCCACAATTTGTTTCACGTGTGATGTCTGAAATTACTATATGAACATTTCTCTTATACCCAAGTGGATTGGGAATTACTTTGCAAAGATTTTTTTTTTTTTTTCCACTAACATGATACTATGCAACGTCATATAACATATCATTATGGGATCGCGGGGGGGGGGGGGGGGGGGGACATAATTCAAAGCCCATTCTTATCATCCAATTACATCACTTATTGGAAGCAATCCTGTTGGGTAATCTGAATTTATCCAAATAAATTGTTTGAAATACCAAGATGGAACAACAATTGATAACAGTTACTCTTCATAATTATAGAAAGCTCCACATATCATCTCAGGCCTCTTTGTGTGTGGCCAACAAGTGCATCGAGTTGTTTGTATTGCAACTTATTGATACATTGCCCTTAATCGACATCGATACACACCAATTATTAAGTGTTTCAGTAGTAGTAATGGCAAACATCATGGGCATATGTGGACACACAATGTTGGTACAAGTCCAACCCAACCCAAGTATAGGTATGTGGGCCCATGATTTTTTTTTTTTTTGTCATGGCTACGACTAAAACACTGAATATTGGTGCTTGTT